>OW121743.1:51067855-51622855 GCA_933228675.1 Stomorhina lunata | reverse complement strand
TTTATGCAACTTTCAGTTAGTATGTCAAATTTTATAGGAATCGGTCCATTTTTGACCATAGCTTTCATATAAAAATCGCTCCGGTAACCAGTAAAATGCCACAAACCCCAGTTAAAAGCTATTAAATTATAAACTGTGTCAGCTATGGCCACTAAATTTTGCACAAATAAACTCTATATTAATACCAGCCAATGTGTAAAATTTTATGACAATCGGTCAACATTTGGCTATAGGTCTTATATGTATAACATCCCCTTTTTTATATCTACAATCAAAAAGATTTGGAGGTACATTAAGTATATTAAGATTGCATCTACGAAATTAGATAGCTATAAATCAATGTTAGGTCCAAACTTTGTACACGGTAGATGCATTAGGAACTCCTAACAAAATATATGAACCTGCCGTGTTGCTATCAACATGTTTATGGCACAACGAAACAGCTTTTAAATGTTGAACTATAGTAACTTTACCAATGCAACCGAATTTAGTCCAAATATATTACCAACAATATCACATTTGGTCAACATTTTGAATTGGCTGCACTCTCGTACAACTTAATGGTGGGTATATAAGATTCGGCACAGCCGAATATAACACTCTTACTTGTTTACTCTAAACAGGTCAAACCGCCTTAAAATTGAAGCTTAACTACTTAACTTTCGACTTCAAGAGTCCTTAACTCATTGAGTACAATATTAAACAAAATATTTACTTTTTTTCAGTTGCATATTTAAAGAAAAAAATAAAACCTACAAAAATCATTACTTTGAATCTCTTAATTGCACTGCACTCGAAAGCATTTCGAAATTTTGTTAAATTTAATTAAGCATGAAAATGTTTTTCAAATATTTTAGCAAAATTATAGTTTTTTTTTTACAGTTTTCCATTTAAAAGCTCTTAATGTTTGTTGTACTCTCCTGCTGGCAAGTGGAGGTAGTGGTGGTGGTGGTGGTGCCGGTTGACCAAACCAAAGTTATTTTCAAAACTTTTGCTCATTTTCTAAAATTTTGCATCGCCAAAAATTTTTAAATGAAATAATAGTTCAACTAATGAAGTGTTGCTTAAATCAAGGACAATGTTACGAAAATATTTTGTTGCCTTCTAACGAAACATTGTTGGCTTAAGTGGCAACAACAAAAAAAACCAAATAATTTTTTGAGGACAAAAAATTTTAAAGTGGAAGCCAAAGCAAACGACATATTTAACCTAGAAAATATGGTATTATATAAACAAGGTTAACCAAATAGTTATTTGAAGCTAAAAAGGATTCCTAAATCATTAAGGATAACACTGTGCCAATTTGGTTGCCATTTCGAGATAATCGAGTTTAAAATTTTTGTATTATTAGATATTTAACAAAATAGTAATAATTCGAAAAATAATCGATGTTTTATAGTTCTAGTCATTTAACTTTTTAATAAATAATCAGGCTACTAACATATGATATTTCATTGCTTTAGTTGGAACTAAATGGGAACCGAAGTACCATGATGTCACTCAGGTTATTTTATTTGTTTTAGTATTATACAAATGTGTATATCAACATTAGGTAGTTTACTCGAGTTATGTTTGCTCGAGTAATCGGAAAAAATAAATCGATTAATCGCTCGAGTAAAATAAAATGGCTAATTTCAAATAAAGATTTATTTGAGTAATTTTCCACAAGTAATCGAGTTACTCGAGTAAAATTATTTCAATAATTTTGTAAGTATTTTTTTAAAATAAAGAACTAAAATTTGTCTCAGCGTTTTTTTTTAGCTGTTAAGTTTGTTAAAAAAACGTTGGCCAAATGGAGAGCTAAGATACTACTTACTGTATGTTTTGTTAGTTAGCTTAACTTATACAGAATCGCCAGGAGAGTCGATTTAGCTCCTGGTGGGTGTACCCAGACAAATTATACACCAGATTTTAGGAAATTTCCCTACGCAGCACGCTTTTTAATTTCAGTCCATAAACACCCGAGATATCGCTAAAATACTAAACTTCGATGACGAATTTAATTTTTTTTAATAACTATTTTTTGAAAGAAATTAATTTTTAGTTGAACCATGAATTTATGTTAAGAGGTTGTGGGTTCGAATCCGGGCTCAGGTTCATATCATAAATTTTTATTTTTTATACCCTTCACCACCATAGGTGGAAAGGGTATTATAAGTTTGTGCTGATGTTTGTAGCGCATAGAAATATTTGTCTTAGACCCACCTTTTAGCATACCAATAGACTTAGAAACACTTTCTGAGTCGATTTAGCGATGTCCGTCCGTCCGTCTGGCCGGCTGGCTGGCTGGACCCCCATGTAAACCTTGTAATCAAACTACAGGTCGCAATTCTAAAGATAATTTGATGAAATTTGGCACAGATAATTTTTTTGATAATGGGACCATGGCTATTGAAATTGGTCAAAATCGGTCCATTATTTATGGTACCTCCCATAGGTCCCACTTACCGGAATTGCTATTTTGGCCACAAATATCAATATTTGTTCATGAAATTTAAAACAGATACTGCTTATCTAAACTTAAATCACTGTACCAAATTTCGTTGAAATCGGTCCACATTTGACCATAGCTCCCATACAAACTCTTCTTCAAAAACGCACTAAATGAGACAAAAAATCACTAAAACGCTCGTAAATCTAAAGATAATGAAAATTTTGAGCTTATTTTTTGCATACATAATTTTTGTAACAACTGTAATCAATTTGCCAAATTTCGAGATAATCGGTCCACATTTGACCCTAGCTCTCATATAAGTCCAAATGACGGAAACAGGTTGAATATATACGTTTTGAGAAAATGTTTGTATGATGGCAAAATTTAGCAAATATTTGTCTTTATACAGGAAAAATAAAACCTTTGACCTTAGTGGTGAAGGGTATCATATGGTCGGCTTGACCGACTATAGCGCTTTCTTACTTGTTTTTTTTATTTTTTTTTTTTAATTTTAATAATTTTTATGATTTTTAAATTAGATTAATAATTTTTAAGAATACTGAAAAAACTATGTGACACTTAGCAGTGTGGAATGCTGCATTTTCTGTCCCGCTACGGACTTCATCAGCACACTGTGTCACCAACTGTTAGATGCCAGTAGTTAAGATCATCTATTTAACTGAATTCTTAAGCGAAATTGAATTGATGAAGTCCGTAGCGGGACAGAAAATGCAGCATTCCACACTGCTAAGTGTCACATAGTTTTTTCAGTATTCTTAAAAATTATTAATCTAATTTAAAAATCATAAAAATTATTAAAATTAAAAAAAAAATAATACAAATAACTATTTTTTTTAATAAAATTCTCATAGAATTTTGGCGATATCTCTGGTGTTTATACACCGATTTTGATGAAATGTAATAGCATGCTGCGTTGGAGTATTTTCTAAAATCTGATATGGGCATTTCCTGGAAAAGGTCAACCGCTACCAAAATATTAAAGTTGAAGAAAAAAGACTTTTCTGAGAAAATTTAGTTAGTTAATGCATTGGATTTTAAGAATATACCTAATTAAATACATATTGCCATTTGTAATTTAAGAAAAGTGGTCTGCAAAGAGCATCTTTGCTTTTTTTGGTTTTAGCGTTTTTTATTGACATTTTTCCTTGAGTTATTTCTGAGTGTTACATATCATGTCGATTGCACTTTTCTTATAGACTAAATATACCAACAATAAATATTTAAAAACACCACAGCAGAGATCAAGCAAACTCCGAATAACGTTATAATTCAAAGATTCTTTATACTACATTCTTTGGAAACATTGTCCCGTTCGCGATTTAAAAAAAAATATTTAAAAAAGAATAATAATAAGGATAATTAAAAAAACAAAATGCTAAATAAAAGCTTTATATCTCTGCTTTAGTTAAAAAATAATCTCCATTTAATAAACTGACAAAATTCGCAGACTTTTAAAGAAAACCACACACCGAAAAAAATGACTTACATTTTTTGTCCCGTTCGCTATCGCAAGTTTATCGAAAATATTTGGAGAACGTTCATATTTTATAATTTTCTTTTTGTTCTCAAAAATTGTTCTACTAAAATGCTATTAAATATTTATAAAAAGTTAAAAAAAAATTTGAGTTTTCCTATTTTTTTTTTTCAAGTTGAGTGCGTACGAATGTCCCGTTCGCGATCCTGGAAATGCCCATATATAATTCGAAAATTAAAAAAAATATATTGTTTTCTAAAATTTGCCAATTTGATCTACCGATTTCCTAAAATTTGATATACAGTTCAAAAAACTTTTTTTTTTTAAATACACAGCTTTTTTTAAACTCGGTAATTTGCGGGACATTGAATTTGGAATTTTGGCAATATCTCAGATTGTAATGTTCCAAAACCAAATCAAAACAAGTAAGAAAGCGCTATAGTCGGTCAAGCCGACCATACGATACCCTTCACCACTAAGGTCAAAGGTGTTATTTTTCCTGTGTAAAGATAAATATTTTCTAAATTTTGCCATCATACAAACATTTTCTCAAAACTTATATATTCAACCTGTTTCCGTCATTTGGACTTATATGAGAGCTAGGGTCAAATGTGGACCGATTATCTCGAAATTTGGCAGATTGTTACAAAAGTTATGTATGCAAAAAATAGACTCAAAATTTCCATTATGTTTAGATTTACGAGTGTTTTAGTGATTTTTTGTCTCATTTAGTGCGTTTTTAAAGAAGAATTTGTATGGAAGCTATGGTCAAATGTGGACCGATTTCAACGAAATTTGGTACAGTGATTTTAGTTGACTTAAGCAGTATTTGTTTTAAATTTCATGAAAAAATATTGATATTTGTGGCCAATATAGCAATTCCGGGAAGTGGGACCTATGGGAGGTACCATAAATAATGGACCGATTTTGACCAAATTCAATAGCCATGGTCCCATTATCAAAAAAATGATCTGTGCCAAATTTCATCAAATTATCTTTATGCAAAAAATATACTCAAAATTTCCATTATGTTTAGATTTACGAGTGTTTTAGTGATTTTTTGTCTCATTTAGTGCGTTTTTAAAGAAGAATTTGTATGGAAGCTATGGTCAAATGTGGACCGATTTCAACGAAATTTGGTACAGTGATTTTAGTTGACTTAAGCAGTATTTGTTTTAAATTTCATGAAAAAATATTGATATTTGTGGCCAATATAGCAATTCCGGGAAGTGGGACCTATGGGAGGTACCATAAATAATGGACCGATTTTGACCAAATTCAATAGCCATGGTCCCATTATCAAAAAAATGATCTGTGCCAAATTTCATCAAATTATCTTTAGAATTGCGACCTGTAGTTTGATTAAGGTTTACATGGGGGTCCAGCCAGCCAGACGGACGGACGAACGGACGGACATCGCTAAATCGACTCAGAAAGTGATTCTAAGCCTATTGGTATACTAAAAGGTGGGTCTAAGACAAATATTTCTATGCGTTACAAACATCAGCACAAACTTATAATACCCTTTCCACCTATGGTGGTGAAGGGTATAAAAATGTGTCGAAATGTTTTGAAAATTCCAAAAACAGAGTGTTGTTCTACTCGACAGTACCTAATATGTAGGTCTGAAATCAACATATCCGCCGGACTTTATCTTTATCTGGGTGACTTAAAAAGCTTAAAGCTACTTATACTTTGAGTATTTGGTTTTAGATTCGGTTATTGTTTTTCAGATAATATTTTTGTATAGTTTATAGACAATATTTTGTCTCTGCAGCAAACCAGAATCTGTCATATGTCCAGAAATATTTTACATAAATGTCCCTAATCTCTATAAAAAAGAATATCTTCAACATCTGCAAAAATTTTACATTTTTGCACAAAACTTTGACATTTCATTTCATCTTTAAACGTGTTTATCTATTCAACTAAAATGATATGCATACTTTAGTCTTTAATATAATTTCTTGTTATTTTTCCACTTTCAGATAAGACCAATGAAGATGTGCTCGAGTTAATTGCAATTAAAGCAACAAGACAAACAAAGAAATAAACAAAAAGGTAAAAGAGAGAAACAATTGAGTAACAAATAATGACAACAACTAAAGAGATAAGAGCAAGACAAACACAGGCAAAAACTATAAGAAAATTAAGAACAAAAACAATAACAACAAGAGAAAAAAGGACAACAGAGAAGGAAACAATAAGAAAAACCAAACATTTATTAAGAGGGCTACAAAAACAGAGACAACAACAAGTTTTTGAAATAAATGTGAAGCAACAACAACTTTTAGCAATATCTAAAGAATTAAGAAATTTGCAAAATCCAAGATAAATTTGCAAAAAAGATTCAAATTTAAGAAATTTTTCTAGAAAAATAAAAGCAAAGTTTAAGTAACTCTTCTTCAAAACCCCGAATAAAAGAAGGTCTATGGAAATCCAATTAAATTCTAAACAACTACCACCATTACCGCCACCTTTAGCACTACCACCATCACAGCCACCACTACCACCCACAAAAGACACAACATTACAGACAGCGGGACGCGTAAGAGTAAGAGCAATACGATTGGCTGTAGTTGGAAGATCTCATTGTCCTTATCTGCATCCGCTTAACATTACAACAACAATAGTTAGAACAAAACCAGCAACAACAAACTGCAGCTGTTATTGTGATAATGAGGAAATTAGTCATTTGCCTTTTAGTTTTTGGGCTCTACGCAATACAGACTGTAGTGGGACATATGAACAGTGACCCAGCGCCAGGACGTTCACCAGGACCACCTGTAGATCAACATACCATACAATTGGCAGCAGTTGCAACCGATTTATTAGACAATAACACATACAACTACTTTAACAAAAACAGCAACAACAATAATGGCAGTATCATCAGTAGCAACAATGACAACAGCAACAATGCTAAGGTTTATGTAAATAATGAAAATGTTGCTGCAGCTAAAGCTCTATCGGCAACAACATTTAGAACTAGCAACAACCAAAGTAACCACAGAAACAATTTACAACCTAACCACAATAATCACAACAACAACGAACCGGAAATCGGTAGTAACAGCAACAACAACAACGGTAATAGAGAAACACTTAATAGCTCTTACAGGCAGTTAGAACAACCCACAAAATGGAATAATCATAATAATGAAGCTAATGAAAACGATAATGATGATGATGATGATAATGAGGATAATGAGGATAATGACGATAATATATATCATTCTCCTCAACTTAACAACAACCACAACAATAATAACGATGAAATTACCTCATTCTCAGCGGTAACATCAACAACATCTCGTTCAGGAGATGCAATTAATTTTCAATTAACAAATGAAAACAATTACAATAGTCCTTTAGATAGTAGTAGTGATAGTAGCATTAGTAGAACTAATAGTAATAGCTACCAGCATAATGATAATGATAAAACCACAAATAATTATCCAACAAATGGTGGAAAAACAGCTAAAATTAACGTTAAGGGAGAAGTGGAACAGATGACACTTCATAAAACTATTGATTTACCCAATAGCACATATGAAAAGCTTTTACATCAACAGCAGCATACAACTCAACAAGAACAACAACAACATCACAACAATGGCAATATGGAAACATCTTCAGTATACGAGAGCTCCAGCAGCTCGTCGTCATCATCAACAGCATTTTCATCGTCTGCCTCTGGCTCCTCTTCCTCACACTCATCTTGTCATTCAGATCTCAATGATTTTCTCAATGATGTTACTGTGATTGAAATTGATGATAATAATGACAGTTTTTCAAATGCCACCCCTTCCACCTCCTCCACAACGTCATTTCCATTGCAACTACAGGGTTTTAACATACAATTACAACTTTATCATGATGTCTTTGATGCTTCAACCGCATTTGGCATCAACTGCGGTCTTTTATATAAAGGTAAGTGTTAAAATAGAAAATTACAAAAAAAAAGTTGTTACTTATAATCATGGGTGAAGAAAAAAACAAGTAAAAAAGAGCTATATTCGTAGTCGGTCAAGCCCGACTATACGATACCCTTCACCACTAAGGTCAAAAGCGTTTTTTTATACCCTTCACTACCATGAAACAACAAAATATTATTTGAATCTTAAAGCTTTTGGTTGTGTATAATGATTTAGTACCTGGTTGACCGAGCCTTGCTCGGAGCTTTATTATAAGCATTTTGAGGCAAATTTTAAAGTTTCTATATATTTTATATTATAAAGTGCTAAAATAAATTTAGAGAAAAGATATTGTACAAATATTCAGTTAATTTTGAATTATTTTATTTATTTTGTCCGACCAACACATAGTTTGCATAGTTTACAGTTTAACTCATTTTAATAATTTTGGAAATTATTCATACCAACAGAAACATCCGTCGACTCATGCGCAACAACTTTGCTAAAGATTATAGTATGATCAAATGCACAGTTTACGATTTAATTCATTTTGAGTAGTTTGCAGTGGCGCCACCTGAAGTTGTTCATACCATATAAGAAACCTTCGTCTGCTTATTCGTAACAACTTTGCTTATGATTATAACATGATCAAATGCACAGTTTACGATTTAATTCACTTTGAGTAATTTTCTGTGGCGCCACCTGTCGGACTTTGCTCATTCCAATTCACAAACCTTCTTCGGCTTATCCGTAACAACTTTGCTGAAGATTATAGCATGATTAAATGTACAGTTTACGATTTAATTCACTTTGAGTAAATTTCTGTGGCGCCACCTTTCGGACTTTGCTTATTCCAATTCATAAACCTTCTTCGGCTTATCCGTAACAACTTTGCTGAAGATTATAGCATGATTAAATGTACAGCTTACGATTTAATTGACTTTAAGTAAATTTCAGTGGCGCCACCTGTCGAAATTTCTTCATACCAACTAAGAAACCTTCGTCGGCTCATGTGCAACAACTTTGCTAAAGATTGTAGCATGATTAAATGTACAGATTACGATTAAATTGACTTTGAGTAAGTTTCTGTAGCGCCACCTGTCGGAAATTATTCATACCAACAAAAAAACCTTCGACGGCTCATGCGCTACAACTTTGCTAAAGATCATAGCTTGATCAAATGTACAGTTTACGATGTAATTAATTTTTAATAATTTTCAGTGGCGCCATCTGTCGGAAATTAGTCTTATCAGCTTAAAAACCTTCGCCGGCTTATCCGCAACATCTTTGCTAAAGAGCATAACATGATCAAATTCACAGTTTACTATTCTATAAAGAACATACATACAGACAAACATTGATTTGTTTAAAATAATACTAATTTTCTCCCCTTTTTATTCCCTAATTTCTTAAAGTTCCATATGCATATTTGGTACTTTTTTGGTGCCAATTGAATTCGGTACATTTTATTAAAACGCAGTTAGCATAATGTATAATGTTCCTATTCATATTACTTTGGAGATGTTAAGTTATCATTTTATCCCTTTTTTACCCATTTTGGCTCCAAAATCAAAAAAGTACCAAATACGTGTGTCATGTTTCTTTTACATCTATTGATTGCAGTACCAAGTTTCTTTTTATATTCTTTAGTTTAAAATATAAGAGTGGGTTAAAAAGGTGCCAAAAAAACTATTTTCACCCTTTTTTACCCCCTATCGGACATAGTTTCAAAAAAGTACCAAACACCTGTCCGCTTATTTTCATAGCTGTTTAAAACGTAATTTTGTTTCTATACCTATTACTTTAGGAGATATAGCGTTTTCGATTTTTCCCCTTTTTACCCGTTTTTACCCTCTTAGAGGTAAAAGTTCCAAAAGTCCCTTCTTCTTCGGCCTATACATCAAAAAAGATACCCACTGTCCAAATTTTATGAAAATCGTTAGAGCCGTTTTCGAGATATATATATATATATATATATATATATATATATATATATA
This sequence comes from Stomorhina lunata, assembly GCA_933228675.1. Classification (NCBI taxonomy): domain Eukaryota; kingdom Metazoa; phylum Arthropoda; class Insecta; order Diptera; family Rhiniidae; genus Stomorhina; species Stomorhina lunata. Next base: position 51,613,012 of record OW121743.1, on the reverse strand, counting down.
TATATATATATATATATATTCTTATATATATAAGAATATAAGATTATATTAAATTAAATATTAAACTTTTGTCGACAACATTTTTCGAATAGAAAACTTTCAACATTAAAAACTTTTCTATATGTCACTTTTAATTTCTAAAACTTTGTACTAAAAACATTTCACATCAAAAGCTTTTCATTAAAAAACTGTCATTATTTATCTAAAGATTTCTTATATAAAACTTTCGATGTCGAAAGATTTTTTTTTAATAAACATTTATTATATAAAACTTTTGTGGTCAAAACATTTCAGATATTAACCTTTTATACAACACTTTACTTTAGAAAAATTTCAATATCAAAATTTTTCCTATAGAAAACTTTAATATCTAAAGCTTTCTAAAAAACTGTTTTTATTACGAATTTCTATATAAAACTTTCGATGTCGATAGGATTCCTATGATAAACATTCGATATCGAAAACTTTTCTATAAAAAACTTTCGAATTTTGAAGTTTTTGGTTGGATGTATAATGATTTCTTATATTAAATTAAATATTGAACTTTTCTCGATAACATTTTTCGGATAGAAAACTTTCAAATTAAAAGCTTTTCTATAGGTAACTTTTAATATCTAAAGCTTTCTACTAAAAACATTTCACATCAAAAGCTTTCAATTATCATTACTTATCTAAAGAATTCTTATATAAAACTTTCGATGTCGAAAGGTTTTTTTAATAAAGGTTTTGTTTAATAAACCATCGAAACATTTCTTATATAAAACATTTGTGGTCAAAACATTTTAGATATAAAACTTTCCTTGAGAAAAATATCAATACTCGTATCAAAAGCTTTTCCTACAGACAACTTTAATATCTAAAGCTTTCTAAAAAACAGTTTATATTAAAAATTCCTATATAAAACTTTCGATGTCGAAAGGATTCCTATAATAAACATTCGATATCGAAAGATTTCTTATATAAAACTTTCCTAAAAAAAATTTCAATAATAAAGCTTTCCCATAAATAGCTTTTGCTATTAAGGGCTTTCAACTAAAACATTCCATATCGAAAGCTTTCTGGAAAAAAATTTCTATATAAAACATTCGATGTCGAAAGGTTTTCTATAATAAGCTTTTGATATTAAAAGATTTTCTATAGAAAACTTTCGATATCCAAAGATTTCTTGTTTAAAACTTTTTTAGTCAAAATATTTCGGAACTTCTCATATCAACTGATTTCCTAAAGGTTACTTTTAATATCCAAAGCTTTCTACTAAAAACATTCCATATTAAGAGCTTTTCAATATAAAAATACCAATAGATTTCCTTTATAAATCTTTCGATTTCGAAATGCTTCCTAATAATAAATTTCCGATATGGGTAGATTTTCTACTTTGAATATCGAAAGAATATAGAAATAAAATGAGTCAAACTTTCAATATCGAAAGCTTTCCTGAAGAAACAAAATCAAAAGCCTTCCCATAGAAAATTGTTAATATCGAAAGATCTCTTATAGAACGCATTTATAAAGATTTCCTATATAAATCTTTCGAACTTTGCAATATCAAAATGCCAATATCCAAAGATTTCCTATATAAGTCTTTCGATTTCGAAATGCTTCCTAATATTAAACATTCGATATGGAAAGATTTTTAATAGAAAACTTTTGATATCCTTCATAATACTTTGAATATTGAAAGCCTTTATGTAGAAAACATTCCCAGTTAAACTTTCAATATCGAAAGCTTTCCTATAGAAACAACGGACGGACTGACAAAAGGTGGGTCTAAGACAAACATTTCTTTGCGTTACATATATCAGCACAAACTTATAATACCCTTTCCACTTATGGTGGTGAAGGGTATAAAAACGTGCAACCAGTTACTAAAAATAACATTAAGTTGGCTTAAATACTAGTCTTTTTCTGCTTGTGGTATTCTTCCTTACCTCACTAATGTGTAAATACAATGTTAATTATAGAAACACTTAAATTTTTTTTATAAATTAGGATTTAATGATGTAAACAATTACATACGAGGGCAGGTCAATAAGTCAGAGAATATAAAAAGTTAATTTATTTTTCAACATAGTCTCCTTTTAGCTTGTGGGACTAAGTGCCAACATTACTCCAATGTGTTTATCTCCTAGTCGTGAGAGCCCAATGTATTGCCGAAGAATCATTTAATCCCGCGGAAAGCTTTGTCATACCAAAGAGATAACTCAAAATTGACCCGTGTGGGATGAGTATTGTATACAAAATCTCTCCCAGTTTGTTTCGTATGCAGAGACCTCAACTGAGCCTCAGAACATTCGACATTCTCCGTGCTTGTGCATTCACATCGTTATGCAGAAATCACTTCCTTAGCCTTGATCTGCTTATACGCTGACGTTATTCAGTTTTTTTCTTCATTATATTTTAAAAACACGAGGTAATCAACAGCTGTCAAACGCAAAATAAATTATGCAGATATTTCAAATTTATACAGGCGTTAACTGGCATTTGTATATTGGCAAAGACATATGTTTATATAAAGTAGTATTTATAAGCATTACTTAAAGTACCTGGTTGACCGAGCCTCAGAGCTTTATGATAAGCATTTTGAGGCAAATTTTAAAGTTTTCATATAAATACTTTATTTTATAAAGTACTAAAATAAATTTAGAGAAAAGGCACAAATATTTAGTTAATTTTGAATTATTTTATTTATTTAGTTGACAAGTTAACTCATTTTGAATAATGTTGGATATTGGTCATGCGCAACAACTTTGCTAAAGGCTATAGCCTGATCAAATGCACAGTTTTCGATTTAATTTATTTTGAGTAGTTTTCAGTGACGCCACCTGTCGGAAGTTGTTTATACCAATTAATAAACCTTCGCCGGTATATCCTCAATAACTTTGCCAAAAATCATAGAATAACTAAATGCACACCTTACGATTTAATTGACTTTAAGTGAGTTTCAGTGGCGCCACCTATCGAAATTATGTTATACCAACTATGAAACCTTCGTTGGCTCATGTGCAATAACTTTGCTAAAGATCATAGCATGAACAAATACCTAGTTTACGATTCAACTCACTTTGTGTAATCTTCAGTAGCGAAACCTGTCGGAAATTGTTCTTACCAACTAAGAAACCTTCGCCGGCTTATGAGCTACAACTTTGCTAGAGATCATAGCATGATCAAATGAACAGTTTACGATTTAATTAATTTTTAGTAATTTTCAGTTGCGTCACTTGTCGGAAATTAGTTTTACCAACTTAAAAACTCTCGCCGACTTATCCGCAACATCTTCTCTAAAGAGCATAATATGATCAAATGCATAGTTTACTATTCTATAAAGAATATACATACAGACAAACATTCATTTGTTATAAAAGTTATAACATTACTACTTTTTTCCCCCTTTTATCCCCTAATTTCAAATAAGTTCTATATGTATACTACTCTTCGATTCCAATTGATTTTGGTACATTTTATTAAAACGCAGTTAACTTAATGTTTCTATTCATATTACTTTTTGAGATGTTTAGTTATCATTTTATGCCTTTTTACCCATTTTGGCCCCAAAATCAAAAAAGTACCATATACGTGTTCAATATATCTTACACATCTATTGACTGCAGTACAAAGTTCCTTTCTATATTATTTGGTTAAAAAAATAAGTGTGGGTTAAAAAGGTACCAAAAAAAAACTATTTTCACCCTTTTTCCCCCTATCGGACATTGTTTCAAAAAAGTACCAAACACCTGACCGCTTATTTTTATAGCTGTTCGAAGCGTTATTTTAATTTTGTTTCTATAGCTAATGTCAAAATACATTGAATGCATCTGATGGGATGGTACGTTATGCACCACAGTCTTGCCATTTGCTGTACCCTTTCGAGTATCTTGTACAAGGCAAAATTTTGAAAATCTTTGGACCAAACGACAATACTGACATATTGATCTTGCTTTCGCTGTCTACAACCACTTAACAATGCCAGACTTTAATCTCCATTGTCTCCCAATTACATTTTTGTATAGTGCTTTTTTTGCCCTGTCCATCAGGTTAAGCATGAAATTCTTGTCCAATGATATTATAAGGCTGGGATAGAAAATAGCTTCCCTGATTTTATTTACAAAAAACTCAATAACTACAAAAAAAATTTAATATTTTAAACATGTTACATGGATTATTCGTTTAAAAATGCTACTTAAACATACACTAATAATCTAAGAGCTGCAAATTGTATCTAGTTGGACGCAGTAGTAACACGATATCAACAATGGTTAAATGTATCAAAATAATTATAATTGTATCGTTTTTGTCATTCCTATTACAAGGGCCATTCCTGTTACAAGGCCAGCCCATTTCGTAATAGCGAGTGTCTTCTGACTGATGTCTCTGAGAGTATTTAGAATATCGCCCCCGACTGCTATTGCCACATCATCTCTTGTACCCGTATAGTGCAAGAGTGCATTTTTAAAACTACCCATTAGGTTCAGCTTTTTGTCCAGTAATAAATACTACAACAATATTACGTAAAACCAATATTTTATCAAAATATCGTTCGTAGTAGGGTAGACCAACTTATCTTTTTATGCCAATTTGGCTCTTACATATCATAATAACATATCTAACATAATTATACACAAGCTAAATTAAACTAATGTTCACTCCTAGATAAGACAAGGATTTATCTATTGCATCTGAAGTTATATTATAAAGCTCTCTCTATTTTATCCTGAATTAACTTTCAATAAATTCCACCAAGTCCTATAGCTTTTCGAGTAGATTTTTCTTATCTAATCAGCTTTCATTTGTAGTTCACGAAGTGAAATACGGGTCCGGATGATTTATAAGATTTCGAACTTTAATAGCACATGTAGTTTTGGACTCGGTAACTTGATACTGTCCGAATAGATCACATCAAAGTAGTTGCCAGGAAACTAAGAATTCAGAAGCAAATCCAATGCCCAAATTGTGTGTGTACTACATTTTATTAATGTATAAAATTATCATTTTAAACTGTAATTACTCTGTGGCTTGGTGCTAAAAGGGCCAATGTCAAAAAAGTAGTTTTGAGAAAATTTGATTTAAAGTTTTTACTTTTTATATAAATTCATAGTAGCATTGCCCAAAAAAAAACCCTAATAATCTGTTCTTAGTTAAGTACGAGATTAGCTTTTGGAGCTAAATAAAAGAGGATAAAAAACTAACATTGGCCCTTTTAGCACCCAGCCACAGAACTATACATTTATAGATTTTATCTATACATTTGTACACTTACAAAAAACTGTTAATTTAAAAAAACGCACTAAAACTGAAGCCACATCCGTTTTGCATTAAAACGTAACAACCAATTAAAAAATTGTAGTTTTCGTCCACACTTGCCAAATGTAAATTTTAAGCCAAAAGTGCTACAATTTTAAATTTTTCATTACACAAAATACAAAAAAATATACTTTTCTTCTTTTATCAGATTAAAGCACAAGAAATACATAAACCAAATTGTAGCTTTTACTGCAAAGTACTAAATACTTCCCTTTAATGTTGTGCAAATTGTTAATGCAATTTTTAGCTTTTATTGCAATAAATAGCAAAATAAAGTTAGAAAGAAGAAAATGTATTTTAAAAACTAAATGACTGCAAATAATGCTCTATAAGTTTGTACAAAAGTGTTAATTTACTGTGCAAAAAAGTACTTAAAATGCGAAAGAGAATAAAATGGTAATGCAATAACAAAAGAAGTTAAAGGCAAAATAGAAATGAATATGAATGTATTCATAAATTGATTTTAAAAATATTAAAGTGATGAACAATTGTATTATTGATGGTGGTGACACGATGTCTGTTGATGATGTTTGGCGGAAACATAAAAGAAAAATTTATAAATTCATACACATATTAGGGTGTCCCTTAAGAAATTAATTATTGTTAATTGAAAAATTTTCGATAAAATTAGAAACAAATTTTATCAAAATATTTTTCAATTGAAAATATTTTGATCATAATATTTTTCTATAAAAAAACATTTTGATAAAAATTTTTGACAGACAAAATTTTGATATTTTTCTATAGCAAAAATTTTAATAGACAAATTTTTCAAAAAGAAGTGTATTTGCATTTGATCCCAAATCTGTTACATTTATTTATTAATGTAACAGACCAATTTATTGATAAAAAGCCAAAAAATGTTTGCGGAGAAACCAAATTCCTCGACGCGTTTCGATGGTTGGTTAAGCCATCTCTTCAGGAGGATTATCCCCAATTTAGACAGATCGAAAACCTCGCATTATTACTAAATTTACAAACATAACTATTAAGAATTATGTTCATAAACCAAAAGTAAAAGCGTAGATTATCGACTGAACAAAAACAAACATTTTTCAGTTTTCATCGAAACGCGTCGAGGAATTTGGTTTCTCCGCAAACATATTTTGGCTTTTTATCAATAAATTGGTCTGTTACATTAATAAATAAATGTAACAGATTTGGGATCAAATGCAAATAAACTTCTTTTTGAATAATATTTACATCCCGACTATTTTGTTATTTTTTGAGAAAAATTTTTCTATAGAAAAAATTTTGACAAAAATATTTTTCTAAAGAAAAAAATTTGACAAAAATATTTTTCTAAAGAAAAAATTTTGACAACATAAAATTTTTTTCTTTAGAAAAATATTTTTGTCAAAATTGTTTCTTTAGAAGAATTTTTTTTTCAAAATTTTTTCTATGGGAAAATTTTTCTATTAAAATTTTTGCTATAGAAAAATATTAAAAGTTATTCATTGAAATTTTTTCAATTGAAAAATATTTTGATAAAATTTGTTTCTATTTTTATCGAAAATTTTTCAATTAACAATAATTAATTTCTTAAGGGACACCCTAATATGCGTATGAACTTATAAATTTTTCTTTTGTCAACATTTTTTCTATAGAAAAAATTTTGTGAAAAATATTTTTCTATAGAAAAAATTTTGTGAAAAATATTTTTCTATAGAAAAAATTTTGTGAAAAATATTTTTCTATAGAAAAATTTTTGCCAAAAATATTTTTCTATAGAAAAATTTTTGCCAAAAATATTTTTCTATAGAAAAATTTTTGCCAAAAATATTTTTCTATAGAAAAATTTTTGCCAAAAATATTTTTCTATAGAAAAATTTTTGCCAAAAATATTTTTCTATAGAAAAATTTTTGCCAAAAATATTTTTCTATAGAAAAATTTTTGCCAAAAATATTTTACTATAGAAAAATTTTTGCCAAAAATATTTTTCTATAGAAAAATTTTTGCCAAAAATATTTTTCTATAGAAAAATTTTTGCCAAAAATATTTTTCTATAGAAAAATTTTTGCCAAAAATATTTTTCTATAGAAAAATTTTTGCCAAAAAAATTTTTCTATAGAAAAATTTTTGCCAAAAAAATTTTTCTATAGAAAATTTTTTGCCAAAAAAATTTTTCTATAGAAAATTTTTTGCAAAAAATATTTTTCTATAGAAAAATTTTTGCAAAAAATATTTTTCCATAGAAAAATTTTTGCAAAAAAAATTTTGCAAAAAAATATTTTTCTATAAAAAAACTTTTGCAAGCAATATTTTTCTATAGAAAAATTTTTGCAAAAAATATTTTTCTATAGAAAAATTTTTGCAAAAAATATTTTTCTATAGAAAAATTTTTGCAAAAAATATTTTTCTATAGAAAAATTTTTGCAAAAAATATTTTTCTATAGAAAAATTTTTGCAAAAAATATTTTTCTATAGAAAAATTTTTGCAAAAAATATTTTTCTATAGAAAAATTTTTGCAAAAAATATTTTTCTATAGAAAAATTTTTGCAAAAAATATTTTTCTATAGAAAATTTTTTGCCAAAAATATTTTTCTATAGAAAAATTTTTGCAAAAAATATTTTTCTATAGAAAAATTTTTGCAAAAAATATTTTTCCATAGAAAAATTTTTGCAAAAAAAATTTTGCAAAAAAATATTTTTCTATAGAAAAATTTTTGCAAAAAAATATTTTTCTATAGAAAAATTTTTGCAAAAAAATATTTTTCTATAGAAAAATTTTTGCAAAAAATATTTTTCTACAGAAAATTTTTTGCAAAAAATATTTTTCTATAGAAAAATTTTTGCAAAAAATATTTTTCTATAGAAAAATTTTTGCAAAAAATATTTTTCCATAGAAAAATTTTTGCAAAAAAATTTTTGCAAAAAAATATTTTTCTATAGAAAAATTTTTGCAAAAAAATATTTTTCTATAGAAAAATTTTTGCAAAAAAATATTTTTCTATAGAAAAATTTTTGCAAAAAAAATATTTTTCTATAGAAAAATTTTTGCAAAAAATATTTTTCTATAGAAAAATTTTTGCAAAAAATATCTTTCTATAGAAAAATTTTTGCAAAAAATATTTTTCTATAGAAAAATTTTTGCAAAAATTTTTAGAAAAACTTTTGCAAAAAAAAATATTTTTCTATAGAAAAATTTTTGCAAAAAATATTTTTCTATAGAAAAATTTTTGCAAAAAATATTTTTCTATAGAAAAATTTTTGCAAAAAATATTTTTCCATAGAAAAATTTTTGCAAAAAATATTTTTCCATAGAAAAATTTTTGCAAAAAATATTTTTCTATAGAAAAATATTTTTCTATAGAAAAATTTTTGCCAAAAATATTTTTCTATAGAAAAATGTTTGCCCAAAATATTTTTCTATAGAAAAATTTTTGCAAAAAATATTTTTCTATAGAAAAATTTTTGCCAAAAATATTTTTCTATAGAAAAATTTTTACAAAAAATATTTTTCTATGGAAAAATTTTTGTAACAAATATTTTTCTATAGAAAAATTTTTGCAAAAAATATTTTTGCAAAAAATATTTTTCTATAGAAAAATTCTTGAAAGAAATATTTTTCTTTAGAAAAATTTTTGAAAAAAATATTTTTCTATAGAAAAATTTTTGAAAAAAATATTTTTCTATAGAAAAATTTTTGAAAAAAATATTTTTCTATAGAAAAATTTTTGAAAAAAATATTTTTCAATAGAAAAATTTTTGAAAAAAATATTTTTCTATAGAAAAATTTTTGAAAAAAATATTTTTCTATAGAAAAATTTTTGAAAAAATATTTTTCTAAAGAAAAAATTTTGACAAAAATATTTTTCTATAGAAAAAATTTTGACAAAAATATTTTTCTTTTTGCTAAAAATTTTTTTCTATGGAAAAATTTTTGAAAAAAATATTTTTCTATAGAAAGTTTTTCTGAACTGGGCTATTATAAAAATTCCTTTACCTTTATCAACCACAAATTTCACAAAATTAAATAATTCTAAACTACCCAGTAAAACTTTTCATTACCAAATAATGAGTTAAACAGTTAAACTATTGAACACGAACTACTTACTCATTCGCTGTTTAAGTCATTACATTAACATGGGGATGTCATTGGAGGCAAGTACTTACCAATTGCAGGAAAGTAATGACTTGGGTAAGCAATTTGATAGCAACAACAACAACAGCAACAACTTTTTTGTTGTTGTTTTATTAAAAACATATATTTTTAAACGAAATACAAAATTTTTTTTATGATCCCATGGGGGCTCGAACCCAGACCCTCCGACTGCTAGGCAGAGACTCTTCCACTGAGCTACTTCATATGTTGAAAACTTAGCAGCTAATAATTAATATAAACAATTTTTATTTTTAGATCCAAAATCATGTGAAAATAACTTTGCTTTTTTGCTTTGTTGTAATTTTTGGAAAAATATTTTTATACGATTTCTTGTAATTATTTTAAAACTTTTTTAAAATTATTTTAAAACTTAAACAATTTAAATCTTATTTTTTGTATTAGTTTTTACATAAGATTGACTCTTACTTACTTAAATGTTACGACCTGTTAATGTCAAAGTCCGAGCATATTTTAGAATTCCATGGATTTCGATCTTGTGCGAATATTCTCCAATTTTATAACTTTGAAAAATCCTCCTCTAACATTAGGTAGTGGGACATTTCAATTCTAATTTTATCCTCTTCATTGTATTTTTTTCAAGAGAGGGTTACTAGCCCGTAAGCCTAACCCATTTTTATCGATCTTATGGGACAATTCTCGGAACATGTTAACTCACAATATTAATGGGTGTTAAACTAGCTCCCCGGGTGATACCATGAGGAGGTGTGTGTCCACAGTTGAAATGAAGGATGACCCAGATAAGTTGGGCTTACCAAGTTAAGACCAATAAGAATCGTGTTTGGTATTCAACATCCCCTACATAATCAAAATTGACTCATGATGGTATTTTTTCATTAACGTGAATTAGTTTACCAATTTTTTTTACAGAAGATAATATTGAAGTTCTTAAAATTCAAAAATCATTTAAAAAGACTCTTTTAATAAAAAAAAACTAAAAAAAAATTGTTACCCTTGGTGGGATTTGAACCGGGGCCATTCAGTTTAAATTACCATCTTAATTACAAATAAGAACTTCTGTAATAACTTATTATTTATTCGGATGGTATGTTGTAGTCGTTACAAGGTAACCAGTTATCAGAGTACTTGCCATTACCAAAGTTTTGCTGGGTATATTTAAATACATCATTATCACCTATAAATTGTTAATGACTTTAATTTTTGAAAAAGGGTTCTTCTTTGCCAAACCCACAAATCACCAACAAACTGGAGTTTGACTAACATTCATCACTTTTGAAGAACAGCGGCATTACATCACAGCATATCGACAGGCGTTTGGATAAATGTTTTACTAACACTACAACACCAGACCAGAAACACTCATTAGTATGCAAGTGATTTTAATCTTTTTTGTGTTGTTTTTTTTTCGGGAAAATATATAAAACTTTTAGTTTATCGCTTTGTAACTCTGATGCTGCCTCAAAGTGTAAATGGCATTTGAGAGTGAAGGATTTTCTGCTGTTGTTGTTGGTGTTACTGTTTGGAAAATTTATGAAAGTTTGGCAGTTGTTTGTTGGGTCGTGAGATTCAAGTTGCAAAAAAAAAAGTTTAGTTAAATGATGGGGAAGTAGTTAAGAGGACCTTCGTGGGGGAGTTCAGGCTTAATAATAGGTAAAAGTAGAAAGTTAAATTCATTTTGATATATGGGCTCATACTGGAAATAGCATGAATTATATATAAAAAATGACTACGATACGATAGTTACTATTTAAGTATCCGGTTTAGGGAAAACTTATGTCAATAGCTAAAATCTGACACAACGAAATAGTTTGACATATTTTAGCCTACACGTGCTTACAACGCACAGTGTTTGAAACAAAAAACAAGGAAGAAAGTGTTATAGTCGGCCAAGCCCGACCATATGATACCCTTCACCACTAAGGTCAAAGGTGTTCTTTTTTCTGTATATAGATAATTTTGCCATCGTACAAAAATTTTCTCAAAACTTACATATTTAAGCTGTTTCCATCATTTTGACTTAAATGATTTTCAAATTGATTATAGTTGTTACAAAAATTATGTTTGCAAAAAATAAACTTAAAACTCTCATTATCTTCAGATTTACGACCGTTTTAGTGATTTTTGTCTCATTTGGTGCGTCTTGACAGAAGAGTTTGTATGGGAGCTATGGTCAAATGTGGACCAATTTCAACGAAAGAGGACTAAAAGTCCAATTGACGAAATTTGTTTTATACGCATTCTCATTATGTTTTCTTTTAAAAACTTAAGAAATCTTTTTATGTTCCTTAAGAAAATATTTTTTTATTAGTAAAAAAACATAGCATCTGTTAGGTATAAAGTTAACATTGAATGTTTGTAACTTTTAAACGAAAAAAGATATGGGCAAAAATCAGTTTTTATTCCTTTGAAACCGACTTTCAACTCGAATAATTTTTGTACCCTTAGGAGTTCGGAAAATCTATTTACAGATCTTGAACTCTCAAAAACTTCTGTATACTGAACACAATATTTTGGTAGCGCAAAATTGCGCTTTTAAGCGTAATTGGCATGCAAATTAAAAAAAAAACGTTAAAAAATCGATTGGAGCAATCAAGTTTTTCTTCATATTTCGTCTTCTTCTGCATTCGTTTTAATATTTGGACAAAAGTCGTTGTTCTACAAAATGGACACCACACTTAGGGGATAAATCCACTTCCCTCTAAATTATAATTTTGCTCGTTTTCGCCACTTTTTAATTTTTTTCGCATATTTTTTGGCCGCCTCAAAGAATTCCAAAAAAATAGAAAACGAGTTGTAGATCTTTCAATTTCACATCGTTTGATATATATCTCGTTAATGTGCTCTATAAAGGTATAACATACGACAGGTGTAAATGAGGAAAACTTGAGCGTAAACTTTTCAAAATACCGGTTTTTCGTGAAGCACACTCGCAAATATGTATGAAAATACCCAAACTACCGCGTAAACCGAGCTTTTTGCCATTTAGCACCTAAAAGCAAAAGCGCACCAATAAATCATTGTTTCTAAAATTTTATGAAGATTTTGAAAATCGCGCAAAAAAGTGCATATTGGTTTAAATGGTTTTAGATTGCAAACTGAAACAAAATCACATAAGACATGAAAGCGATGTCATTTATAACCTTTTTGCATCAAAAGTTCGTCAAAAATCTCTTTATTAACTGAGAACAAGTCTTGAAACTATTTTTAAAAAAAGCTTTACCTTAGATCTGAAGCGCACTAAAATATTATGAGGATTAGCGATTTGACGGGCCAAATAAGAATTTTATATTTTAAAAAGATATGCACCTTAGAGCGTCTCGACTTATATGGGGAAAAATAAAGTTCGCCGTACACCATCGAATATAAAGCATTGCTATGAGACAGTTTCGAAATTTTTTTTTTTTTTTCGTTGCACATTGGGTCGCCAAAATACATTTTTCGTTATATCTTCGGTATTTACAGTCGGATCTCGAAGTGTGATATATCGATGTTTTTGTCTCGCGGAGGCCAACATTTTCCTTTAATAGTCATTATTCTTGGGTATCTGGTTCTAGTATTTATCTATCAGACCCCTGTTCCTACCACCCTAATGTACCACCCTAATATCAGAAAATTAAAGCTCTTAAAAAATCGTTAAACTTTTACTAAGGAAGTTTTTCGATTTTTCAAACCGATCTATTACAAACAAGGAATTTCTTATTTTGCCGCACATAGGGATCGAAAAAATACATTTTTCGTTATAAAAGGTTGTCAAATATCTCCCTTCCGCTTTTTTGCTCTTTATTCAATGCTTTATAAAAAGTGATACAGTGATCGGATTTAGTTCAAATATGCGCCGTTTTGTTCGATAATCTGTTTCCATCTAGACGGCAACTTCATAATACCTCCCTCGTAGAAGCCCCCCTCCTTATTTGCGAAGAACTCGGACAGCCACTTTTCACATGCCTCTTTTGAGTTCAACTTTACACCACCAAGGGCATTCGCCATGGACAGGAACAGGTGGTAATCACTTGGCGCTATGTCCGGGCTATATGGTGGATGCGATAAAACCTCCCATCCGAGCTCCCGTAGCTTCTGACGAGTCATCAACGAAGTCATCAAGAAGGTTTTTTTGCGTCAAATCATGCGGCACCCAAACATCAAGCTTTTTTTTGTATCCAGCCTTCTGCAGATGGTTTAAAATGGTTTGGTGACTAACTCCCATCTCCTGGGCGATGTCACGAGATGCCACATGCCGGTTTAACTCGATGTATTCCATGATTTGATCGGTATTTGTCGTCACAGGTCTTCCGCCGGCTGGCTTATCCATGGTGTCGTTTTCACCGGCTCTGAATCGTCGAAACCATTCCTCCGCGGTTCGAAGTGATAGAGTACCATCCCCCAAAACACCATTAATCTCACGGAACGTTTCTCTAGCGGATTTGCCTTTAACGAAGGAAAACTTTAAAATAGCGCGAATTTCGGCGTTAGTGAACTCCATGTTTACACGTCTATAACTGTTGAACGAAATATCCAAACTAACCATGCGTAGCGTCGTTTTGTAGGTTATGTCAAGACCTTTCAAATTATGTATAGTGTTGCCAGATACGAGCTCTGTAGCGCTTTGTACATAGCCGCGAAATTCAAAAGACAAAAAGGCGGAAGGGAGATATTTGACAACCTTATATCTTCGGTATTTACAGTCGGATCTCGAAGTGTGATATATCGATGTTTTTATCTAACGAAGGCCAATGTTTTGCGATATTAATCATTGAGCTGAAATACATTCTTCTACATTTCACTAAGAATCACATTTTGTCAAATTTCGCGAAAATCGCTGTTAAAAAAATAAAAAATTATTGTTAAAAATATTTTTTTTTTGTTACTTTCATAATTGCATTATTTCTTTGTGTTAAGGCATATATAAATTACCATAATACCATGAAATGACAGAACACCTGAAAATATATAAGTTGTTTTAAAATGAACATAAAACTAATAAAAATAAAATTAATAAATTTTTTTTTTTAGAAATTTTTGTTTTAACCGTCATAACTTCCGCGCGCATTGCATAAAATCATTAACGCGAACGGATTTTACATTCCCTAAACTCCCTTAATAGAACCCCAAAAAAAAATTTGTGTGCGATCAAAAAATTTTATGAATTTTTTAAATTCCAAAAATTAAAACTATTTGATTTTTGTCCATATCTATAACCACTTGCACAAAATTTTTATAAGAATTTAACGAATATTTAAAAAAAAATGTTTGGTTCTCAAATGCGTTCACCAGATCAAAAACAGCTTAAAAAATACGTAAAAATCAACACAAAAATTTCTTATTACCCAAATATCTCAAAAATATAAGTAGTACATCTTTAGGACAACTTAAGTTTAAAATTTTTTTTCAATCCATTCATAAATTGATATTTGGCGAATTAAAAAAAAGCCGAGATGACCAAATTAGAAGGTCCATCAATCACTCTCTTGAGCCCTTATGGACTAGTGGTTTTTAAAATCAACTCGAATGCTTCTTAACTACCACCGTGCCAAATTTCATACGAATAAATCCAGTCGTTCAAAAGATACAGAAATATTTCCAAAAAATTCAATTATTTTCCTAAATTTGTTTCTATCCCATTGTGCAAAGTTGGATATTATTTGTGTGGCAGGGGAATAATAACAATTTATAAGCTTCCTCCACATGTGCCCTTAGTTCATTTAAATTACCAGGTGTTCCAATGGAGTTAAGATCGGGTGATAGGGGGCGGCCAGTCAAGGACTTTGTACCCGTTGTCATTGAGCTATTTTTGTGTGAGTTTGGCGGTGCTTTTGATGTCTTGTCCTTTTGGAAAATGACCTTTTACTTCTCGAATCCAATTTTTTCGCAGAAAACGGGGGGATTCGTGCCTAAAACATTGACGTAGGACTGTGTAGTCATCGTACCATTACCTTTAACTACCACGCAAACCCCTGACTATTATATTCGAAGTGAGATTGTTTATTTTTTTATAAACTTTCAGGCCTTTCTCCTCAGAAAAGTTTTCCTTTAATTCAACTTTTTACAACAACAAAAGTTTAAGTTAGTCTGAATTTTACTTTAAACTTAAATATGAGCTTACATTACGCTTCGTTTCCAACGTTTTTTCATTTCAGAAATTGCATGAAATTTTTTTGGCAAAAAATAAACTTTTTTCATTAGCCTTAAAAGACTTTGCAAAACGTTAACAGAAAATTAACACATTCACACCGAGATGAACAAAACACTAATACCTTGGAGCTAAATAAGTTATGTCTAATATGCAAAACTACTTAAATCAAAAATTTTACATAACATATTCAAAATATTGCAATATTTGTTGCACTTTTGACTCCCCTTCACTCTTCCTGATAAATATTATAAAAACCCTTAACATCATCTCGATTAGCGCATCAGGATGTAAAGTAACCGTAATTAACCTTCTGCTATTTCCCCCCTCTCTTTTGATCTTAAATACATTTATTTTCCTGTTTTTCTGCTGCCACTTTTGCTTATTGTTGATGACTTTTTGAAGCTTTTTTCTCTTTTTCGTTCAATGGTTCAATTGACAGCTGTTGATTGACAACAATTGACATTGTGTGTTTTTTTTGCTTTTGGTTATTTGTAAGTGTTTGTGAATTTATGAGTGTTGGGTTTAAGTATGTGTTTATATAACGGAATTTGTTATCGTTATAGTTTTTTCTGGGTTTTTGTTTTTTTTTTGCTAAAGTATCAGAAAAGTGTCAATTTACAATATTTCATACATTTTCACTTAAATAGCTATTGATAGATATAACTTATTCAGAAGCAGAGAGACTCAATCTTCTTTTTGATGTGATACATATGTATATAAACATTTACTGTAAACTTAAGTGCAGCTATTGTGTTATACTTGAACTTAAAAAAAAACCTTTTACAGTAGAACCAGGGGCCTATTTCACTAAGCTACAAGTCTACAATTACAAGTGTTTTTGCCTGTAAAATTGTGAACTTGTAAAAAATTGTGTTTCATTAAAATACAATAACAAGTTTGTAGCTACAAGTGATTTTTACAATTCACAAGTTTACAAGTCATACTTCTACATACAAGTAGTTTTCATTCACAAATCTAAATTTGTACTTGTACACTTGTAGGATTGTAGAAAAAAAGCATAGGGTCAACTGAGACTCAAAAAAATTTTTACAAGTTACAAGTGAATGACAAATTGAATTCAAAATTTGGTTTTTAACTATCTTTTAATAAAAATTTGTTAAAATTAGCACAAATTTAAATCAATATTAATGACCATTTATTTATTTTGTTTGATTACAAGGTTTACATGGGGGTCCAGCCAGATGGACGGACGGACTGACATCTGTTTCATTAAAATACAATAACAAGTTTGTAGCTACAAGTGATTTTTACAATTCACAAGTTTACAAGTCATACTTCTACAAGTGGTTTTGTTTCACAAATCTAAATTTGTACTTGTACACTTGTAGAATTGTAGAAAAAAGCATAGGGTCGACTGAGACTCAAAAAAATTTTTACAAGTTACAAGTGAATGATAGATTGAATTCAAATTTGGTTTTTAACTATCTTTTAATAAAAATTTGTTAAAATTAACACAAAATCAAATCAATATTAATGACCATTTATTTATTTTGTTTGATTACAAGGTTTACATGGGGGTCCAGCCAGATGGACGGACGGACTGACATCGACTTAGGAATGAATTCTAAGTCCATTGGTGTACTAAAGGTGGTCTAAGACTAACATTTCTATGCGTTACATCCATAAGCCCAAACTTATAACAATTTGAATAAAAGATTAAATTTTTTAATTAAAGGACATACAACTACAGGACAGATGCTAAAACATGAGTCTAGTAATACAAATTTGATAACCGTATCAAAAGTTATATGCATATAAAGTGGGTATATTTCGGAAAAAATCTTGAAAAAAACCAACTAAAATCTGAACCAAAGCGAAATTTTGAAGAAGTGTAAAACTTGCCTAGGCTAGGAGAATGTATATAATTTCATGAAAATCGTAGATGGTGTGGTTCAGTACGAGTTCAAAAATGTTTTATTTGACTCTATATATTTATCAAAATATTTTTTTTTTTATTATAATTGTAGAAATTGTAATTTTAGAAATTGTAATTGTAGAAATTGTAGTTTACAAGTCCAAAAAGCTACAATTGTTGTGTAAATTTTAATGAAACATAATTGAACAGCACTTGTTAGAATTAGACTTGTAATTGTAACTTGTAAACTTGTATAATTGTAGTTTAGTGAAATAGTTCTACGTATTCAAAATGAATATTACAATCACAATTAAAAATCAAAATTAATGAAAAGTTTAGGAGCTGGGCGTATGGAGTACGACATTACCGGCATATGTTTTAAAGTCCTCGAAATATTCTTTCAAATATCTCTAAAATTTTGGGTTTAGTTTTTAATTAAATGGATACGTGTATAAACAAAACCTATAGCATGTTGATAGATGAATCATATTTGAATCGGCTAAAAAAAAAATAGGTATACCACATTACCCGCATCTCCTCTACTAGAATATCAGGGAATGTTTTAAGCATATTTCTTGATTGCATTTTAGCAATCACGAATTACTGGATCATTATTTAAAAGACTTCCGAAGACATTGCTTGTACGCAGCTATCGGGAGCTCAGTAAATAAGTAACTTTTTTTATTACATCCTCTCTAGTTTGATCTTCTGTTAAGAAAACTGAAGTGTAAAACACGCTTCTGATTCAATTGTAACCTACCTTATTCAAAACCACTACATAACGTTTTCGATACTGTTCTTCGAACCAATATATAAAGAATTTAAGAATTCCTCACTCATTGAATTGACATTTAACCGTGATGCTGAAGAAAGTAGTTACTACAAAAAAAAATATTCATGTTTTCTCTGTAAATTTGAATAAAATTTGCATATTAAAGGCTACGAAACAAATAAACACAGAATCAGGCGACATTAAGAAATCGAACAGAGTGATAATAACAAGGTCATTAAGTCTACAAGTGGCAATCACAATCTATATGATGCTCTAATGTCTGTCTGATTGGCTGTCTTTTTGTTTTTATTTTACTGCCATCTACATATATATTTTTTTCCAACAAATATTATATAAGTTTGTGTCTATGTGGAACTGCAGATTGCAAGTGTTATCTTGAAAATATGGTAAAGATGTTTTTTTATTTATATATGTATGTCCTCCTGATGTTTTCTTGCAGGCAATTTCCATAATCTTATTTACGGCTTTTCTTTATTTTTATTGTTGTTTTTAAATTTTAGTCTTTGGTATTGAAGTCTTATAAATAAATACGATTTCATAAGTATTTCCTGCTCTAGAGTTTATTTATTGAATAATGTTGTAAATAGATACTTTATATTTATTTGATTTAAAAAAATTGTTTAAAGTACGAATAAAAAACAAATAAAACATTTCGATTTAAATTGCACTTACATGACTTTGGGTAAAAATAAGAACAGTCTTACATGTTTAAAGTTAATGTTATCTTAAAATTTAAAAAAATTTCTTATTTTGACGGGAAATTTTTCAAAATTATCTTATTTTAATAGCAAATTTTCAAAAAAAAAAATTTGTTTTTATAGGAAATTTTTCAAAAATTTCCTATTTTTATAGGAAATTTTTCAAAAATTTCCTATTTTTATAGGAAATTTTTCAAAAATTTCCTATTTTTATAGGAAATTTTTCAAAAATTTCCTATTTTTATAGGAAATTTTTCAAAAATTTCCTATTTTTATAGGAAATTTTTCAAAAATTTCTTATTTTTATAGGAAATTTTTCAAAAATTTCCTAATTCTATAGGAAATTTTTCAAAAATTTCCTATTTTTATAGGAAAATTTTCAAAAATTTCCTATTTTTATAGGAAATTTTTCAAAAATTTCCTATTTTTATAGGAAATTTTTCAAAAATTTCCTATTTTTATAGGAAATTTTTCAAAAATTTCCTATTTTTATAGGAAATTTTTCAAAAATTTCCTATTTTTATAGGAAATTTTTCAAAAATTTCCTATTTTTATAGGAAATTTTTCAAAAATTTCCTATTTTTATAGGAAATTTTTCAAAAATGTCCTATTTTTATAGGAAATTTTTCAAAAATTTCCTATTTTTATAGGAAATTTTTCAAAAATTTCCTATTTTTATAGGAAATTTTTCAAAAATTTCCTATTTTTATAGGAAATTTTTCAAAAATTTCCTATTTTTATAGGAAATTTTTCAAAAATTTCCTATTTTTATAGGAAATTTTTCAAAAATTTCCTATTTTTATAGGAAATTTTTCAAAAATTTCCTATTTTTATAGGAAATTTTTCAAAAATTTCCTATTTTTATAGGAAATTTTTCAAAAATTTCCTATTTTTATAGGAAATTTTTCAAAAATTTCCTATTTTTATATGAAATTTTTCAAAAATTTCCTATTTTTGTAGGAAATTTTTCCAAAATTCCCTATTTTCATAGGAAATTTCTCAAAAATTTCCTATTTTCATAGGAAATTTCTCAAAAATTTCCTATTTTCATAGGAAATTTCTCAAAAATTTCCTATTTTCATAGGAAATTTCTCAAAAATTTCCTATTTTCATAGGAAATTTCTCAAAAATTTCCTATTTTCATAGGAAATTTCTCAAAAATTTCCTATTTTCATAGGAAATTTCTCAAAAATTTCCTATTTTCATAGGAAATTTCTCAAAAATTTCCTATTTTCATAGGAAATTTCTCAAAAATTTCCTATTTTTATAGGAAATTTTTCAAAAATTCCCGATTTTTATAGGAAATTTTTCAAAAATTCCCTATTTTCATAGGAAATTTTTCAAAAATTCCCTATTTTCATAGGAAATTTCTCAAAAATTTCCTATTTTCATAGGAAATTTCTCAAAAATTTCCTATTTTCATAGGAAATTACTTAAAAATTTCCTATTGTTATAGGAAATTTCTCAAAAATTTCCTATTGTTATAGGAAAATTTTCAAAAATTTCCTATTTTTATAGGAAATTTTTCAAAAATTTCCTATTTTTCCTATAAAAATATAATTCATATAATACTGTTTGAAAAGTCAAAGTTCAATAAAATTGTTAGTTCTGTGCTTAAAGTTTTGTTGAAAAAATTTTAAATGGAAATCAAAGATACTTAATAGCCAATTCACACCAATTTAAAATCTCGTACTTACGAGATTTCATCGCAAATCTACTAGATTTTGACGAGATTTCCCATACAAATCAAAATCTTCTTCGGCACAAGATTTTGGCAAAATCTAGTAGATTTCGGCTACTACCTCGCAACACAACCCTGATTTTCTTCAAAAATGACAAAAAATTACAACACTGTGTAAACAAAATTGACAGGTGGTTGGTAAATCTAAAAAAAAAGAAAAAAAATTTAAGCTGAAAAATTTTAATTATTTAATCTCGGAAATTTAATAAAATGGATGCTGTAAAAAATATTAAAAGGTGATACGCAGCAATACTATCTCTCTTGTATTTTTTTAACTTTGGAATCACAAAATAATAAAATATTTGCTGTATTTTCCATTGTATCAATTTTTTGCCGGTTAATTTTTTCTTTTATTTACATTTGAGTCAGCTGTTTTTGTTATGAAGTTGAAATCTAGATAAATGTCAAAAAATGTTGGTGTGAACGATGAAGATTTCGATCGAGATTTCAACGCAAATCTACTAGATTTTAATGCTGTCTGAATGCACTATAAATCATGATTTTGTAATAGACAAATTATTCAGTTTAATAATTTCTTAATGTGCATTTTTTCAAATCCATTTATTTTCTTAGATTCCATTATATCTAAGATTCCTAGAATTCCTTAATATATTATTAGTTTTTTGCCGACCCACTAAAAAACGTTTTCAAAAACCCATGAGATAGAAAATGGCTCAAAAGGCTGCTATTATTTATATTTAAACAATAATTTCATTAAAATGTTATTAAAGTTCCATTTATTTTTGTCTTTTTTCTTTTGAACTTCTTTCCTCTTACTTAACAAACAGTACGTCTTATGACATCATTGCCTTCAACATCATCAGCAGCAGCAACAGGATTTACACAACAACAGCAGAAGGGGCAACAGCCGCCCAGTGCATCAGCTGAAATGCAAAATCCAACAATCCTTCAATACACAGGAGATTTCTTTGTTGAAACAGTTTCGCTCTTAAGTTCTCAAGAACGTGGATCTTTTGTAACGAACACAGACACTGGAGCGAATGAGGCGGCCACTACTTCAGCCTCCGCTAATGGTGAGCCAGCCAACAATGCTAAAGATGGCAGCAGTAGTAGTAGTAGCAGTAGTGAAACCTTAGGCAACAAGTTGCCAATTTCATGGTTCGCCACATCTCAGCATACGGGAAATTGGCAGATGAGAAATAGCGGCACACAACCACATACAAACTTAAATGCTGATGCGTTAACAAAAAACTTATATAATTCGGATTCATATTCTAAATCTAGCGAAAATAAAGCTAGAAATGGCCAACAAGATGATGAACATAATAACACTAATAATCAAGATAATGGGGAAGATGCTGATGATGATGACGATAATGACGATGTTGAAATGAAGGAATCTTTTGAAGTAGAAGCAAATGTTGACAATATATCATCAAATGGTTTTTATCGAGCAACAAAAAATGGCTTTAAGCTAAAACAACAACAGCAACAGCAGCAGCATCAACAGTATACTACAAATAATAATGCCAACAACAATATCAACAGCAATAAGTGGCATTATGGTGATAATATAGCTTCGTTATCCTCCACCTCCTCCTCCTCGTCTTCAGCTGCCAAGAAGAAACGCAGAAAATCCCCTGAGTTTGAGGCAACAACAAATATCTGTTCGTCGGAAAATAAATGGCAGGGTAGAACAAAAAGTAACACTAACGCTGCTGGCGGCATTAGTTCCGAATCCCTGGGTTTATGGCTGGTAAACGAGCTTTGCGAACAAGACGATACCATTGAGTTTAGGTAAGTACTTCTAGGATTTTCTATATACAGAGAGAAAAATTTCAATGCAAATTTAACCAGGGACCGAAAATAACTGTTATTTATGAATTTTTAATTAAAAAAAGCAACCTCAAGGAAATGTAGGAGAATAAAACCAAGTATACCATTTTGATAGTCTTTGACCAAAAAAGAAAACGCGATGCTTTTTAAAAATCTGACTTTTTCGAGCAAAAATAACAGTTATTTTTGACTTTTATTATTTCGAGCATAAATAAAAGTTATTTTTTGACTTTTATTTTTTCGAGCAAAAATAAAAAATTATGATAGCAAAACTCAACTTCATTAATTTTTGAGCACATGCAAAGTATTTTCACTGAAAAATTATCTTTGTTTGAAAAAAAATTTTTAATGAATTTATCATGAATTTAAACAAAAATAACTTTTATTTCTGCTCGAAAAAATAAAAGTCAAAAATAACTGTTATTTTTGCTTGAAAAAATAAATAGCTGTTATTTTTTTATCGAAAAAATAAAAGTCAAACAATAACTTTT
The DNA here is from genome assembly GCA_933228675.1 of Stomorhina lunata. Lineage (NCBI taxonomy): Eukaryota > Metazoa > Arthropoda > Insecta > Diptera > Rhiniidae > Stomorhina > Stomorhina lunata. The sequence continues at coordinate 51,590,102 of OW121743.1, read as the reverse complement.
ATTTTCTGACTTTTGTGATAAAAGTTATAACAGTTACGTTCCCTGAATTTAACACAACAAAATTCATAAAACTATATTTAAGTTAAATACAAAAATACAAAAAAATGTGAAATGCAAAAGGGCATAACTGATACAAAAATTAGGTCTTGATTTTGATTATGGACTTACTTCGATTAGGAGCACCAAAAATACCGAAAAAAAACTCTTTTTATTTTAATGTTAGTTGCGCCCCTTTGCATTTTAGGTGACGATATATTCATTAGGGTGGAGCGAAAAACAACTTTTAAAATCGATACTCTACATCCTAAGGTGCCTAGAAAAACATGTTGTTTTCCTAGGTCAATGTCCTGAGTTGCAGGACATTTATTTCTAGGACCCATTTGTTTGGGGAAAATGGGAGTCTTTTCTGTTTTTGGTAAATTTTAACCAATAAAGATATGTTTTTGGCAAAACCAATGATTGGGTATAGAAGACAACTAAATTACCTTAAATTGGAGTCATAAAAACTCAAAATCCATGCAGTAGTTTTTAAGTAATTGCAATTTGCCCCAAAAAATTCGTGCCCTTTTTAACACGCCTAGGGATATGCAGCAAAAAACTAGCTTTAGGGTATAGAAATTACAAAGTAAGACACTCGTTGTCATCTAAAGACCTACAAGTACTAAATAGTTAAAATTTATTAAAATATTATAAAATTTACATAGTTTTTTATACTGGAAAATGGTACTTTTTTAAGGACCGTTTCAAAACTCACTTTTTAAGTTTTAGAAAATTTTGTTTAAAAAATATTCAAAATTTAAAAATTTTTGATCGACATGTTAAAATAGACAGTAGATAGTACTAAATAATTTAAATTTATAAAAAAATGTAAAAAAATTTACATATTTTTTTATACTTCAAAATTATACTTTTTTTAAGGCCCGTTTCAAAGCTCACTTTATAAGTTTAAGAAACTTTTGTTAAAATAATATTCAAAATTTCAAAATTTTTGAACGGCATGTTAAAATAGGCAGATGTGGTAGTAAAAGCCAAGAAAGTCCAGTTTCATATCTCATATGGTTTCGCCAAACCTGCGACTTGAAATCGTAAAATTTCGCGAAAAAGTTAATTCTTGGAAATTATTTAAGTAGATGCATAGTAAATTTTATTTAACTTTTCTTTTGATAAAACTAATACCGAATTTTATTGCCCAGTCATTGAGGAATGTCCACTAGAATTTTCTTTGATATTGGGTGAGCTTAACCCTTTTTTCGTCTGGATCAAAGGTCAAAATTTGGATTTTTAGTATCAAAAATACGAAATGTTATGAATTTAGTGGCGAATTTCGATCAAAATTAATAAAAAAAAACGTTATTTTTAAGAATGGTTGTATTGTTTTATTTTATTAAAAATATTTTTTTAACTTTTAACAGACATGGGTACTAAAATGATCCAAAACATTCATAAGCACTTGTGTATGCCTTAGCTTTCTCTTACTGGATAATCGTCTCCATTAGTTGTTTTCGATTTAGAGTAAAATCGTTATACTCTTTTTTGTAAGGGATTTTTCAAAACGACCATACAGCAAATCAATGTATGGAGGTATAACATCTTTATATTAAAGAGTATCTTTTTAGACTCTGCTGGACAAATGCAAAATTGATGAATATGAGCTTTATATAAACAGACATACACCCAGTCGTCCAGAGAAACGAATATTGCTAAATTAAGACAGAAGACTCAAATTAGATTAAAATACTTAAATTTGGTATCAGAACAATGTTTTTGTATATTACAAACATCTGCAATGTAACCTTCCCAGCTATGAAGGTATTGTTTATAATTGATCCAAATCTAGCGTGATTCAATTAACGATTTCTTTCTGTGTACACTTCAGCTACAGCTCTACTCAAAACACAATCATTCCTTTGCATTTGGACTATTGTCCTCTTATATCAAGTACATTTCAAATTTGTCTTAAATTAGTTTGATATTAATATTAATTGGACAAGGGTTGGATACTGAGTGTGACTGAATGTTTCGAAAACATTTCTACAATTTAAAATATCAAATCTTTACTTCTCAAATTGAATGGTTGGATATTCTTTCAATTATGGATTAGTCTTTTCGATGACTGATTTTTATTAATTATTCAAGATTTTTAGGTGCTGGAAATTTCGTGCTTAAAAATACGAATGCTTATTTTTTTACTATAAAAGCGAAGTAAGATAGTATATAAGTATAATCAAGTCTAATATGATTTATAGCAGCTCGCGAAGATGATGATATTGAACACAACCTAGAGCGAAGTTCAACAACGCACAGTAGGTTGAAAAAAAATTTGGAAATAATTCAAGAACTTTTGAACGGTACGGGTAAGCTCAATTATCATGAAATTTCATGATAATTGAGGAGGAGTATTCGAGCTTTAGTAGTTCTTGCACATATAAAAATCTTTTATATGGGATCAAAAATTTGACTTCTGGATCGTTATTAATTTTCGAAATGCTCTAGATGCCCTACTTTTTGAGCATATAGCTTCCCTCCTGATAAGTGTATAGATTGCAAATTCTTAACTTGAGATTAACACTTATTTTCATAGGGTATTGCGATGAACATTCGTGATGAAGTTGCGTACCAGTGCCAGCAATCATTAGGCATGCATGATGCAGAGTTTGGCTGTCTCTGGTTTAAATTCAGAATCAGGGTGGATCTTTTGAACTTCGGGTTTATTTATAGAAGTACAAACGCAGAAAGGTACAGAACTTTATCTTGCTTCCATGACTTTCCGACTCAATTGTCTGAGCGGTGAAATCATTATCGCGGATGGTTTCAATACACAACTCCATTCAAGCCACACAACTCCTGAAGGCCAATATATTGAGTTATTCACCGCGCACAATATATTCTATGTATTAAAGAGCACCGCCGTGGTATAGCAGGTTAGTCATCCGCCTAGCATACCAGATGTCTCAAGTTCGATTCCAGGCCAGACTCACTTGAAAAAATAAATTAAAAAAAACGGCAGTTCACCCCATAGCTCAGCTTGCCACTGGTTATTGAGTAAAAGGCTACGAAAAACGTCTCTAACTAATGCCTTTGCCATTCGGAGCCGGAGTTAACAAGAATCAATTGGAATGTTGTCAGGGAATTATATATATTATATAAATTATCTTTTTCCGTTAATTAGGTTTTATGAACCTCCGATAATAATAAAACTGCTTTCTTTTATGATTCGGTTAGGAATGAATGTTTTATTTAATTTAAACATTTATTACACTTAAATTAATTCAACAATCAAAAATTACCTATAAAGCATTTTTTACACACTTAGGACTCATATTACAAATCACCTTATTTGTATTAAAATTTGGTTGGTTAAAATACGTAATTTTTTGGTTTATGAAAAGTTCATTACAAAGCATTTTTATTTATTTGACTAAAAATCGATAAGTAAGCAGAAGTAATTAAATAGGGGTATTCATGCCCACCGGTAACTTATTAACGGTATTCATACCCATCGTTAACTCCTCCCCCTGTTAAGTCTCGGAACGTCCCTGTTTCGACGCAATTTCCTTAATGATATTGTCAATGTCCAGCGTAACGCTTCTCCTACATCTGTGTTGGAGATGATACCCCAGCCAAATTACAAAGGGTATTAAAACAGCCAATGACACTAGCGCGACTTTATGAATCAGGGTATCCCTCTTAAGTTTCTCAATGTGACTTATATTTTCTAGATTCAACTTATGAATATATGGGAGAGTTATCAAATGTTCATGGCCAGTATTCTTTATATTTAAGGTCTTTGGGGGATGTGGTACAAGGTTCCTTTTGAATGCATTGGATCTTTCGTAACATGTCCCATTTATGGTTACGTTAACGGCAAAAGTAACCACTAGTGTTCCCCACGCTTTTATTGTTTCTCCTTCTGATATGCTCGTTTCTTGCACATCGTTCAAAATTATTAGTCCATCACCTGCGCGCGCTATTTTAGGGATGTCATCTGCTGACCTTGTAGAACAGGATGCTGAGTTGTTGTTCAAGACCTCGGATAAGCATGTGTTGACAATTTCATGACAAATTTTAAAAGTTTTCATGTCGATACAATTCGTAACTGGTAAAACGGAATCGCGACATTCTGCAGCTTGATCGATTTCTAGTTTAACGATTGTGTTATTATGAATTACGGGAAATACCTTAACAAATTCACAAAAATTATTAAGTACCGGAAACTTAACTACATAGAAAATTAGGGAACTGTTTTGGAAAACTGTTACATTGCTTACTCTAAGTATATCATTAACACTAATTGGTACAGTTTCTGATCCGAATTTAGTTTCGAAATTAATGTTGTCGAGGATAGCAGGATGTACTATATTTTCTTTCGCCAGTACTATTGAGAGTGAAAGATTATTTAGGAAGGATATTATTTCTCCATTTCTCATCACAATAGTCTCAAAAAGTATTAAGTCATCTTGCCCTATTGAATTAGTTCCTCCGTAATTCTGAATGGTACCAATTTTTTCAGTTAATTCATTTATTCTGTCTTGAATCGCCGAATTTATTATAAATTGTTTGTCGTTGTTCTGAATGAGTAAGTCTATACGAGTTTCCAATGATTCCAAGTCGTTATGGTCTGGGGTTCCAGCAACAAATTTCAAGGCAGACCCTAAAATGTCAATTGACCTCACGGATCGCCTATGTCTGCGTAATGTTTCCAACACTCTTTCTATTTCCCTTGTTTGTTCTTGGATCATGCTGATTTCTCTTGGATTGGACAAGCTTTGAATAATTTTCTCATTTTCCCTAATGACTTCTTCGTATTCCGTCAAGTTTGTCTGGTGTACAAAATAGTCATGCTTCCTATATGTTGCTACTTTGGCATCGGTTATGGCGATAAAATGTGAGTCCGTATTGTCGATAAATGTTGGTGATACCAATGGTACCAGGATTGTTAGTGTTCTAAAATAAGAAGAAAAAATGTGAAAACTACAATTAAAACAGTCAAATAAACAAATTCTTATTGGTATTTCAATTATCTTAAATTATTTTTATGAACCTTTCTTCCATTTATCAGTACGGTAGTCCCTAGATCCTGCTGTATAACACCCTGTATGAAAAATTTATCGAACTTATTACCCAACCGTCTATTTCTTTTAACGAAAACAATATCACCAGGTTGATATTTTTTTACAGCAGTATCCTTATTATGTGTTTGTAGTAACTTTTGTTGTGCTGACATCAAACATTTCTGCACTTCTACAAGGACACCTTCAGTGAAGTCATTCAAGATATCAATTGGTCTTTTTTTCGTAACTGAATGCACTGTTTCATTGTACTTTATAGTAGACAATAACATTAGCTCAATATTGTCGGTTATGTTCTGCTCAGCTTTAACACACCGTGCTATCTCTAGCAGTGTGGAATGAAAGCGCTCGACCTGACCGTTACTCTTACTATGCATTGGAGGGACAAAGAACTGTTCCGCTCCGAAATGATCACGAAGGAATGTACTGATAGAATTTGATTGGAAGGCTTTCTCATTGTCTGAAACCACTAATTTAACCTTTCTAAATCTGCTAATAACTTGACATAGGGCTGTTTTCACATCCACGGATGATCTAGACGTGATTGGGATAACAATCGCAAATTTCGAAAATTTGTCTATGCACGACAAAAAATGCTGTTTGTCTGTTATTATTATATCTATATGTAATATCTCACCAGGGTAGGTTGGTATCGGTGTTTCTGCAATATTGACCTTTGATGGCTTTCTTTGGTACTTGTTTTCTTTACAAATTTTGCAGTTACCTATAATGTATTTTAGTTTCTTCTTTATGCCTGGGAAATAATATTCTTCAATTATTTGCCGAAAGTTCTCTTGCAGTGCCCTGTGAGCTCTATTGTGTTCGGTAGTGGTTATTTCCCATTGGTCGTCCTCTCGAATAACGTCCATTACTTGTTTTTCAGTGTGAACAAATTTCGTTGATGGATATTGAGAAACAAGGCAATCTTGAAACTCCGCCAGTGTAGCTAAATCGCATTGAATCGCATTTACTCCATCTGAATTAATATTATCCTTAAGACCTTTTAACAAATTATCTACGGTATCGTAAGTAATTATATGTCTTAAGAATCGCTGAAATATAATTTTTCTCACAATGGAATAGTGACTGCCTTTTGATATTGAAAATTGATTTTTGAATTGGTTAATCGGAAACTTAATTGATTTTATAACATTTGTACTTGAAACTTCGCTGTGTATTGTCTGATCATCATCGCTATTCTCGGATAGTTGATTAATATATTGTCGCGAAAGAGCATCCGCAACAATGTTTTCCTTACCCGGTTTATAGAAGAATTTTGGGGAAAACTCCTCTATAAATGCTCTCCACCTCTTCATTTTTGAGTTCGGATTTTTATCGGATATTGCGAATGTGAGTGGTTGATGATCGGTGTAAATATGTATCCCACTAATACCGTATAAGAAATGTCGAAGATTCTTAAGTGCCCAGACAATGGCGAGTAATTCCCGTTCGTTTGTAGCATAATTTGATTCCGTAGCAGACAGAGTTCTTGATATCATTGTTATGGGTCTTCCATTCTGAGACAAAACAGCTCCCAAGGCAACAGATGAAGCATCTGTGGTCAATTCGAAGACTTTGCTGTAATCTGGATATGCTAACAAAACATCGTCTGAAGCAAGAATTTGCTTTAGCTTTTTAAAGGCTAACAAGGCATTTTCATCGAGATTTATTTTGATATTTTTAGAACATTTAGCCGAAGTCTGTCCATTTTTACCCCTTAGGTATTTTGTTAATGGCTTAGCTATTTTCGCATAATCCCTCACGAATCTTCTGTAATAGCCTGAAAGTCCTAGGAAGGATCTAAGACTCTTTAAACTTTTTGGAGTTTCAAATTCAAGGATAGTCTTTACCTTTTCAGGACAAGTTCGGATACCTTCAGTTGTCACCATAAAACCTAAAAAGCTTACCTCAGTTTTAAAATACTTCGATTTTGCACCTGAAATTCTCATACCAGCCCTCTCAAGCTTTTGTATTACAGTATTAATATGTTCCAAGTGACTATACTCGTCGGATGAATGAATAATTATATCGTCCATGTAAACCTGGCACGTTTTACCTATTTCCGAACGCAAGACATCGTCTATTGCTCTTTGAAAAATACTTGGTGCATTTTTTAGACCGAATGGCAGTCTGCAAAATTCGTACTTGCCATTGTTTACGCTAAAGGCCGTCTTTTGTCTGTCTTTTTCGTCGAGCATAATTTGATGAAAACCAGCTTTTAGATCCAAAGTAGAAAAATATCTAGATTTACCCAAATTTGCTAATATTACCGAAATATCAGGCATGGGGTATTTGTCTGCGATTGTTTTTTCATTTAACTTCCTAAAGTCGATTACCATTCTATGGTTAGGGTTGCCATTCTCGTCTAGACCTTTTTTTCCTACAACATGAACTGGCGAGTTATATGGTGAGATGGATTTCCTTATTATTCCATCTTGTAGAAGTGCCTCTATTTCATTGTTAATAAATTCCGACATAGAAACTGGGTACGGATATGACCTAGTATAAATTGGTTCGTCTGTATTGGTTCGTATTTTGGCTATGACATTGGTGTTAAATGGTAATGATCTCTCTGGGTCTGCAAACGCGTTTGAATTTGATAACATAATTTCCTCAAAGTCTTTCCGAACATGCTCTGGTATATCTCCCAAATCTACATTAATATGATTGACATCACTCTTGTTTTCATATAATAAAGAAATGTTTCCTTTCTTAAACCTTAAACAGTCAGCTCCTATATCAACAATCGCTTGGATTTCTTTAAGAAAATCACAGCCGATTATGCCGTCAAATTTTTGTAATAATGGTAAAATGTAAAATGTGGTTCTATAGCCAAATAACATCACTTCGCATTTTTCAACTATCTTATTTGTCCCGTTTATTGAACTAACTTTAAATGGCTGTGTTAGAGAAGTAATTCCTTGTAAAAAATTAAATGGCTTGATAAAGTTTCTTGAAGTACCGGTATCGATAAGTAGTTTGAGACTCTTACCCCTTATTGTCTTAGTTATAAAGGGTAAGAGAGGTTTTATTCTAAAAAATTTAACTGTTCTACACTTTCCTCCTCATCCAGATCTTGCTCAAAGATCGAGCTCACCTCATCATAATCTTCCACCTCTTCCGAATCTATATAATTGATTCTTTGAGTTTTAGGGGTTGGCACTGTCCTTCCTGAATCTTCTAATCTACGCTTGTTAAAAACTGTCTTGTTTTGTTGCGAGCTATTGTTGGGAAAATTATTAGCTGTGGGTCGCCTAAACATTGAGGAACCAGGGTCGACATCCATTGGTTTCACTGTATCTTGAGTGTCTGTCGGGTTTGCGTATTTATACGAGGGGTGCGTTGGTCGAAAGTTAGCATTCCGTCTTTGTAACGTATAATTAATTTTCGCTACATCGCCAGCAGCAAAAATTCTAGCGAACTCCTGGCGTTTTTGATCCGCTTCCAACTCCTGGGCGGTTGCTAAGGCTGTCGGTAGGTCAACTGGTCTAGCGGAAAAAAGTATGTCGCTTAAGGGGCGACGTAGTCCTGAGATAAACACCCGAAGTGCATTATCCCTGGCACGTTCGTTCAATGCATTGGCTATTTCTTCGTTATTGGAAAAGCTCATTTTATTTTTATTTATAATGAGGGTCAAGTGTTCGTCAACCGTGTCGTAAAAGTCCGTTATCGATTTATTTCCCTGCCGTAGGATACTAAGTTCATTTTCTAATGCCTGAAGGGATCTTTTATCAGCATAACACTGATCAAGTCGGGCCATTATGGCTTTAAAATTTAGAACAGTATTAAAGGCAGATAATTTTGCATTAGCTGCCCCAGTAACTTTATTTCGAAATATCCCCATCGCGACGTAGTAATTTTCGGTTCCCTCAGTGTAGTAATTCATTGCGAAATATGCCGCTTCCCGCCATGCAGGGTACGTTTGGCTTTCACCCTTAAACTCCGGTAGAGACTTCACCAAGTCAAGAGAAGTCCCTCTGGAAAAGCGTCCTACTGTCACCGGATCATACTGATCTACCTTTGGGGTCAGACCTTCAAACTGCTTGGTCAGTTCATTAATCTTTCCCTGCAAGTCTCTAGTAAGGGCTTCTACTGAAGCCGAAACCAATTCTACTATCTGTTCCTTTGTTACAGTCGCCATTCTAATTGTCTTAAGTCAACTATTGTGAAGAAAAATTATTACACAAAACAGCAGATAACACGAAAAAAAAAACAAACACGTCAAAAATTTAAAATGTTACCGAAAAGGCAATTCAATCAACGCCGAAAAAATAAGTAATTCAGATCAGAAAAAGCACTTACAATTTATTTTAACTAACTATTTACTATTGTTCACTTAAATAAAGAATAATTTATAATTTTCTTAAATAATTTTAGCTTACAGATATAGGTATACGAAAACCATTCCGTGGAAGTTGCTGCTCTCTTAGATGTTGTTGTCTCTTCTTTAGATAATGATGAAAATGTTCACGTTTCTTCTTGCTGATTTACTTCTTGATTCACTAAAGTCACTTTTGGTTTTTTCCTTTATAAGAATTAATATTTTGAATTTGCCCTTTATAAGGATTTTTGTTCATTAAAGTCACTTTTATTTTTCCTTTTATAAGGATTTTTTTATTCTGAATTTGTCCTTTATAAGGATTTTTTATCCACTAAAGTCACTTAATTTTTTCCTTTTATAAGGATTTTTTATTTTTCCGGGTTTCCGAAGCCGTTGGGCGCCAATTATCTTTTTCCGTTAATTAGGTTCTATGAACCTCCGATAATAATAAAACTGCTTTCTTTTATGATTCGGTTAGGAATGAATGTTTTATTTAATTTAAACATTTATTACACTTAAATTAATTCAACAATCAAAAATTACCTATAAAGCATTTTTTACACACTTAGGACTCATATTACAAATCACCTTATTTGTATTAAAATTTGGTTGGTTAAAATACGTAATTTTTTGGTTTATGAAAAGTTCATTACAAAGCATTTTTATTTATTTGACTAAAAATCGATAAGTAAGCAGAAGTAATTAAATAGGGGTATTCATGCCCACCGGTAACTTATTAACGGTATTCATACCCATCGTTAACTTATATATATATATTAAAGAGCATCAACAAAACATCATTGACCTTTTCCTTACATCACACCCTGAGATGTGTGAAGTAAAGGTTCATACACCTCTTGGAAATTCCGATCGTTGTTGTTACAACGATCGGCGGAATTGTTTTCCGCCTCTTTTTCGCTTTCCTTACTTCACAGCACTTCACAAATAGCCACGAAAGTTTCAGATTTTCTATACGAAAAAAGTCGTTGGGCTAAGCTCAACGAATTCCATAGGCATTTTAACTGGAAACTATATTTCTTCGACAATAATGTAAACTAAACCAAAGGTAAAAACTTGGTTTAATCAAATGGGCAATCAATCAGTCAGATCCCAAAAAGGAAGCATTGAGTAACTTTCGTAGTAACCAAAATCCAGTTTATGATTTGCAACGCAAACATGAGAGGCGTACATGTGCCAAAGTATTATAAATATAATTCCCTGACAACATTCCAATTAGAACAGGGGGTACTTATCTCGACCAATGAGCTACATCTGATTCTATTTTTTTAGACTCATTGAAAGGGACCTACGTTTTAACTCCGGCTCCGAATGGCAAATGCATTAGTTGGAGAGGTTTAACATACTCAATAACCAGTGGCTAGCTGAGTTATACACCTTATAACTGCCGCTTTTTTGAAAAAAAAAATTTTTTCAAGTGAGTCTGACCGGTGATCGAACTTGGGACCTCTAGTATACCACGGCGGTTCACTGTGTCAAAGTATTAAGACATGAACAAGATCTGTACGAACTTGCCGTTCCTAGGGTCAAGAAGATTTTCTGGTCATTCTTTAAACGAGTTAAGAATAATGCTAGTTCTACAATTATTTTTTCTTTTAAAGAATGGCCAAGACTTTTAGCTGAATTATTTGAAAGTAATTCCCGCTTGCCATTAAGCACTCAATCCCTGCCAAAAGGCACAATACACATTTGTATAGCAAGCCGCGAGGACGCCCGCTTGCAGCCGCAACTAACATGTTCAACAGACACTGCAGTTTCGTACTTTAGCAAGTGCAATTATGTCTCTTAGACCCCTAGGCCAAATAGATTGAAATGGCTCCAAAATAACTCCCTCTCATAGTCGACCTAGTATCCCACACTGGTTGTTAAAAGCATCTTTAAATAGGTTGCTCAGATTACCAGGATGTACCACATGGAGGTTAAAGTAGGAATTGGATACAGTTCTTACCTGGTAGCTGGAGATGAGAGGCAACAACTGCATCCCAACGATGTAGGCGGATCATGTTACCTCTTCTGTTGTTGTTGTAACAGCTCCAACTTCAGTTGTTGTTGTAACAGCTCCAACATTTACAATTTTATAATTTTGTTTTTTATGCTTCTTACTGCCTTGATCTCCTAGATCAAGGCAGTAAGAAGCAGTCAAGCATTTCGGTTTTCTTAAACGGTGTAATAGATACTTAACTCCATCTGATCTCCTTACTATTAAAACCACCTATATCTGACCGAAAATGGAATACAACTGTCACGTATGGGCCGGTGTTCGAAGCCTGTTTTGAAGCTTTTCGAATGAACAGAAGAGGGCGAATGTGCTTAATGGTGATAGTAGAGTATCTTACTCTATTGATCTACTTGAGGACCGTCGTAATGTGGGTTTTGTCACACTGTTCTATAGTTACCACTTTAGAATGTGCTCTAATGAAATCAAGGAACTAGTTCCCGAAACCTGAACTTTCTTACGCAATACACGTCTATCTGTTAGAACTCATGCCTGTCCCCTGTGACCGTGTAATCCTACCAAATACCTAAGTTTAATTGATATTTTTCTTCGGCTATTATTTGGTATATATTGGAATAGCTTTGCATATGACTTTTTGTAATTGGGTTATAGTAATTTTATCACCAACTAGCCGCTTTGAACAGGCGTTGCCCGGGTTGATAGTGAGAGTAGATTTTTATATAATTTTTAATATTTTGTTGATTAATTGAATACTTTATTAATACATTTACATATGTTTTTAATTGACTTTAATTAATGACAGTACTCCACATTAATATGTGCTTTAAACGTTTTCGAAAGCAATGTGCCCATAAATATCAAAAAACATACAGACAAACAAACAGACGCGAATATTTTTTTTATATTTATATATTATCAATCGTCATATTAACAATCGTCAGTCAATCGTAAAACAATTATCGAACAATCATTTAAAATCATTGAACAGTCATCAGTCAATCATCGAACAACCATTAAATAATCATCAAACAATCGCCAAAAAATCATCAAACTATCGTAATAAAATCTCCAGTTAATCGAAACAATTATCAAACAATCATGAGAAATCTTCAAGCAGTCATCTGTCAATCAACCATCAAACAACTGTAAAACAATCATCAAATAATTATGAAAAATCTTCAAACAATCGTCAGTCAAAATATTATCAAACACCAATCATATTAGAAATATCTGTGCAGTCGTTTTCCGATTTTATATAAGTCAACAAGTAAGAGTGGTATATTCGGCTTTGCCGAATCTTGGATACCCTTCACCAATGGTGTGGCAAAAGTACTTAATGTAGTTCCTAGCAAAATTTGGTTATACTAGTACCTATTATATGCAAAGAGTCTTTAAAATTAAGAGTCGGAAAAAGAAAAGCTTTTCGGTGGCGTCATCATCTAGAATAGTTATGCACCCAAAGGTTAGGTTGGGCAGGTGGCTGATGTCTAGGGAAGCTTCACTTGGTTTCTAAAGTGGTCCCTTTGTGAAAGATAATGATTACTAGACTACAAGTAGAGAATGCATATTTAAGCCAGCCAGTAGCTTCGAAATAAAATAGACACATATTTTACGAACATTTAATAAAGTTCGATAGACCAGATAAACCATGCAGAAAAAATGCTTCAAAATGTAAATGCCCATACATTTGCAATAGCACATCGATTTGATGAAGATTAAGTATTCTGGCATGCAACCCAAAAACACAGTGCCCAGTGAGGGTTGTGCACTTTAATTCGTACGAATTATCCAACTAGTAAAAGTTCTTGATTTGTTATGTAAAACTCTGAAGTTAGCGGACTGATTTAGGTCAAAGCTTTAACAATGATAAGCCTTAAAATTATAGGGTATACACTCTTAGTTTTAGATACATACGTGAAATATATAGCTTTTGAATGGATGGATATCAGCTTTGTCGGAAAAGTTATTAAAGATTTACTTATTAATCTGAAGTTAGTTAATTAATTAAAATGAACACTTCATCAATAATATTTGGGATGTATTGTTCTTTCGATCTGTCCGATGGATGTTTGGAAAGTTTTGCTCTAGTTCCTTGTGCAATTTTAATGTGATTTAATTTATCAGCATTAAATCGATTCCCGGTCGGGGTCATATGGGAGATTCCACTAAGTGTGAATAGAGCTCGCCCAATTTCAATATCGAACTTTTCAAAAGATCAGAAATACTTTTGTCAAATGTTGTCCCTCTAGAAAGTTTATTTTAGGCGCTATCGCCCTGAATATCAATATTGTACAACGTCTTTATACTAAATGTCATCATCGTATCTTAGGCGAAGTTATACGGGATCAATTGTCAAACGTGAACGGATTTCTCCCAATTGCAATTAAAAAATTTAAATTTTCGTTGATATGTGAGATACATACATACATATGCAGGTTTTGAACGGATATCATGTACTCAGTTGCATTTTTGTACTTCCTAGGAAGATTACCTATAATTTGATTTATATACATTCTCAAATGTTATCATAATGTTCAAAAGTCAGACACAAAATTAAGATAAATGCAGTGTGTCTGTCTGCTAAAATCAGATTTGTGGAGCTCCTGAATTGTCGCACTCTGAATTTCAACATTGTCGATCCAAATTCAATCAAATTATATCTACCACAAATTACAGAATGCATCAGGATTTAGATAATCCCCTGCGAAGGACGCTATTAAACTTCATCAAAATAAACATCTGAGATATCGACAAAACAGGAGCTCCAAAAACTTGACTACAACAGAAAAAAGGACAGACAGGTAGACGGACGGACATGTAGACGGACGGACAAACAAACAGACGGACGGAGGTCGCGAAATCGATTCTTGTGCCGATTCTGAGTTGATCGGTACAATTTGAATGGTATTCATAATCAGATTTGTGGAGTATATATATCAGATTTTAGAAAATCCTCCCATAAAGAACGATGTCAAATTTCATCACAATCGGTCCATAAACACCTGAGATATCGCTGAAACAATACTTACAAAATGTAAACAAAATTTCTTAGACACGTACTTTGGGCAATTTGCTGTACATCAAATGTAGTGTTATGGCGATATCTCAATTATTTATAGACCGCTTTTGATAAAATTTAATAACGTGCTTGGTGGGGGAATTTCCTAAAATCTGATATAAAATTTATGTAGGTCCGTACTAAAGGAGGATAGTTTTTCCTATTTCTGCATTTAATTTTTTCAACAAACATTCTCTAATGTGTACTTTGGGCAATTTGCGATACATCAAATTCAGTGTTTTGGCGATATCTCAGTTGTTTATGGACCGATTTTGATAAAATTTTACAGAGTGCTTTGGGAAAATATTTCCTACAATCTGATATATAACATATTATCACATGTACACCAGGAGTATCTTTTTTCTCTTGTTATTTAAAAGTGTGTTTCAATCAAAAATTTTCAAATTTTCGTCTAATTTTTGGTATTTTTTCGATATTTTCGGTGTTTATAAACCGATTTTAATAGCGTTCATTGCGGGAGAATTTCCTAAAATCTGATATATAATTTATGTAAGTCCACCCTCCAGGGGCTTCAGAAACTTGATTTCAACAGACAGACAGACGGACAGACAGACAGACGGACATCGCTTAATCGATTCTCCTCCCGATTCTGAGTCGATCGGTATAATTTATTATGGGGTCTACGATCACTAATAAAAAAATTACAAACGGAATCACAAACTTATAATACCCTTTCACCTATTTTTGAAGGGTATAAAAAAAGATTGCTCAAAAGTGGGCATGGTCAATTTTTCTTAATGTATAATCTTACTTTGACTAAAAAAAAACATTAAAAAAAATGTCTTCATCGGTATGACCGTTCTCAAGTAATGCAATTTTAAAGAAAATGGAAATGTTATCCCTATTTTTCGATTCCCAGGTCCTCTATGGTCCATTTTCAACAAATTTTAAGAACGAAAAATCAACATTTAAAACTTTAATTAATTTGGTTAAATCATTTTGATCTTATCATCCATATATAAATCTTTTATCCATTCGTAAATTTAAATATTTGAGTTATATGGGAGATTTCAAAAAAAAAAACTTAGCCTATTTTAACCACCGATTACACCTTACCATACTGCCAAAATTTCAGAATAATTGGTCAGATAGTTTCGGAGATCCTTCATAACAAACAACATACAAACAGACGCGAACATTTTGTATAGATATAGAAGATAAGATTACGATGCAAAAATTACTTCTTTTCTTTTTGAAGAGTCTTTTGTTCATATGAAATCCAAATACGTTGGTTTTGGTTGAATTCCAACTAAGGAAAATGGCTTGTTGTGTGACTTTTCAATAATAATTCAAGTTCTTATTGCGTTTGTCAAAAATCTTCATCAAAAATCTTTATCTGCATCAAAATCTGCAAACCATCGCATAAACTATCGTTCACAAGTTTGTTGAGTTGGTGCATGTTGACCGTTAACTTCTATGCATAAACAGTTGATAACTTTCAACAGCCGTTAAATTAATAAAGGTTATCAGACTTCGCCGCAAAACATTTTTTAGATACGAAATTCATCATTTTAAAATTCTTTCAAAAAATATGCTTTGGCGTCTATTCATTGCTGAATTATATTGATAGACATTAACCCTCACACAGCCATATTTGTTATTATAGACAGAAACCATTTATAGTTATAGTTATGTCATATGTTGTCTAAATCGATACGATACGATATTTTAGCTAAGACACAAACCCCTAATTAATAAACCAATTTTAATTATTTCTCAATTACACTTCAAAAAGTGTAATTTTCCAAATAATTTAATATTTGTTTCATTAATCCTACCAAAACTTTTACTATACTTAAATTTTTTTTTTTTTTTTTTTTGAATTTTAACAAAATAACTTTCCCCTAAACATACAAAGTCTAAAAAAAACCGTTTTAAAACTTTACCCTAAACCAAAAGTTTTTAATTTTTTTTTGCTAATAAACAAATTTGTTCCTCTCAATTTCAGAGTATTTTTTCGCATGAAGATAAAAACGACCAATATGCGTAGCAGGCGCAGCAGTAGCAGCGGCAGCGGCAGCAACTCAAATTCCAGCATTAATAGCTGGTTAAATGCTGATGTTAATGTGGGCCAACAACAACAACAACACCAACAACAGTATCATCATAGTGCCAGTCCAACATCAAATGTCGATGAAGCACAAATAGTGGTTTTTAGAAAAACTTTTCAATTTCAAATACGCAAAGGTAAGTGCAAAATTGTGTAAGGCTTTTGCTTCGTTTTTACTTTGATGTTTCAGGTGAAATGGGAGAGGGAGGGTGGTAGAGTTTAATGATTAATGAAAAATGTTAAAGGCAAAATAGGCATGTAGTCTTGGGGATTGTGTTTGATGATAGTTGTAATGAAAACTTATGAGAATGCATGTTCTTGAAATTAAAGAACAGTTTGTAAGGAGTGAGGGAATAATTGGAAACAAATTCATAACAGGCAAGTAAGAGTGTTATATTCGGCTGTACCAAATCTTATATACCCACCCAATTAAATTTACATATCTCTAAAGGAGCAGCTAATTTTAAATATGGACCAAATTCGATTAAATTTAGCGTAACAAATTGGTATAGTGATCCGCCGTGGTATAGCAGGTTAGTCATCCGCCTAGCATACCATAGGTCCCAAGTTCAATCTCATAGCTCAGCTAGCCACTGGTAATTGAGTATTAGGCTATGTAAAACTTCTCTAACTAATGCATTTGCCGTTCGGAGCCGTAGTTAAAACATAGGTCCCTTTCAATGAGTCTAAAAATAGAATCGGATGCAGCTTATTGTCTGAGACAAGCACCCCTTGTTCCAATTGGAATGTTGTCGGGGAATTATATATGTAGCTGGTATTATTCGAAAATTCTTTAAAATAAATTTGATTCTCGAAGCTATTAAAGTGTATATAAAGAAGCTAAGGTAAAAGCTGACTGATACCCGTAAAATTTCACACCCTGCCTAATAATTATGAAAGCCTACTCTATTGTTTTTGATGTAGCTTGACCTGTTATATAAATGTATAATTTATATTCCCCGTAATGTTCGGATTTGCTGAGCATTGGAGGAGGTGTTGGGTATAATGTGGACTTTCACCACATGCTGGGAAGGTTTTGGATGTTGTAGGATAAACTCTGGAGTATGAATTAAGTATGAATTAAGTCTACTACAATATTCTAATCTTAATTGTACCAGTAATACCCTAGTAGTTCTTGGCAAACGTCTTTTTTCCCTGCAATAGTTGGGGCATGACCACTTGTTTGTGTAGACACCATTTGTGGTATAGACCACAAGTTTTGCTTTCGTGGAGATCCCCACTACAATATGAATTATACTTGTGTAAACATATACGTAGTGTGGTGAGTTTGTGCAGTGGCCCACAGATGTGTTTTGTGAAGGTGAAAAAGAGACAACAGGAGATATGTTTTTAACATTATAATTTGAGTAACCAAAAGCAGAACAACTGAAGACACCACTAATTTCAACATTCATCAGAAAACTTGTTATTGTCGAATCTCTTCCAGAGCTGCTTTGATATTAAACGATTCAATGTTGTTTTGTCTCTCATGGTAATGAAGGTGCTTTAATACATGCGTCGGAGTGGGAAGAAGGGATCTTACTCCGTTAGATGGTAGTTCAGATGTCCCCTACGATGACATCCTAGAAGGAACTACCTTGTTAGGATCTGGCTATGTTCCTTAAGTTGAACGATCTTCATCTTCTCATGTAGATGGCTTTCTCAGCGAATTGAAAGAGATATCACTCACTTAGTATCGAAGGTGTGGTGCGTTTGTGCAGTGGCCAAAGTTGTGTTCCGTGAAGGTGAAAAGGAGACAATATGAGATACATTTTTAACAATATAATTTGAGCAACCGAAAGCAGATTAACTAATTACAACATTCATCTGAAAACTTGTTATTTTCGAATGTCTTCCGGAGTTGCTTTGAAATTAAACGATTGTTGTTTTGTCTCTCATAGTAATGTAGGCACTTTATCACATGCCTTGGAGTGGGGGGGGGGGGATTTAACTCCGTTAAATGTTAGTTCAGATGTCCCCAACTATAGCCTTATTATCATTTGGCTATGAAGATGACTTTCTGAGCGACTCGACCCCTCCGATAAAATCTCAGAGGGAACTGCCTTGTTAGTATTTGACTACGTTCTTTAAGAGGTGGGATCTTCATCTCCTTATGTAGATGGCAGGATATCACTGTCCTGAGGGCATTATTTTGACAGCTCTGGGTTTTTTTTACACTGACCGACCAATTGCTTTAGACGCCGCAAGTAGGGTTTCTTTGACTTTTCTCCAAGTGCTGGCAGCTACTGACTTGAAGACCTTCTAAGTAATCTATCGAAAGTTGTAGTGATATGTGCTGAAGACGGGTATCGGTACGACGATTTGGCTGGAGGTAGCTGCAGATTCCTAGCAGGGAATAAGTTTTTTACGTCACATAAATACAAATAAATTTTATTGCAAAGCTTGACAATATTATTGACCCTTACCATGATTGTGCTGACATTGGAGTATATTACTATTCCACTGCTTCTGATGGAGCCGGGAGTTAAGAGAGGTTGAAGTTAAACAAAATCATGGAAAGTACTCTTCATGTGCCGAAAATATAAATTTTATTGCAGAGCTCGTGAAAATTTCCATGCTCCTTAACAATATCGGAAGAATATTTCGCATTGTGGAACATCTTGTTTAACTCTACGGGGTTTTAACTTTTTGTCTCTAAACTCAGCAAATGACTAGCGGTCACATATGTACTTTACATCTCATTTTGAATTGTTTTATTGGTAATGTCTTCAAAGAGGGTTGCGTAACTGACCATGTTGAATTCCTTGGACAGCTCAAGCGCTAATATTGTCGTACGCTCTTATGCCTTCTTTTGGTAAAGGTTATGTCATACTATGTCTGTGGTTCTTTACGGAATCCATGTTGATACGATGAAGCTTCCTCTTTTTCTGTTATCCGTGACTCCCAGTGGAGCATAGGGCCTCAATCATCCTTTTATATCGAACTCTATTGCGAGATGTTAGGCATACATCATTCCATGAATAGTTTGCTGCTTGTAACTCCGCATCAATTGGCCTTCTCCACGTTCTAGCAGGTGCACCAACACGACGGCCGCTTCCTTGTGGATTCCAACGAAGCGCTTGTCAAGCAATGTTGGTATTTGGCCTTCTAAGTGTGTGACCAATCCACCGCCGTATGGAAGCAGGGATTTGATTTGTCGTGTTAAGTAGATCTTCATTTCTTATGCACGCATTAAAGGTTTGCAGGCGCCTATCGATGGAATTTGTTCATTTCCAAGTTTGGCAGCCGCAATACATAATGGACTTGACATTCGAATTGTATATTGGTAACATGGTTGTTGTTGGTATTTGCCGAGATTTCCAAATAGCTCGAAGAATGCCGAATGCAGATTTTGCCTTGTTAGTATGCGATTCAATATCCTCCTCGGCGCCACCTTTTGTAGATACCAAACTTCCGAGGTGATTAAAGTTACCTACACATCCAATAACCACGTTATCTACATTGATATGTGTTGACGGGTTTGCACCATAGCCTTCAGGCATAATCTTTCTCTTGGAAGTATAGATTTCCAGTTCAGCTGCCCGAGATTCAACTGTGATAGTGTTAATATTTTCTTGTAGGTGTCCTAAACTTTGGCTTTGAAGACATACGTCATCATCATATTCCAAGTCTTCGAGTTGTTTTAAAGGTTTTCATTGGATACCGCGTCTACTATTCAAACCAGTTTATGTGACAGGATAAATCCTTGCTTTACTCCAGTGGTGACTTCGAACGGATTTGAATATTTATCCTTGTGTAGGATTCGACATTTGAAATCGACGTACATTGCCCGAATTAAGTTCAGAATTTTTGATGTCATGTTACGATTTTCTAAAATTTCCATAGATAGCTTTTATTGACACAGTCAAAGGCCTTCATATAGTCGATAACCGCTAGGTTAACGGGGGTATGGAATTTATAACATTGCTCTAGTACTATTCTTACTATTTTGATTAGATTAACACAAGAAGCTGGTGGATGTTAAGATAGCCTCGGAGGAGGAAGTTCCTCTAATGTCTTTGCAATAGATAACATCAAGGAGATTGAAACAATTCTTCTTGGTTTGTGTTTTTCTCGGGTGTAAGTACTAGTACCACTCTACTCAAATTCCATTCCTCGGGTATCACCAGAGTGGTAGGGTACAAATTGAGGACCTTAGCTTAGAACTCAGCTTTTAAGTTTTTAAGCATCAACATTGAAATTCCATTAGCGCCAAGTTCTTAAAATGGTATGTGTAGCATAACTGACGACATCGCTCAACGGAACGATAAATGGTTCGTCAGTAGCTAAGACTTCAAACCTTTCTCACTATTCTTCTTTAAGCCTTATCTCTCTCTAGGTGCTCTATAAATTGGCGGCTTAAATGACTCACAGATCCCTTATATTCTAACTGGGTATTCCTTCTAGCAATTAACCTTCCCTATACTAAATTCTATTCTCATAACTAAAAATTCGATATTTATCAGCATTTAACTGGTGTCCGAATTTATATAGTCAATTATGGATCAATTTCCATTAAATTTGATGTGCTGATGGATTGATTTCATGGCTATTATAACTTTATATTAAAGCGTTTCCCTGGGCATTCTTATATGGGATCTTTAATCAAATGTGAGCGGATTTTGCCTTATTTCAATACTAATTTTAATTTTTCCAAGATATTAGAAATATCTTTGTCAAATCTTGTTGCTGAAGCTCTCTTCGTTTAGGAGCTATCGAGCTTTCAACTAACGGATAGACAGACTGAAATCGCATATTCTATTTGATATTTTATGGTGATATGCAGGCGTAGGCAGCCCCTACCACCAGAAGCCGAAGAATTTTTGCAATTTTCGTTAATACCACGATCATTAATAAAACTCATGAAAATGAGTATTAAAATCATTCAGTTGGAATTTGGATGTTCACAGAGTTGGCTATAAATCAAAATCAAATTTATAGCAACAAAATACTTGGTTCGAGAGAACAAAGAAATATAATCTCGAATATTCTTGCCACGACACTATTATTTTTGTAAACATTGGGAATATTTTTCAAAACAGAAATTAATTTTAATATTTAACAATTTTTGATTTTTATATTTTTTTTTTTTTAGATATTTTGGATACAAAAATTTTTTTATAGAAAAATTTTTAATACAAATATTTTTCTTTGACAAATTTTTTGTTAATAATTTTTTCTGTAAAAATTATTGAAAAAAATATTTTTCTATGAAAAAATTTTTACAAAAAAAAAATTCTATAGAAAAATTTTCGAAATCAATTTTTTTGTAAGGAAAAATTTTCGATCAAAATATTTTTTTATAGAAAAATTTTCTATAAAAATATTTTTGATAAAAAAAATTTCTACAGAAAAAATTTTGTAAAAAAAATTTTTATAGAAAAAATGTTGATAAAAAATTTTCTATAGAAACATTTTTGACAAAAAAAATTTTCCATAGAAAAACTTTTTATAAATAAAAGTTTTATATAAATTTGATAAAAAAAAATTTCTTTCGAAAAATTTCTGACAAAAAAAAATTTCTATAGAAAAATTTTTGATAAAAAAATTTTCTATAGAAAAATTTTTGTTAAAAAAAATTTCTACAGAAAAAATATGTAAAAAAATTTTTTATAGAAAAAATGTTGATAAAATATTTTCTTTAGAAACATTTTTGACAAAAAAATTTTCTAAAGAAAAACTTTTGTTAAAAAAAAAAATTTTATAGACAAAATTTCTGTAGAAAGATTTTTGATTAAAAAATGTTTTTAAAAAAATTTTTGGGATAAAAATTTTCTATAGAAAAATTTTTGTTAAAAAAAAAATTTCTATAGAAAAATTTTTATTAAAAAAATTTCTACAGAAAAAATGTTGGTAAAAGAAAATTTTTATAGAAAAATGTTGATAAAAAATTTTCTATATAATCATTTTTGACAAAAAAATTTTTTCATAGAAAAACTTTTGTTAAAAAATTTATAGAAAAAAATTCTAAAGAAACATTTTTGATAAAAAAATTCTTTCGAAAAATTTTTGACATAAAAATTTTCTATAGAAAAATTTTTGATGAATAAATTTTCTATAGAAAAATTTTTGATGAATAAATTTTCTATAGAAAAATTTTTGATGAATAAATTTTCTATAGAAAAATTTTGGTATAAAAATTTTTTGAAAAAAAATTTTTTCATAAAAATTTTCTATAGAAAAATTTTTAATAAAAATATTAAAAAAAATGGAGTAGAAAACTTTTTCTTTTTAAAATTGAAAATAAAATTGAAAAGTATAAAAAAGGCCACTCTGCCGACTATTTTTTTGTTCTATTTGCCGACCTGTGGTGATATGTTATCAGATTTTGCCCAATTTCAATACCAACATTTTCCAAGAAACATTCTTGCCAAATTTTGTTTCCCTAGATCTTTTCGTTCAGACCCTATCTTTAACTGACAGACGGCCAATGCCCAATTGTCTTTGAATTTCATAAGGTTTAGAATTGTGTAGGGTATTTATACATATGATCACATATAGAGTGATCTCATTGCATCAAGTGTGTCTTAAAACGAATGATTGAGTACTTTCATTTAAAAACGCTCTCCGTTTGGCAAACCTTGGTTTGGAATATTATTAGGAACATTTTATTATGGAAAATACAAATGAAATGATAATATTGTTATGTTTTTTCTTTAAAAACGTGGAAGGAATTCTTTTTGCAAAGAACCAAAAACAAAATTAAAACACTTTATGTCGTTTTACAAATTAAACGTTTTATTAACATTAGAGTTAGTTACTTAAACACACTTCACAAAGTTGCTTTACGAATATTCTTAGTCTCACTGTTCTCTTATACGCGTCTCAATTGTGAATATTCTTAGTCTCACTGTTCTCCTATACGCGTCTCAATTAAAACTGTTGCACAATATTCGTCCATCGACCTTATATAGTAGAAAACAATGCGGCTTACGAAAGTTCATGCATGTTCTAATATATTCTCACATGATCAAGAATACTCTCACACATACGTTGTACAAATATATTATCTGAAGTTAACAGTAACAGAGAGAGAGAAAGAATGTAGGTAAAAGAGAAAAATGTTGCTATACTACACAGCAAATAAGAGAAACATGTTGCTCTGCTTATAGACATAAACAGAATAACAACAACATCAACAGAAACATTTTACAAAACTAGAGAAAGAATTAAAAGTAGTGAACTTTGCACATTGAGGCGGATAACTTAAAAATTCGAGACAATATCAATATGGGATTTTTGATGTTAGATATTAAAAGGGTAAACTATATAAAAGCATGTTTAGAAGAATTGGAAAACATTAATTATTTATTTTTTCAATTTTATAACTTTTACTTTTTTACATTTCTCCCTTCTCACTTCTAGACTGCCATCTAATATTACGTGAATCTTCTATGGGTACATTGGACTACACCATATTGCCTTTATACTGCATAGATTGTACAGTACACTTTCCCTCCTACCAACATCTCAACAACCCCTCCACAGTCTCCGATCCCCAACAAGCTCCTCCCGGCATGCTGGTGGAATTACAACGCCTCAATGTGCCCTGCTCTAGCGGAGGCTATGTACGCTTTAACAACCACAAAATACTCTGTGGCAAACTGGAAGAGCTTGAAGCCTCCGATCGCATCTATCACTTTAACGTGGAGGATACCGAGGCCTCGGTGCAGTTCTATAGAAATCCTATGTTTAGTTTAAGTTATAAATTAGTCGATTATTGTTACAATGTAAGTACGAGCAATGAAAGTGGAGAGTTTTATATACGACCCAGTATGAAGGATACTTTGGAGTGTTACTTTCGGGTTCATTTGCCATACGGAAATCGTGTTTTACTGCGTTTGGTGACCAATAATGATAGTGATATATTGCCCATGCCAACTTTGGTATCCGAAGCTGGTGTGGATGCTGTTCAGGAGGAGGAGTTGTATACGATCTTTACCAGTCAGGGTTCGACGGTAGATGCACAAGTGATAAATTTAACTGTAAATAGTGGTAATAATTTTGGTGCTTATTCTTCGTATAGCACTTCATTGTTGCCATTTCTGAAACTGCCTGAAATGAATAGTAGTAGTAGTGCACACAAAGTTTCGGGTGATATGAAGCATAAAGCTTTTAGTAGTTTGGGCTTGGATTCATTTGGTTTTTTGGCTGCCACCAAGGCTAATCTACAAATGGCCTTTTCCGGTACTGCCAATTGTGTGGGTGTGGTGATTAAGGTTTTCGAAAATGATCATGCCAAATGGTCGCATTGTGTCAACAATACCAAACACATGCGTGGTTTTATTTTGGAATCCTCTAGCAATACCCTTAGCGTACATCTTTTTCGTGCTGGCTCTTTAAATAAGGAAACCAATTCGGCTAAGTTGCAAAAACCCTCTACACAAATGCCCGCCATTTATTTATCCTATCAAGCTCGTCCTTTAACGGATCTAGTCTCAAATTGTGCCTTTGGTTGGATTGCTATGGAACAGTTTTGTATAGCAGCCATTGAAATGTCTTTGAATTGGCATGAAGCCGAAAAGCAATGCTCCAAATTGGGTGGTCATCTGGTATCGGTGCGCAATGAACTGCAGCAGCAGACCATCAATGAATTGCTGGTCAATAGTCCGGGGTATACAGATCAAAATGCCTATTGGGTGGGTGGCTCGGATAAAAGTTATGAGGGTGACTTTCGCTGGAGCGATGGTTTGACATTTCAGTATACCAGTAAGTATTATAAAAAGGTTTTCTTTTGTAATCTCTTTGTTATAAATAAAATTTCTTAGATTGGTTTCCCGGTTGGTCTCAACATGGCCACTATAACAAGCAGCCCAACGATGATGGTTTGAGTAGCCAGGATTGTATAGAACTAAGACGTTACTTTCGCACACCGCCTGGTATTCAGTCAAATCGTAGTCCCTTAACCAACAAATACATGTGGAATGATCGAGACTGTAGTGCCAATAACTTTTTGATATGTGAAAGAGCCATGAATGATGGTAAGTAGAATGGAAGGGATGATAAGTAGAATGAAAGGGATGACAACTTGTATAAGGAAGTTGTGCTTTCGATCCCTTCGATCATTATATCGAAGCTTTTATAAAAAATTATATAAATTGTTAAAAAAAAATTGACCCTATATACGTAAATATGACTAAAGGTTCCGTCCCTCCATGATTTATCATTTTTCATTCAATTTGGTTAGACGTTACTTTCGCAAAACGTCTCAGATTCAATAGTCACAAACAGGCGAAGGCAGCAAATACCGCCAGTAGCCGAAGACTTTTTATGATTTTCGTACATATCACGATCATTAATGAAACTCGATAAAAACATTTTTCCATACAAAATTTTTTGATAAAAATATTTCAAAAATTTTTCCATATAATAATTTTCGATAAAAATATTTCAAAATTTTTCTATAGAAAAATTTTCGATAAAAAAATTTTTCTATAGAAAAATTTTCGATAAAAAAATTTTTCTATAGAAAAATTTTCGATAAAAAAATTTTTCTGTAGAAAAATTTTCGATAAAAAAATTTTTCTATAGAAAAATTTTCGATAAAAAAATTTTTCTATAGAAAAATTTTCGATAAAAAAATTTTTCTATAGAAAAATTTTCGATAAAAAAATTTTTCTATAGAAAAATTAAAAAATAAAAAAAAAAAAAAAAAATTTTCGATAAAAAAATTTTTCTATAGAAAAATTTTCGATAAAAAAATTTTTCTATAGAAAAATTTTCGATAAAAAAATTTTTCTATAGAAAAATTTTCGATAAAAAAATTTTTCTATAGAAAAATTTTCGAGAAAAAAATTTTTCTATAGAAAAATTTTCGAGAAAAAAATTTTTCTATAGAAAAATTTTCGAGAAAAAAATTTTTCTATAGAAAAATTTTCGAGAAAAAAATTTTTCTATAGAAAAATTTTCGAGAAAAAAATTTTTCTGTAGAAAAATTTTCGAGAAAAAAATTTTTCTATAGAAAAATTTTCGAGAAAAAAATTTTTCTATAGAAAAATTTTCGAGAAAAAAATTTTTCTATAGAAAAATTTTCGAGAAAAAAATTTTTCTATTGAAAAATTTTCCAGAAAAATATTTTTCTATAGAAAAATTTTCTAGAAAAAAATTTTTCTATAGAAAAATTTTCGAGAAAAAAATTTTTCTATAGAAAAATTTTCGAGAAAAAAATTTTTCGAGAAAAAAATTTTCGAGAAAAAAATTTTTCGAGAAAAAAATTTTCGAGAAAAAAATTTTTCGAGAAAAAAATTTTTCTATAGAAAAATTTTCGAGAAAAAAATTTTTCTATAGAAAAATTTTCGAGAAAAAAATTTTTCTATAGAAAAATTTTCGAGAAAAAAATTTTTCTATAGAAAAATTTTCGAGAAAAAAATTTTTCTATAGAAAAATTTTCGAGAAAAAAATTTTTCTATAGAAAAATTTTCGAGAAAAAAATTTTTCTATAGAAAAATTTTCGAGAAAAAAATTTTTCTATAGAAAAATTTTCGAGAAAAAAATTTTTCTATAGAAAAATTTTCGAGAAAAAAATTTTTCTATAGAAAAATTTTCGAGAAAAAAATTTTTCTATAGAAAAATTTTCGAGAAAAAAATTTTTCTATAGAAAAATTTTCGAGAAAAAAATTTTTCTATAGAAAAATTTTCGAGAAAAAAATTTTTCTGTAGAAAAATTTTCGAGAAAAAAATTTTTCTATAGAAAAATTTTCGAGAAAAAAATTTTTCTATAGAAAAATTTTCGAGAAAAAAATTTTTCTATAGAAAAATTTTCGAGAAAAAAATTTTTCTATTGAAAAATTTTCCAGAAAAATATTTTTCTATAGAAAAATTTTCTAGAAAAAAATTTTTCTATAGAAAAATTTTCGAGAAAAAAATTTTTCTATAGAAAAATTTTCGAGAAAAAAATTTTTCGAGAAAAAAATTTTCGAGAAAAAAATTTTTCGAGAAAAAAATTTTTCTATAGAAAAATTTTCGAGAAAAAAATTTTTCTATAGAAAAATTTTCGAGAAAAAAATTTTTCTATAGAAAAATTTTCGAGAAAAAAATTTTTCTATAGAAAAATTTTCGAGAAAAAAATTTTTCTATAGAAAAATTTTCGAGAAAAAAATTTTTCTATAGAAAAATTTTCGAGAAAAAAATTTTTCTATAGAAAAATTTTCGAGAAAAAAATTTTTCTATAGAAAAATTTTCGAGAAAAAAATTTTTCTATAGAAAAATTTTCGAGAAAAAAATTTTTCTATAGAAAAATTTTCGAGAAAAAAATTTTTCTATAGAAAAATTTTCGAGAAAAAAATTTTTCTATAGAAAAATTTTCGAGAAAAAAATTTTTCTATAGAAAAATTTTCGAGAAAAAAATTTTTCTATAGAAAAATTTTCGAGAAAAAAATTTTTCTATAGAAAAATTTTCGAGAAAAAAATTTTTCTATAGAAAAATTTTCGAGAAAAAAATTTTTCTATAGAAAAATTTTCGAGAAAAAAATTTTTCTATAGAAAAATTTTCGAGAAAAAAATTTTTCTATAGAAAAATTTTCGAGAAAAAAATTTTTCTATAGAAAAATTTTCGAGAAAAAAATTTTTCTTTAGAAAAATTTTCGAGAAAAAAATTTTTCTATAGAAACATTTTCGAGAAAAAAATTTTTCTATAGAAACATTTTCGAGAAAAAAATTTTTCTATTGAAAAATTTTCGAGAAAAAAATTTTTCTATTGAAAAATTTTCGAGAAAAAAATTTTTCTATTGAAAAATCTTTGAGAAAAAAAGTTTTTCTATTGAAAAATTTTCGAGAAAAAAAATTTTCTATTGAAAAATCTTCGAGAAAAAAAATTTTTCTATAGAAAAATTTTCGATAAAAAAATTTTTCTATAGAAAAATTGTCGATAAAAAAATTTTTCTAAGTTTTTCTAAACTTAAAATTTTTCGATAAAAATTTTTTATAAAAAAATTTTTCTATGGAAAAATTTTCGATGAAAAATTTTTCTATGGAAAAATTTTCGATAAAAAATTTTTCTATTGAAAAATTTTCGATGAAAAAATTGTTTTCTGTAGAAAATTTTTCGATTAAAATGTTTTTCTATAGAAAAATTTTAGATAAAAATATTTTTCTACAGAAAAGATTTTGATTAAAATTTTTGTCGAATTTCGGTTTTTTACTTACTTCAATAAATGAAACAGTTTTCGAGTTACGCGAATATTTATTGTGCAACCTCCTCCATTTTTTTAATAACGCTATATCTCGAAAAATAAAGCTAAGCCAAGAAACGGTTATCTTCACAAACTAGGTCTCACTTTTGTCGGTTCAACATATTTAAAAATGTTTTCCAAGGTTTAATTTCCTTAACTGTTAACTATATGTCAGTATTTTTTAAAAATTATCTATTTAATATCGAATGCACAATCAGTCAAAATCTGAAAAAATTCTAAATTCTAATTTTAACAAATTATATTTTTAAATCAATTCATTAGATTCCCTAAGACGTAATTGGATCAACGATTGCAATAAAACGGTATCTCTGACCAAAGAACATCCCAGAGCTTCCATATGGAGTCCATCATTTCCCCGCCAATATCCAGACAATGCCAACTGTTTTACCACAATAACAGCACCTGCGGGCTACCGAATAGTCATAGAATTTGAGGAGCTTGTTATTGAAAATGAGCAAGGGTAAGTCTTCCAGCTCTAAAATGGAAACAAGTTTTTAAAATTTCGAAAATCCCAAAATTCTCTTACCCTTAGCTGCACTTATGATTACCTCGAGATAACCGAACCCAAACTCTCGGAATCCCTGAAATCATCTTCAAAGTCTACATCTTCCAAATATCGTTATGGACCCCATATCGATTCAAATATCCAGGATAATCTAAATCTCAAATTTAACTATAATAATCCTAATTTAAGAAACTTTCGCAAAAGAAGTTCTTATGATGCGGCAGCAAATAACTTAAGATTTCTTACGAACACTTCGCCCGATGTAAATATCTATGCTCCCCAAAATACGGACTACAACAGCTATGATTTGGCTCAGAATAACTATCAGAAACTATTGCAAATCTATTCGAGTCTTTATAGTCCACGCAATAATTTTATTATACAAACACCCGACTATCCCAAAGGTAATCCTTACTTTCAACATCCCTCGTCGGCTGGCAATAGCCATCATAATCATCATCACAATAGCAACAGCAATAGCAATAACAATAATAATAACCGTGCTAATCCGGAAGTCCTGCCTAAACGTCTTTGTGGTGATTGGAGCACTAAATTAAAATTATTGCGTTATGTCTCCTCTGGTTCCTATTTAGGTTTACATTTTGTTTCGGATTATTCTCATCATTTTGGTGGCTACAAGGCGAAAACTTATATGGAAAATAGTGAGTATTAAAATTTTTGTTATTCTTTTATTTTTGGATCTTTTTTTAAATCACTTTCTTCAAATGTCGTTATTTTTGTTTAAACATTTTCCAATCATAAATGTGTGTCACTGTGTGTCTATTTCAGTTATCGTCTTTATATATATTTCTAACATATTTTATACATTCTTCTCTTTTAGTTATTTCCTAATATGCACATTTATTTAAGTTTATTGATTTTTTTTTTTTTAAATATATCACTACCGTCATAGTTTTTAAGCCGAAACCGATGAGATCTTATGAACATTTTTGATACACTAACTATTCTGTAACAGTGATAAAAAATTTTAAGTACCTCAATGATTAATTGAATTTGAGATTTTATTACAAAGATAAAGAACTACGTATTATATGAAATTGCAAGACCGAATAAATACGAATTATAATGTTTCTGCATAATATCAAGAATTATCTTTTCTTTACTTCCTACACTTCTGTTGTTACTTATTTAAATAAGCTTTAAAGCTTATTGGATGTTGTTACAATTATTTATTATTCATTTAGTTTCTTATGCTCCTCTACGTGGGTAGAACCTGTCAATATCAGCAGAAACGAGGCCTTATATCGGGTTGTTAAATTTCAAGGGCCGATGTTGATTTTGAATAAAACACAAACTATTTAGGAAATTATTGTAATTTGATTTTATTGTTATATATTGGTATTACTCAATTATGTATGGAACAAAATATCGGCCAATCGGCGGCACATCTCCATCCGACGGTCCAAATTTTCGATGACCCTGAGGCATAATGGAGGTTCTATGCCGTTAATGTGCCGAATTATCTCATCCTTTAGGTCTTGAATTGTTGCTGGCTTATCGACGTACACCTTTTCTTTCAAAAAACCCCAAAGAAAAAGTCCAACGGTGTCAAATCACATGATCTTGGCGGCCAATTGACATCGCCATTACGTGCGATAACACGGCCATTGAATTTGTTGCGCAAAAGAGCCATTGTTTCGTTAGCTGTGAGGCAAGTGGCACCATCCTGCTGAAACCACATATCGTCCACATCCATATCTTCCAATTCGGACCATAAAAAGTTCGTTATCAATTCACGATAGCGAACACCATTCACAATAACTGCCTGACCGGCCTCATTTCGGAAAATATACTGTCCGATGATGCCGCCAGTCCATAAACCGCACCAAACAGTCACTCTTTGTGAGTGCATTGGTTTTTCGACAATCACTCTTGGATTCTCATTCGCTCAAATGCGGCAATTCTGTTTATTGACGAATCCACTTAAAATGTGCCTCATCACTGAAGATGATTTTCTTCGAAAATTGATCATCCACTGTTGCCATTTCTTGCCACCATTCTGCCCATTCACGACGTTTGGAATGGTCAAGAGGCTTTAGTTCTTGAGCCAATTGCACCTTGTAAGCGTGTAAATGCAAGTCTTTATGTATAATATTCATCAACGACGAGCGTGAGAGGTGCAATTGTTGGGCACGACGACGAGTTGAGGTGGACGGCTCTTCAGCCACACTATCGCGAACAGCAGCAATATTTTCTGCAGTACGAGCTGTACGAGCATGTACTGGTGTTCTCACATCTTCTACAGACCCGGTTTGCTCGAATTTTTCCACGGTTTTTGCGATTGTACGCACATTTGGACGATCAAATTGACCAAAAAAAATCACGAAGTGCACGATATGCATTTTGATTTGAACGCCCATTTTCATAATATGTCTGGATAACTTTAACACGTTGTTGGATTGTGTATCTCTCCATGGTTCAAATTGAGTAAGTCTGAAATAGAGAAATGTCAAATAAAATTCGGAAAAAAAACTTTGTGTTTAGGTGTGGTTCACATTCAACATCGGCCCTTACAATTTAACCACCCTTTATATTACAAAAGGCTCTTTAACTCATTTACCTAGATGATATTGTCTGTGGTCTGAAATCTGCAAAGGGTTACATAAGCAGTTCTTTCGTTAATATTCTTAGGTCCTCAACTCTAAGGTTTTCAGGTGCTATTAGGAAACAACCCGGTTTAATTAAGGACTCAATATATAGCTCTCAAATTAACAATCTGGTTAAGCGCTATCGAAGCATAGTCTCGCTCACACAAAGTTTATGTTTATATTTATACACCCAGCAAAACTTTGGTAATGGCAAATACTCTGGTAACTGGTTACTTTGTAATGACTACAACATACCATCCGAATAACTAATAAATTATTACAGAAGTACTTATTTCTAATTAAAATGGTAATTTAAACTATATTGCCCCGATTCAAATCCTACCAAGACCAACAATTAAATATTACCTTCTGTAAAAATTTTTTTGGAAAATTAACTCACGGTAATGAAAAAATACCATCGTGAGAATTTTGATTATGCAGGGGATGTCGGATACTAAACACGGTTCTGATTGTTCTTAACTTGGTAAGCCCAGACATATCTTTGTCATCCTTTATCTCAACTGTGGACACTGACGCCCTCGTATTATCACCCGAGGGACTAGTTTAACGCCCCTTAATGTAGTGAGCTAACATGTACCGAGAGTTGTTCTATAAGATCAAAAAAAGGGTTAGGACGACGGTCTACACCATTTTCAATTGTAAATGAGAAAATTCCAATTGACAATGAGAATTAACATTTGAAAATGAGATAATTCCAATTGAAATTAAGAATTTTCATTTGAAAATGAGAAATTCGAATTGAAATTGAGAATTTCCATTTGGAAATGAGAAATTTTCAATTGAAATTGATTATTTTCATTTCAATTTGAGAAATTTCCATTTGTAATTGAGAAATTTTTATTTGAAATTGAGAATTTTTTATTTGTAATTGAGAAAATTTCAAATAGAAATGAGAAATTTTCATTTGTAATTGAGAAATTTGCATTTGAAAATGAGTTTTTCATTTGAAATTGAGAAATGTGTAATTGAAAATGAGAACTTTCCATTTGTAATTGAGAAATTTTTATTTTAAATTGAGTTTTCCATTTGAAAATAAGAGTGAGAATGTAGTGGCCATAGCTATCATAGTTTCTAATTTTATAGCTTTTAACTGGCCTTTGCTAAAATTTTTGGTTTCCGTGAGTGTTTTTTATATGAAAGCTAAAGTCAAATATGGACTGATTCCTATAAAATTTGATAAACTGATCAAAAATTGCATAAAACTTCCCTATTTTAAATATAATCGTCATAGCTATTACAATTGTATTCAATTTATCAGCATTAATGTGTTTCCCGGGGCGGGGTTATATGGGAGCTCTAACTAATTTGAAACCGATTTCATTTTCAACATACATATTTTTCAAGACATCCAAAATACCTTTGTAAAACTTTGTCCCTCTAGCTCTTTTCGTTAAGGCGCTATCGTGCTTTTATCTGACGGACAGACGGACATAAACAACCTTTTCTTTATGTATTTTTGTGTTTCCAGAAGTTTTTATACCCTTCACCACCATAGGTGGAAAGGGTATATTGGGTTTGTGCTGATGTTTGTAACGCATAGAAATATTGATCTGAGACCTATCTTTTAGTATACCAATCGACTTAGAATCACTCCCTGAGTTAATTTAACGATGTCCGTCCAGCTGGCTGGCTGGTTATCCATATAAGCTTGTTATCACTCTACAGGTCGTACCTTTAAAGATAATTTGATAAAATTTGGCACAGGACGATCCCTATAATTTTTGGGCGAAATCGGATTACTGTTTCGGGTACTATTTCGGGATGCCTTCCCGGAATAGAGTTTTTGATCCTTTAGAGCCACAAATGTTGTTGTATTTTAATAATATTTTGCACAAATATTGCCTATCATAACATTATTCAGTGTTCCTAATTTTGTAGAAATCGGCCCATATTTGACCATACCTCCCATACAAGACACATTTTCAAAAGACGTTTATATGCACATAAAAGCACAAAAACGTTAATAACCCTAAAGATAAATGCATTTGATTACTTAAAATTTGCACAGATAAATAGTTTGTAAATATAAATCAATAATCAAAATTTGGTAACAATCGGTTCACAATTGACCCTAGCTCCCATATCAGGCCCTTAGCCGGAAATGATATAAGTCTCGAAATTTTGAAAAAATAGCACATAGTTTATGTATGTATGTCTTTAAGACTTAAGGAAAACTTATTTAATTGTTGGTCCATATTTGACCTTAGTTGTGAAGGGTATTATATAGTCGGGCTTGACCGACTATAGCTTTTCTTACTTGTTTATATGGGAGCTATGGTCAAATGGTGACCGATTGTGATTTTGCACACTGGCTGGCATTGACTATTATATTTATACCCTTCACCACCATAGGTGGAAAGGGTATTATAAGTTTGTGCTGATGTTTGTAACGCATAGAAATATTTGTCTTAGACCCACCTTTTAGTATACCAATAGACTTAGAATCACTTTCTGAGTCGATTTAGCGATGTCCGTCCGTCCTTTCCGTCCGTCTGGCTGGCTGTACCCCCATGTAAACCTTGTAATCAAACTACAGGTCGCAATTCTAAAGATAATTTGATGAAATTTGGCACAGATAATTTTTTTGATAATGGGACCACGGCTATTGAAATTGGTCAAAATCGGTCCATTACCTCCCATAGGTCCCACTTCCCGGAATTGCTATATTGGCCACAAATATCAATATTGAAATTTAAAACAGATACTGCTTATGTAAACTTTAATCACTGTACCAAATTTCGTTGAAATCGGTCCACATTTGACCATAGCTCCCATACAAACTCTTCTTCAAAAACGCACCAAATGAGACAAAAAATCACTAAAACGCTCGTAAATCTAAAGATAATGAAAATTTTGAGTTTATTTTTTGCATACATAATTTTTGTAACAACTGTAAATTTGCCAAATTTCGAGATAATCGGTCCATATTTGACCCTAGCTCTCATATAAGTCCAAATGACGGAAACAGGTTGAATATATACGTTTTGAGAAAATGTTTGTATGATGGCAAAATTTAGCAAATATTTGTCTTTATACAGGAAAAACCTTAGTGGTGAAGGGTATCGTATGGTCGGCTTGACCGACTATAGTGCTTTCTTACTTGTTTTTTACTTATTTTAGAACTGTAAAATATAAAATTTTGTTAAAATTGGTTCGTTTCTTTCATGTGATTTCCAAATGACCTTTTAATATTTTTAAAAAATTTTGTTACCCAAGTGATTTATTACGAATGCATTAGGTATAAAATTTAATAATTTTAAATTTTTTTTAAATTTTTAGCAAAAATATATTGATTAATTATGAGTAACATAATGTTGAATTAGTGGATATAGTTTCAGCAAAATTTGAAATCTTTAACCCCTGCGTCACCGGAGTCAAAATCAATTTATATGCAAATTTCCTGTTCTTTGAAATATCTAAGCCATTGCTTTAGTTCAGACAATATTTCTTTTGCATAGCCTTCTAGAAAACTATTAAGTTAATAACAAAGATTACATAAACTAAAATTATTAACCCTTTCATGGCCAACAGGGACCAAAATGACCCCAAAAATTTAATATATTTTTTTTATACCCTTCACCAATAGGTGAAAGGGTATTATAAGTTTGTGATTCCGTTTGTATTAGTGATCGTAGACCCCATAAAAATTATACCGATCGACTCAGAATCGGGAGGAGAATCGATTAAGGAATGTCCGTCTGTCTGTCTGTCTGTCTGTCTGTCTGTCTGTCTGTCTGTCCGTCTGTCTGTCTGTTGAAATCAAGTTTCTGAAGCCCCCGGAGGATGGACTTACATAAATTATATATCAGATTTTAGGAAATTCTCCCGCAATGAACGCTATTAAATTTCATTAAAATCGGTTTATAAACACCGAAAATATCGAAAAAATACCAAAAATTAGACGAAAATTTTAAAATTTTTGATTGAAACACACTTTTAAATAACAAGAGAAAAAAGATACTCCTGGTGTACATGTGATAATATATTATATATCATTGTAGGAAATGGTTCCCCAAAGCACTCTGTAAAATTTTATCAAAATCGGTCAATAAATAACTGAGATATCGCCAAAACACTGAATTTGATGTATCGCAAATTGCCCAAAGTTCGCATTATAGAATGTTTGTTGAAAAAATGAAATGCAGAAATAGGAATAACCATCCTCCTTTAGCACGAACCTACATAAATTTTATATCAGATTTTAGGAAATTCCCCAGCCAAGCACGTTATTAAATTTTATTAAAAGCGGTCCATAAACAATTGAGATATCGCCATAACACTACATTTGATGTACAGCAAATTGCCCAAAGTACGTGTCTAAGAAATTTTGTTGACATTTTGTAAGTATTGTTTTTCCTAAAATTTTGTGTAAAATGCATATGTTTATACCTTCCAGGAGCTCCACAAATCTGATTTTAGCAGACAGACGCACTGCATTTATCTTAATTTTGTGTCTGACTTTTGAACATTATGATAACATTTGAGAATTTATTATATATCAAATTAAAGCTAATCTTCCTAGGAAGTACAAAAATCCAACTGAGTACATGATATCCGTTCAAAACCTACATATGTATGTATGTATGTATCTCACATATCAACGAAAATTTAAATTTTTTATTTGCAATTGGGAGAAATCCGTTCACGTTTGACAATTGCTTCCGTATAACTTCGCCTAAGACAATCTCTTAGTAGCTAATAAATCACAAATTATAATAGATACGATGATGACATTTAGTATAAAGACATTGTGCAATATCGTTATTCAGGAGGGACAACATTTGACAAAAGTATTTCTGATCTCTTGAAAAGTTCGGTATTGAAAATGGGCGAGCTCTATTCACATTTAGTGAAATCTTCCATATAACCCCGACCGGGAATCACTTTAATGCTGATAAATTAAATCACATTATAATTGCACAAAGAACTAGAGCAAAACTTTCCACACATCCATTGGACAGATCGAAAGAACAATACATTATTATTGATAAAGTATTCATCTTAATTCCATTTAAATTTTAAAAGCTATATATTTCACGTATGTATCAAGAACTAAGAGTTTATACCCTATAATTCTAAGGCTTGTTTACATTGACAATCATTGTTAAAGCTTTGACTTAAATCAGTCCGCTAACTTCAAAGTTTTACATAACTAATCAAGAACTTTTACTAGTTGGATAATTCGTACGAATTAAAGTGCACAACCCTCACTGGACACTATGTTTTTGGGTTGCATGCCAGAATACTTTTCATCAAATCGATGTGCTTTTGCAAATCTTAGGGCATCTACATTTTGAAGCATCTTTTATTAAGTGTTCGTAAAATAGACACATATATCGAAGCTACTGGCTGGTCCATAACTATTCTAGATGATGACGCCACCGAAAAGCTTTTCTTTTTCCGACTCTTAATTTTAAAGACTCTTTGCATATAATAGGTACTAGTATAACCAAATTTTGCTAGGAATTACATTAAGTACTTTTGCAACACCATTGGAGAAGGGTATCCAAGATTCGGCAAAGCCGAATATACCACTTTTACTTGTTTTTCTTTTATTTCTTTGTAACAGATATAGAACATTCATATGCAAATACTTGTAGTTCCCACATCGTAAATATCTTTAGAAAGTAATGGTTTTGCGATTGATAGCCCATACAAATTTTATCAAATTCAATTAATTTGAAGTTAAAGGACAAAGCTAAAAAATAAAACAAAAGAAATAAATCGCATTTTTTTTATTTATCACAATTCTGCATCAATAAATTTCATTATCTCTTAAAAACTACATTTTCCCCTTTTTTTTATTGGCACGACTTTTTCATTGTTACATATTAACATACAAATGTAAATCATATTTTTTTCCTCTATTAAATAATATTATTTTTTAATTTATTTAAATGAGTTCAAACAATTAAAACCTATTTAACGCATAAATACATACATAAATATAAATATTTACTTAACATTTACATAATTATTTATTATCTTTACATTATATAATATGTATTTAAATTTATTACTTATTTAATTAAACGCAAAAAAAACTAAAATATTTAAACAAAAAACGTAAAACTTATAAAATGCACCTGCTGTATCAATTTCAAAACGTATGTATGTAAATACCTAATAACAAATTATTAAATCTGTGAATAAATTAAACTAAAAAACACCTGCTACTACTACTACTCTCCCTCATCTAAAAAAAAAACAACAACGTTATTACGCAACTACCAATAAATTCAATATCAAAATTGTTTTAAATTAAAATTGTTTAACTAAAACAACGTTTTTCAAAAAATAATGTAAAATAATTTTTAATTGTTACAAAATTTTCGTTATTACTACTACTACTACTACTGCTCTGCTACTACTACAACTACTGCTATTTTGTATAACTACTACTACTACTTCTTCATTTCTACTACCTATTCACTACTACTACTACCACTACTACTATTCAATCAATTCTACTACTTACGCTTTAAATTTAAATAAAAAAAAATCCTCAAAATTGCAACTATAAAATCTATCCAGGAAGTCATTCGTTTAGTGGTAAGTAGCTTTTCCAATTTTAGAATGATTTTTATTTTGAATCAATTGAATTTGAATTTTGTTTAGATTTTTTTCAGTTATTTTACAATAATATCAGTGTTAATTTATTATCAAAATTTTTTCTTTGATTGATTTATAATTTTCCAAATTTTTTTTGCTGTTGTATGATTGATTGTGATTCTCTGTTTAATTTTAATTTTTTGAAAAATTTCAAATTATTTTTTTACATTCTTGATTTTATAGTTTGCCTTAAATATAAGATTTTCAAAATTATTTAGTTGCATATAAGTTCTCTACAGACTCCACCACAATATGGATACAGTAGGTATCTGACATTTTTAACAATTTACTCAAACATGCTTATAAAATACACAGGTATGTAATGGAAATCGATTGTTTTCAAGTCGAACATTTTCGAATATATTTTTGAGATAAATTTCGGTTATTTCCCCAAAAAATTCAACGAGATAATATGCCAGTCAAAAGGATTAAAGACCAAATTTCCATTTTTTTTGGAAGGTAATAACCGAAAATTATCACAAACCAAGTAAGAAAGTGCTATAGTCGGTCAAGCCCGACCATACGATACCCTTCACCCCTGAGGTCAAAGGTGTTATTTTTCCTGTATAAAGACAAATATTTGCTAAATATTGACATCATACAAACATTTTCTCAAAACTTATATATTTAAGCTGTTTCCGTCATTTGTACTTATATGAGAGTTGGGGTCAAATGTGGACCGATTATCTCGAAATTTGGCAAATTGATTACAGTTGTTACTTATGTAGGCAAAAAATAAACTCAAAATTCTAATTATCTTTAGATTTACGAGCGTTTTAAAGATTTTTGTCTCATTTAATGAGTTTGTATGGGAGCTATGGCCAAATGTAAACCGATTTCAACGAAATTTGGTACAGCGATTCCAGTTTATATAAGCAGTATTTTCTTTAAATTTCATGAAAAAATATTGACATTTGTGGCCAATATATCAATTCCGGGAAGTGGGACCTATGAGAGGTACCATAAATAATGGACCGATTTAGACCAATTTCAATAGCCATGGTCCCATTATCAAAAAAATGATCTGCGCCAAATTTCATCAAATTATATTTAGAATTGCGACCTGCAGTTTGATTACAAGGTTTATATGGGGGTCCAGTCAGCCGTCCAGCCAGACGGACGGACTGACATCGCTAAATCGTGATTCTAAGCCTATTGGTATACTAAAAGGTGGGTCTAAGACAACTATTTCTGCGCGTTACATACATCAGCACAAACTTATAATACCCTTTTCTTCTATGGTGGTGAAGGGCATAAATATACCTGAAATTGATCGATTTGAAAACGATAAATTTCCATCACATACCCTGAATATCTATTGCTTTTCGTATTTGTATCTATATATTTTTAATTTCAAAAATCTATATGTACTTAAATTTTTACAACAATTTCATTTAGTTAATTGTATAATTAACGACGATGCCCATATTATTGATATTTTTTTTTTTTTTTTTGAAACTAGTTTGAGAGCTCGTTTCCCTCAGCTCCTTTCCTGCTTATTTAAAAATTTACACAGTTTTAAGTGATTTTAGAAAGGGATGAAGACTCCCCCTTCTCCTATCTTCCTTTTTTCTAACCATTCTTTATTAGAATGTCGGTTTTATTCAGTTTAATGGATCGACCTCTAAATATATGTACGTGAAAACTAGTTTTTTGCAGAGGTGGAGCTCCCCCTACTGCTATACTGTTTATTCTGTACCAACCTAGTCTATTTTATTAATAATGCACAAAGTTTAAAGACGTTAATTTAAAGTGTTCTTTAAATATGCGTATTTCATTTGTTAGGGGTACACAGTTCCCCTACACCGATCCTATAACATATGATCCAAAATACTACCATTTACCAAAAGGTCGAACTCAGATGGATTACAAGCTATAACATGATATAGATATACCCTATAGCCTGGGGCCAAATTACCGCATTCGATATCGATCGTAATCTTAGATATTTTCAAAACATTTGTATAGCATACTTTAAGGATAATCAAAATTATATAAAAGATGCACAGTTTACTATATTTTTTTTCGAAGTTATTTGTCAAAAG
Organism: Stomorhina lunata; assembly: GCA_933228675.1. NCBI lineage: Eukaryota > Metazoa > Arthropoda > Insecta > Diptera > Rhiniidae > Stomorhina > Stomorhina lunata. The sequence goes on along the minus strand of OW121743.1, from coordinate 51,549,625 downwards.
ATGAACAATAGTAAAATAATTTTAATTGGACTATATATTCATATAATCGAATCAAAATGGATACCAAATTTCAATAAACTCTTTGCATCAAAGTAACTTTGAACATCCCTAAAGTATACTTTACAATATTTGCTTAAAAGTCTGAGTTTTCGATCGATATCGAATGCGGTCATTTGGCCCCTGGTTTATAGTTGTAAAGGCTGAGAAACTTCCCCTTCTCTGATCCTTGCAAAAATATTTACAACTTGTGTTAAGAGGTGTTCAGAGGGTCGTTTTGACACCCCTTCCCCTGACCAGGTTTAAAAAGGGAAGTATTTGACCTTTATGGTATAAATAACTTTCTCTACATTTTAAATTTAATCAAAATCGGTAAACCCGCTTTATTCCATTTTAATATTGTCTAGTTTATCAAATATTCTGCCCTATTTAGTATTAAGAATCTTTCCGAAAAACAAAATAGTCTATCATACCAACTTTTGACCACCGATTTTATGAAATCTAATGATGCACTTCTATAGAGAAGAGTCTAGATAAAAAGGATAAATATTTTTTTATAAAAAAGTTGTATTATGTGATATAAAAAAGGTATTGATTTCTGCTCAATGTTCTAAAACGAAAAGTGATGACATTTTGTATCATAGCTCCTAGCTGACATTTTGTATCATAGCTCCTAGATCAAAAATAGTTTCACAGCTTAAATCAAAATGCCGATTAAATTAAGACACAGACTCTTGGTTATAGTCGGAAGTAGCAAAATGGTTAATCGCTTATATATTTTAGCAGATATCAGGAAGTAAAAAATGCTGTACAAAATTTAGTATTTTAGTTTTTCTTTCGACAAAAACTAAGTTGGCTCGGCTTTGCTCGGTGCTCCCATCATAGCCAAATGAAATTCGGAAGTCTCTTCTATAGATTGAGCGAAAAAAAAATCACCAAAATTTACCGATAGTAGAAAAAGTTGAAAATTTTCTGAAAAAAGACACATATTATATTGTTACTAGGGTTGCCAGTCAGGCTGGATTCGACTGGATTGTCCAGCTTTTTTAGTGCTTGTCCAGTGTCAAGCTAAAATTAAATTTGTCCAGCTGAAAGGTGAAGAATTGCAATTTTTTAAATATTTTGAAAGAAGAACTATTTTCATGAAAAAAAAAAACGCAATAAAAACTTTTGCAAAAGTGTTTTTTTTTTTTTGGTTTTTACGTAAGCGATTTATGCGTTGATTAGTTGATTGCTTGATCAAGTTCATTTAGTTATAAAATTACCCTCTATCAAATTTCCCCATTGCACTTACTTTACTTAAATGGCCTACACTTTAAAAGATTTTTCTCTACTTGGCCTTTCCACAAAATTTTCGGACGTCCTCTTTTACGACTTCATTCTGGATCGTTTTCGAATACTTTTGTTGCTGGAGTATTTTCATACATTCGCACAACAACACAGCCGGTGCTGTTTGATGCGTTTTACTATGTCGATGTCAACGTATAATTGTTTATTCAATGTCGATATTCATTGTTGATACAAACTGGTCCAAAGATTTTTCGTGGAATCTTCCTCTTAAAAACTCCAAGAATAGCTTCCTCTGCCTGTGCAAGTGCCCATGATTCAATATCATATAATAACACGGGTTGTATAAGCGCTTTGTAGAGCATAGTTGAATTTCTTACGGAGAGCTTTATTTCTTATCCGTCTGCTTATGCCAAAATATCATCTGTTGGCAAGCATGATTCTACGTTTGATTTCGAAACTTATGTCGTTATTTATGTTGACGGCGGTACCAAAGTAGCTATAGTTCTCAAGGATTACATGTGGTCAATTCTTGTGGATTGCCTGCTTGTAGAAACCAGTAGTTTTGTTTGGATTCATTGACAGCTAGACCCATTTTATTGAATTCCCTCTCGATACTTAAAAAGGCGACAGTTAAATCGCGCAATGTGTGTTCCATGATATCAATGTCATCGACAAACGCAAGTTGCATGTGTTTTCTGTTGAAAATTGTTTCAGATGTATTAGCAGCAGCATTTCGGATGATTTAATTTTCTCTCGATATCGCTGCGGTTAATTACGATATTCGCAATTCGGTTTATCTAAAATTTTTATTATTAATGTCCAGTTAATTTTTGGGCTGTCAAGCTTTTTTTTTTTTTTTTCTTTATGTCCAGCTTTTGCAGGATTTGTGTCTGGCAACCCTAATTGTTACACATAATTTAAGCAAAAAGTGTTGCAGTCGTTTAGGCGTAATTCATTTAAGTTTAAGTGCAAGGCAGGTACACCTAGGAGTGGACGGATTTCAACCAAAATTAGTGGAGCTTTTTTTTGGGCCAACTAATAGAAGAGTGCCGAATTTGATCAAATTTTGTGGAGAATTGAGGCTTATATATTTAGAAGACAAATAAGTGAAAAAATGGGGGTCCAAGGCTGGTTCTCCAAGGAGTTGAAGAATTTCAACTAAAATAAGTGGACCTCTATTTTGAATCAATTAATGGATGTATGTTGAATTTCATCACATTCTATTTTAAATTGCGTCTTGTACATTGAAAAGAAACATTTATGACAAAGTAGGGATCCAAGGCATGTACCCCAAAGAGTCGACGGGATTTATCAAATTTTTTTAAAATTTTTCTCATCTATGTATAGCTGAATAATCGCTGTAGCATCACTCATTCTAGTTTTTGCACTTCGGTGTATTAAGAAATTCCATTGTGCGACACAAGTCGGGGCTCTAGTGTAATGTAAAGAGATCGTTCTTCTGATCTGTTAAAGAATTTAATCCACAGACTTTTCAAAGATTAATTTGTAATTTAATTGAATAGATAAGAATGATATTAAAAAAAAATGTAAAATGTACTATTTATAACACAGTAGCACATTTTTCCACTTGAAAATCATGAACCAATTGAGACCTCCAAAATCTGAAAGCTTGTGATGGTAGAAGATAACCCTAATTTTCTTTTTTTTTAATTATTAGCTAAGATTTTTTTCATTTTTATAGTTCTCGACTGGGGGTGGATTTTAGTATAATTTTCAGAAAACATGTACTAATTCTTAAGTCGCTATCTCGTAAATTGTTCGAGATATTGCTTTCCTCTTTCCTCTTTTCAGCAAATTTGTACCCCTTAATTAGATCTAAAAAAATTTTCCTTGAGATAAAATAAAAAAAAAAAACAACGTCTTACTTAAAACAGCAAAACTCATACATAAATCCATATTGTTGATGATGGAAATGGTCAAATATTTAAAAAAATAAATTTAGAAATTGATGATTTTGAACATGAAGAATGAAAAATAAGGATTTTTTTTCAAATTTTAAGAACTTTAGTTGAACTTTTTTCTAAAGAGAAATTTTATACCGAAAATTGTTCTATACAAAAAATTTTTTGCCGAAAATGTTTCTATAGAAAAAATTTTTACCAAAAATTTTGGTATAGAAAAAATTTCATACTAAAATTTTTCTTTAGAAAAAAATGTATACCTAAAATTTTGATATAGAAATAATTTTATACCTAAAACTTTGATATAGAAAAAATTTTATACCGAAAACTTTTGATAACTAAAAATTTTTGTATAGAAAAAAATTTATACCGAAAATATTTCTATAGAAAAATTTTGTTAAAATATTGAAAATATTTCTATAAAAAAAATGTATAATGAAACTTTATCCATAGAAAAATTTTGATACCGAAAATTTTTCTATAGAAAAATTTTGATACCGAAAATTTTTCTATAGAAAAATTTTGATACCGAAAATTTTTCTATAGAAAAATTTTGATACCGAAAATTTTTCTATAGAAAAATTTTTACCGAAAATTTTCCTAAAGAAAACTTTTTACCGAAAAATTTTCTAAAGACAACTTTTATACCGAAAATTTTTCTATAGAAAAAAAATTTTACCAAAAATTTTTCTAAAGAAAAATTTTATACCGAAAATTTTCTATAGAAAAAAAATTTTACTGCAAATTTTTCTATAGAAAAATTTTATACCGAAAACTTTTCTATAGAAAAATTTTATATTTTTCTATAGAAAAATTTTATACCGAAAATTTTTCTATAGAAAAATTTTATACCGAAAATTTTTCTATAGAAAAATTTTATACCGAAAATTTTTCTATAGAAAAATTTTATACCGAAAATTTTTCTATAGAAAAATTTTATACCGAAAATTTTCTATAGAAAAATTTTATACCGAAAATTTTTCTATAGAAAAATTTTATACCGAAAATTTTTCTATAGAAAAATTTTATACCGAAAATTTTTCTATAGAAAAATTTTATACCGAAAATTTTTCTATAGAAAAATTTTATACCGAAAATTTTTCTATAGAAAAATTTTATACCGAAAATTTTTCTATAGAAAAATTTTATACAGAAAATTTTTCTATAGAAAAATTTTATACCGAAAATTTTTCTATAGAAAAATTTTATACCGAAAATTTTTCTATAGAAAAATTTTATACCGAAAATTTTTCTATAGAAAAATTTTATACCGAAAATTTTTCTATAGAAAAATTTTATACCGAAAATTTTTCTATAGGAAAATTTTATACCGAAAATTTTTCTATAGAAAAATTTTATACCGAAAATTTTTCTATAGAAAAATTTTATACCTAAAATTTTTCTATAGAAAAATTTTATACCGAAAATTTTTCTATAGAAAAATTTTATACCGAAAATTTTTCTATAGAAAAATTTTACACCGAAAATTTTTCTATAGAAAAATTTCTATAGAAAAATTTTATACCGAAAATTTTTCTATAGAAAAATTTTATACCGAAAATTTTTCTTTAGAAAAATTTTATACCGAAAATTTTTCTTTAGAAAAATTTTATACCGAAAATTTTTCTTTAGAAAAATTTTATACCGAAAATCTTTCTATAAAAAATTTTTCTTTAGAAAAATTTTACACCGAAAATTTTTCTTTAGAAAAATTTTATACCGAAAATTTTTCAATAGAAAAATTTTATACCGAAAATTATTCTATAAAAAAATTTTATACCGAAAATTCTTCTATAAAAAAATTTTATACCGAAAATTCTTCTATAGAAAAAAAATTTTACTGCAAATTTTTCTATAGAAAAATTTTATACCGAAAATTTTCCTAAAGAAAACTTTTTACCGAAAATTTTTCTAAAGAAAACTTTTATACCGAAAATTTTTCTATAGAAAAATAATTTTACCGAAAATTTTTCTAAAGAAAAATTTTATACCGAAAATTTTTCTATAGAAAAAAAATTTTACTGCAAATTTTTCTATAGAAAAATTTTATACCGAAAATTTTTCTATAGAAAAATTTTATACCGAAAATTTTTCTATAGAAAAATTTTATACCGAAAATTTTTCTATAGAAAAATTTTATACCGAAAATTTTTCTATAGAAAAATTTTTACCGAAAATTTTTCTAAAGAAAACTTTTATACCGAAAAATTTTATACCTAAAATTTTTCTATAGAAAAATTTTATACCGAAAATTTTTCTATAGAAAAATTTTACACCGAAAATTTTTCTATAGAAAAATTTCTATAGAAAAATTTTATACCGAAAATTTTTCTATAGAAAAATTTTATACCGAAAATTTTTCTTTAGAAAAATTTTATACCGAAAATTTTTCTTTAGAAAAATTTTATACCGAAAATTTTTCTTTAGAAAAATTTTATACCGAAAATTTTTCTATAAAAAATTTTTCTTTAGAAAAATTTTACACCGAAAATTTTTCTTTAGAAAAATTTTATACCGAAAATTTTTCAATAGAAAAATTTTATACCGAAAATTATTCTATAAAAAAATTTTATACCGAAAATTCTTCTATAAAAAAATTTTATACCGAAAATTCTTCTATAGAAAAAAAATTTTACTGCAAATTTTTCTATAGAAAAATTTTATACCGAAAATTTTCCTAAAGAAAACTTTTTACCGAAAATTTTTCTAAAGAAAACTTTTATACCGAAAATTTTTCTATAGAAAAATAATTTTACCGAAAATTTTTCTAAAGAAAAATTTTATACCGAAAATTTTTCTATAGAAAAAAAATTTTACTGCAAATTTTTCTATAGAAAAATTTTATACCGAAAATTTTTCTATAGAAAAATTTTATACCGAAAATTTTTCTATAGAAAAATTTTATACCGAAAATTTTTCTATAGAAAAATTTTATACCGAAAATTTTTCTATAGAAAAATTTTTACCGAAAATTTTTCTAAAGAAAACTTTTATACCGAAAATTTTTCTATAAAAAAAAATTTTACTGCAAATTTTTCTATAGAAAAATTTTATACCGAAAATTTTTCTATAGAAAAACTTTATACCGAAAATTTTTCTATAGAAAAATTTTATACCGAAAATTTTTCTATAGAAAAATTATATCGAAAACTTTTCTATAGAAAGATTTTATATCGAAAACTTTTCTATAGAAAAATTTTTCTATAGAAAAATTTTATAAAAAAAATTTTTCTATAGGAAAATTTCATACCGAAAATTTTTCTATAGAAAAAACTTTTTACTGCAAATTTTTCTATAGAAAAAAAATTTGACTGAAAATTTTTCTATAGAAAAAAAATTTTACTGAAAATATTGAAAATATTTCTATTAAAAAATAAATATGTATACGAAAATGTATTCATAAAAAAATAATGTATAGACAAATTTTGATACAAAAATTTTTCTATAGAAAAAAATTTTTAACAAACATTTTTCTATAAAAAAAAAATTAAACCAAAAATTTTTCTATAGAAAAAAATTTTACCGAAAATTTTTTCATAGTCAAAAAATTTTTACTGAAAATTTTTCTATAGAAAAATTTTGATAAAATATTGAAAACATTTCTATAAAAAAATTGTATATAGAAAAAAATTTTACCGAAAATTTTTCCTTGAAAAATTTCGATACTTAAAAATTTTGCATAGAAAAAATGTTTCTATAAAAATTTAAAATGTAAACCGAAAATATTTCGATAGTAAAAATTGTATATCAAACAAATTTTATATTGAAAATTTTTCGAAATAAAAATTTTGATACCAAAAAAATTTGTATAGAAAACTTTTGATACCAAAAAAAAATTTATTAAAAATTTTGATATCGAAAAATTTTGATATCATAAGTTTCCCTAAGTATCTATTTTAAAATATTTGAAGTGTCCTTAAATTTTCCATCATCAACAAAAAAAATCGAAGACGAAATATTACGTTTTTTTTTTTTGACAGTTTTGTAGATTTGACTAAGATGTTTTAGTTTTTTTGATTTGATTTTATCTCAAGACAATGTCTTTAGATCTATATAAGAGGTATAAATTTGCTGAAAAGAGGAATGAAATATCTCGAATAGTTAACGAGATATAAACTAAGAAAATTGTACTCAAATCCAACCCGCAGTCAAAAACTTAAAAACTTAATTTAACTTTAGCTAATAATTCAAAATCTAGCTGAGGCTTATCGTCATAAGCTGTCAGATTTTGGGGGTCTTAAATCGTTCAAGACTTTAGTACTGCACTGTGTAATAAATGAAATACGAGTTCTCTATAAAAATTGTTAACTTTTAAAAAATTTCTAAAAACAATAAATTAAGTTATATAATCAGGGGTGTCATAGAAACCAATTTCATTGGTATTGGTTTTGAAAAGGACAAAAATATTAAATTGGTGTCATGAATTCCAATATTAATGTTCGAGCAACATTTTCTATTGGTTTTATGTGTCAGAGAAAATAATATTATTGGTTTAGTATTGGAAATAAACCACGCAACTTACAGTTAACAGATTTCATTTCAAAATTGGTCTATCAATTTAAAACAAAGGCGTTACTGGCCAACTGGTGCCTTTTTCGATTTAAAGATCCACTAAGAACAGATTTTTGAAAATTTGGCCCTGTGGGGGATAAAAAAGGGAAAATTCAATAACGCTATAATTCCCAAACTAAAAACAATAGAACCAAAATTAAAATCGAGTTTGGATCAGTTACAAAAATAACAGTACAAGTGGTAAGTACTTTTCGACCAAAAGGGAGAAAAAGAGCAAAAAATATTTTTGGTACTTTTTAGCTTTAACTTTCAAATAAACAGAGATGTAATAAGATAAAAATAAGTTTCGGTACTTTTTTGTCAAAATTTTTTTTTTTTGGGGAAATGGGGAAAATTGTAATGCTAGAATATTCTTTGTGTGGAGGTACTGGCGAAGCAAATGCATATCAATATATTTGTTTGCAATTTAATGAATATCGCATGTAAGGGACAATCGTCCTTTGATTGGCTGTGGTTTGTTTCTTGGTGTAGGTAGATTACATTTACAGTCCGCAGTTCAGTCATTTCATGATGTTGGTATATACAAGCTTCATTTGTCCAAATAGCAGCGTTTTCTCTATACCTATACCACAAACATCGCAAAAAACTGAAAATTTTTCTTCAAATAATTTTCTTTAATAATTTTAATTTTATTTTTTTATTTGATTTTTGATGTTTCAAAAAAATTTCAAATGAAATAATAAAAAAATTGATTCGAACATTTTGTTTGATTTAAAACCAATAATAACAAAACCGACTTGGTTTCATGACACCAAATATAACCGGTATTGGTTTTCAAAACCGAGGAATTTAAAAACCGACTTAGTTTCTATGACACCCCTGTATAATTCCCAAACTAAAAACAATAGAACCAAAATTAAAATCGAGTTTGAATCAGTTACAAAAATAATAAAAAATAACAGTATAATTGGTAGGTACTTTTCGAAAAAAGGGGAGGAAAAGAGAAAAAATATGTTTGGTACTTTTTAGCTTTATCTTTCAAATAAAAAGAGATGGGTGAAAAGTTTACGTAGATATTTTTATCATGTAATAAGACAAAAGCAAGCTTTGGTACTTTTTTGTGTCTTTGGAATCAATGAACCGTATCAACAAACATAAAAAATGTCAAAAATGGGGAAAATTGTAAGGTTAGAATATTCTTTGTGTGGAGGTACTGGCGAAGCAAATGCATATCAACATATTTGTTTGCAATTTAATGAATATCGCATGTAAGAGACAATCGTCCTTTGATTGGCCGTGGTTTGTTTCTTGGTGTAGGTAGATTACATTTTCAATTCGGTCATTTCATGATGTAGGGGTATACAAGCTTCGTTTGTCCAAATAGCAGCGTTTTTTTTATACGATCATCGCAAAAAACTGAAAGTTTTTCTTCAAATAATTTTCTTTAATAATTTTTATTTAATTTTTTTATTTGATTTTTGATGTTTCAAAAAAATTTCAAATGAAATAATAAACAATTGATTCGAACATTTTGTTTGATTTAAAACCAATAATAACAAAACCGACTTGGTTTCATGACACCAAATATAACCAGTATTGGTTTTCAAAACCGAGAAATTTAAAAACTGACTTGGTTTCTATGACACCCCTGAATATTTTAATGTCATTTTTTTTTTCGTATAAATTGTTATATATAATTTTTCTACTGTCGCACATTTGTAATTAAATATCGATTTGTATAAAAATTTTGTTTAAATTTAAACACTAAACTATTATTTTAAAATTTCTGTGTATATTTAAACTTTTTATTTCTGTAAAAAAAAAAAACATAAATTAAGTTTTTTGTTACCTTTACACAAAAAAATAGAAAAAACTATAACTATTTAATATGCAAATACTTATTATGTATCTAATTGTTTTTTGGATTAATTGTTTGTGGCATGTTTATTATTCTGAGTATTTACTAATTTTTTTACAAAAGGCTTATGATATTTGCCAAAAATAATCAAATTTTGAAAAAAATAAATGTTTTGTCAAGTTTTTTAAAAAAAAAATATAGTGTAAATTTGTTTGAAAACAAAAAATGAAAACGATATAAAAACTAAATAAATTTATAAATTTAATCGACAATTTAAAATTCTATTTAAAAGGTTTAACTAAATTTCATTTCACATTTTATCATTCTTTTGTCTTCTGTTTAGCTGCATCTGAATGCTCGAATGAACGTTTGAAACCCTACAATGGCTCCTGCTATTTGTTTGTATCATATCCGGAAGTTGACTGGTGGACAGCTCAACAGGTTTGTCGTGGTATGGGAGCGAAACTGACATCAGTCTCCTCAGCCGATGAGCACAGGTGAGTTCTGATTAAATCATAGACGGAAAATGGAATTAAAGGCTTTAAAACGAATACATAAAATTTAATAGAGATCAATAAAAGTGAATAATAAAAATACAATAAAACGGAAACGGAAATTTTTAATAAACACTTAAACTTCCTGGAACATAAATTGCAGCTAATTTCGTTATTTTATTGTTCTTCTACTTTATTTCTCTTATTTCTTTCTACAACTTTTCTTACTCTTTAAAATGTTTTTCTATTTCTAATGAATCATTGGAAATGGAAACACAAAAAAAAAAACACTCAAACCAAACTCCAATAAAAAACAATTTAGATTTATAACCTCCAATATCCGCAATCAAATTGACTATTCGCCACAATTGATTTACTGGCTGGGAGCCGAATTGGAAAAGAATGGTCAATTCGAATGGACAGATGACAGTAAAATGAGTTTTCAGGTGGGTAAATTCAACAAGAAGGAAATGCAGTTTTATTTAAAAAAAGAATAAGAAAACTTTTATTCATCTCGACTTTCAAACATACAATTCATGGATGTTTTATCTTTACACATTATTTTATAGTTTCTCTATTATATAGAAAATTGTTCAGTTAAAACGAATAATTGAATTTATACTTATTTACTTTTGCACTTCTAAATTTCTAAAATGGGAAAATTTTCAAATTTTCTATGGAAAAACTTTAACATCAAAAATTTTCTATATTTTCTATACCAAATATTTGACATTAAAAATCTTCTAAAGACAAAAATTGATATAGAAAATTTTCAATAGAAAAAATTTGATATCGAAAATTTTTCTACCGAAAAAAATTTGACGTCAAAAATTTTTCTATAGAAAAAAATTTGATATCACTAATTTTTCTAAGCAAATTTTTCTATAACAAAAACTATGATATCAAAAATTTTTCCAAAGAAAAAAATTTGATATCAAAAATTTTTCCAAAGAAAAAAATATGATATCAAAAATTTTTCTAAAGAAAAAAATTTGATATCAAATATTTTTCTAAAGAAAAAAATTTGATATCAAATATTTTTCTAAAGAAACAAATTTGATATCAAATATTTTTCTAAAGAAAAAAATTTGATATCAAATATTTTTCTAAAGAAAAAAATTTGATATCAAATATTTTTCTAAAGAAAAAAATTTGATATCAAATATTTTTCTAAAGAAAAAAATTTGATATCAAATATTTTTCTAAAGAAAAAAATTTGATATCAAATATTTTTCTAAAGAAAAAAATTTGATATCAAATATTTTTCTAAAGAAAAAAATTTGATATCAAATATTTTTCTAAAGAAAAAAATTTGATATCAAATATTTTTCTAAAGAAAACAATTTGATATCAAATATTTTTCTAAAGAAAAAAATTTGATATCAAATATTTTTCTAAAGAAAAAATTTGATATCAAATATTTTTCTAAAGAAAAAAATTTGATATCGAAAATTTTTCTAAAGAAAAAAATTATGTCAAAAATTTTCTAAAGAAAAAAATTTGATATCAAAAATTTTTCTAAAAAAAAAATTTGATATAAAATAGTTTCCTATAGAAAAAAATTTGATATCAAAAATTTTTCTATAGAAAAAAAATTGATATCAAAAATTTTTCTATAGAAAAAAATTTGATATCAAAAATTTTTCTATAGAAAAAAATTTGATATCAAAAATTTTTCTATAGAAAAAAATTTGATATCAAAAATTTTTCTATAGATAAAAATTTGATATCAAAAATTTTTCTATAGAAAAAAATTTGATATCAAAAATTTTTCTATAGAAAAAAATTTGATATAAAAAATTTTTCTATAGAAAAAAATTTGATATAAACAATTTTCTATAGAAAAATATCAAATATAGAAAAATATTTGATATCAAATTTTTTTCTATAGAAAAATTTTTGATATCAAATTTTTTTCTATAGAAAAATTTTTTATATCAAATTTTTTTCTATAGAAAAATTTTTGATATCAAATTTTTTTCTATAGAAAAATTTTTGATATCAAATTTTTTTCTATAGAAAAATTTTTGATATCAAATTTTTTTCTATAGAAAAATTTTTGATATCAAATTTTTTTCTATAGAAAAATTTTTGATATCAAATTTTTTTCTATAGAAAAATTTTTGATATCAAATTTTTTTCTATAGAAAAATTTTTGATATCAAATTTTTTTCTATAGAAAAATTTTTGATATCAAATTTTTTTTGATATCAAATTTTTTTCTATAGAAAAATTTTTGATATCAAATTTTTTTCTATAGAAAAATTTTTGATATCAAATTTTTTTCTATAGAAAAATTTTTGATATCAAATTTCTTTCTATAGAAAAATTTTTGATATCAAATTTATTTCTATAGAAAAATTTTTGATATCAAATTTTTTTCTATAGAAAAATTTTTGATGTCAAATTTTTTTCTATAGAAAAATTTTTGATATCAAATTTTTTTCTATAGAAAAATTTTTGATATCAAATTTTTTTCTATAGAAAAATTTTTGATATCAAATTTTTTTCTATAGAAAAATTTTTGATATCAAATTTTTTTTTATAGAAAAATTTTTGATATCAAATTTTTTTCTATAGAAAAATTTTTGATATCAAATTTTTTTCTATAGAAAAATTTTTGATATCAAATTTTTTTCTATAGAAAAATTTTTGATATCAAATTTTTTTCTATAGAAAAATTTTTGATATCAAATTTTTTTCTATAGAAAAATTTTTGATATCAATTTTTTTTCTATAGAAAAATTTTTGATATCAAATTTTTTTCTATAGAAAAATTTTTGATATCAAATTTTTTTCTATAGAAAAATTTTTGATATCAAATTTTTTTCTATAGAAAAATTTTTGATATCAAATTTTTTTCTATAGAAAAATTTTTGATATCAAATTTTTTTCTATAGAAAAATTTTTGATATCAAATTTTTTTCTATAGAAAAATTTTTGATATCAAATTTTTTTCTATAGAAAAATTTTTGATATCAAATTTTTTTCTATAGAAAAATTTTTGATATCAAATTTTTTTCTATAGAAAAATTTTTGATATCAAATTTTTTTCTATAGAAAAATTTTTGATATCAAATTTTTTTCTATAGAAAAATTTTTGATATCAAATTTTTTCTATAGAAAAATTTTTGATATCAAATTTTTTTCTATGGAAAAATTTTTGATATCAAATTTTTTTCTATAAAAAAATTTTTGATATCAAATTTTTTTCTATAGAAAAATTTTTGATATCAAATTTTTTTCTATAGAAAAATTTTTGATATCAAATTTTTTTCTATAGAAAAATTTTTGATATCAAATTTTTTTCTATAGAAAAATTTTTGATATCAAATTTTTTTCTATAGAAAAATTTTTGATATCAAATTTTTTTCTATAGAAAAATTTTTGATATCAAATTTTTTTCTATAGAAAAATTTTTGATATCAAATTTTTTTCTATAGAAAAATTTTATATCGAATTTTTTTCTATAGAAAAAATTTGATATCGATTTTTTTTTTCAATAGAAAAATAGAACAATTTTAGATATCAAATTTTTTTCTATAGAAAAATTTTTGTTATCAATTTCTATAGAAAAATTTTTGATATGAAATTTTTTTCTATAGAAAAATTTTTCATATCAAAAATTTTTTCAAAGAAAAAAATTTGTCGAAAATTTGCAAAATTTTCCTATTTAAAGAATATTATCATAAATAATATAACATCTAATTTTTTGATTTGATTACAATACATATTCATAATTCAGTCTCGAAACATCATTAAATTTTATAGCATTTATTATAGCAAGTATGACAGTTATGGAAATCATATCCATATTTAAGCATTAGCCTCTCATTTACTCATAATCACACATTCATTACCACAAACCTCAACAAATATTCATCCATTCATAACTAAACGTATTCATAATCACATCCATTGTCCAACTCAGTTACATCGAATATTTACTCACTTCACATCCGTATCCTTTAATATAATTTCTAATTTCAAAAACTAACGTATTCATACATTTCATTGCTCTTCATTTGATTTGCTTTCACATTATAATCATCATCATCATCATCATCATCATCATACAAATAACTGTAAATTAATGCATTTGGTTTTTACTCTATATTTATAACTAACTAACTAGCTACTGCTTTCCCCCTTTTAGGGTTGGCTACCTGGTCAGGGCCAGTTTGATGTAATGCCTTCGGATGCCACTTGTTTGGGTTTGCAGTGGAAAATGTCACCCACACCCATGTTACCATCTGGTCTCTATTGGCAATCACAAAAGTGCAATAAAGTCGGTGGTTATGTGTGTAAGAAACCGAAGGAATCTTTTGGTAATTTTGCTTTTAGTAATTTTACTGTAACGGGGACCGAAGGGCGTCTGGTATCGCCAGGTAAGTTTATCATCATGTTCCTTTTCAATGCAGTTGAATATTATTTGATATAAGAAAGTAAATATCATTCAAGTAGAACATCGCACAAGGAGCAAAGAAAGCTATGTACTAACAGAGAAATAAAATTGGGGAAATATCCCAACAGTTTTAAATTAAAAGACCTTTCGCAATACTTTTTATTCAAACTAAAGCATCTAGTATTAAACCATAACCAGAATCTGATCATACACATACCAAAAAACAAGTATTCGCGTAATTCAAAACTAGATTTAAAATGGATCCCTTAGTTTGGAACTACCGGGTACTTTGAGATTTTATATTTCTGTATACTCAATATTATTGTTGATTCAGCATTTTCGTCAATTTAATCTGAAATATATACAAGCTCTTGATTATATGTTTTTCTATAATGATTTGTTCTTTTCGTACTAGTCACTTGTTTGTGTGTGTGTATCATTTCAATAACTATTGACATTTTGATTGCAAATATTTGATCTTTTTGATATAATTGCATGAAAACTAATGAAATATTAAAGCAAAAAACTGGATACGGCAAGAAATTATTGAAATTTTTGACATATTTCCTATAAAAATAGGAAATTTTTGAAAAATTTCCTATAAAAAAAGGAAATTTTGAAAAAACGAAATTTTGAAAAAAGAAAATTTTTGAAAAATTTCCCATAAAAGAAGGAAATTTTTGAAAAATTTCCCATAAAAAAAAGAAATTTTTAAAAAATTTCCCATAAAAAAGGAAAGTTTTGAAAAATTTCCCATAAAAAATTTTTGAAAAATTTCCCATAAAAAAAGGATATTTTTGAAAAACTTCCTATAAAAAATAGAAATTTTTGAAAAATTTCCCATAAAAAATAGAAATTTTTGAAAAATTTCCCATAAAAAAAGAAATTTTTGAAAAATTTCCTATAAAAATAGGAAATTTTTGAAAAATTTCCTATAAAAATAGGAAATTTTTGAAAAATTTCCTATAACAAAAGGAAATTTTTGAAAAACTTTCTATAAAAAAAGGAAATTTTTGAAAAACTTCCTATAAAAAAAGGAAATTTTTGAAAAATTTCCTATAAAAATAGGAAATTTTTGAAAAATTTCCTATAAAAATAGGAAATTTTTGAAAAATTTCCTATAAAAATAGGAAATTTTTGAAAAATTTCCTATAAAAATAGGAAATTTTTGAAAAATTTCCTATAAAAATAGGAAATTTTTGAAAAATTTCCTATAAAAATAGGAAACTTTTGAAAAATTTCCTATAAAAATAGGAAATTTTTGAAAAATTTCCTATAAAAATAGGAAATTTTTGAAAAATTTCCTATAAAAATAGGAAATTTTTGAAAAATTTCCTATAAAAATAGGAAATTTTTGAAAAATTTCCTATAAAAATAGGAAATTTTTGAAAAATTTCCTATAAAAATAGGAAATTTTTGAAAAATTTCCTATAAAAATAGGAAATTTTTGAAAAATTTCCTATAAAAATAGGAAATTTTTGAAAAATTTCCTATAAAAATAGGAAATTTTTGAAAAATTTCCTATAAAAATAAGAAATTTTTGAAAAATTTCCTATAAAAATAGTATATTTTTGAAAAATTTCCTATAAAAAAAGTATATTTTTAAAAAATTTCCTATTAAAATAGGAAATTTTTGAAAAAAATCCTAAAAAAAATAGATAATCTTGAAATTTCAAAAATTTTTTATAGAAAAAAAGTTTAAGTATCAAAAATTTAAAATTTTTTTATAGAAAATATTTTATCTCACAAATTTTCCTAAAAAAAAATATTTGATATGAAAAATGTTCCTATAGAAAAATTTGATATCAAAAATTTGAAAATGATCAAAATTTGATATTAAAAATGTTCCTATAGAAAAAACTTAATATCAAATATTTTTCTATAGAAAAAATTTATTATCAAAAATTTTTCTATAGAAAAAATTTGATATCAAATAGAAAACATTTAATATCAAAAATTTTTCTATAGAAAACATTTGATATCAAAAACTTTTCTATAGAAAAAATTTGGTATCAAAAATTTTTAAAAGAAAAAATTTGATATCAAAAATTAAAAATTAGAAAATTTTATATCAAAAATTTTTCTATAGAAAAAATTTGATATCAAAAATTTTGCTATAGAAAAAATTAGATATCAAAAATGTTCCTAAAGAAAAAATTTGATGAAAAAAAATTTATGTTAAACATTTTTGTAATGAAAATTATTTGATAATAAAAATTTTTCTATAGAAAAAAATTTGAAATCAAAAATTTTTCTATTGAAAAAATTTTGTATTAAAAAATGTTTCGATATAAAAAATTTAATATCTAAAATTTTTCTATAGAAAAAAATTGATATCAAATATTTTTCTATAGAAAATATTTGATACCTATAGAAAAATTTCTGTAATAAAAATTGCTATCTTTTCTGTTGAAAAAATTTGATATCCAAAATTATTCTATAGAACAAATTTGATATTAAAAATTTAGCTAAAGCAATAATTTGAGTTCAGAAATTTTTCTATAGAAAAAATTTGGCACTAAAAATTTTTTTATAGAAAAATTTGATATCAAAATTTGAAAAAGATCAAAATTTGAAAAAATTTGATATCAAAATTTTCTCTATAGAAAAAATTTGAAATCAGAAATTTTTCTATAGTGAAAATTTGGCATTAAATTTTTTTTTTATAGAAAAATTTGATATCAAAAATTTTTCTATTGAAATGATCAACATTTTTTTTTTAGAAAAAATTTTATATCAAAAATATTTGTGTAGAAAAACTTTGATATCAAAATTTTGTCTATAGAAAAAACTTGATATCCAAAATTTTTCTGTAGAAAAAATTTAAAAATTTTCTTTCTTTTTCTATAGAGAAAATTTGGCATTAAAAATTTTTTATGGAAAAATTTGAGAATAAAAATTTTTCTATAGAAAAGTATCAATACCATAAAAATAAGAAATTTAAAAAAAAAAATCTATAGAAATTTTACCTTATGGTAAACAGTACTAATTCTAGTTTTATTTTTATCGTCCTTTATTTCGCAAGTATGGCCCCCTACAAAATGTCTGTTAGAGTACTCAGAAACCTCCTCTGACTGTGATTACTACACATCTAAATATGCGAAAATCTTTAATTCATTTTGATCTAGGGATGTTAGAATATCTCCTCTAGGAATATGTCATATTTAAGAGGGATTTTGAAATTCCCTTTCGTTTATGGTTCATACAAAAAGTTCTTAACTTTAAAATTTTTCTACTTAAAAATCCAAAATTTTTACAAAAAACATCATTATTTAAAAATCAAAAAATTCCTAATAATATTCAGGACCCAAACTAACATCTGCCACAAATACTAAAAAAAATATAAAAGTTCTTGTTTCAAAATTCTTACTTCCTTTTCCTATGTACTTTCCAAACACACATACAAATACACACACACATTTGCTTGTATTGATATTATTTTCCTTTTTCTTTTAAATAATAATAATAAAAATTGTCATACTCTTCCATTATCTTCTGTAGCTTATCCAAATACCTATCCCTTAAACATTGACTATTGGATACATATAAAAGCAGCCGAACGTACAAGGATCATTGTACAATTTCAGAAAATCGATTTGGAGCCACAAGATGAATGTCTTTATGACTTTATAAGTATACAGGATTATGATATTGTATCGAAAATAATCCTAGAACCAGGAACAAATACGAATACAGTACCAATGGCCATGTTAATGTCAGATGAACAATTCACAGCTTATGAAAATGACAATGACAATGATGCTAATGTGGTCGATGGCGGTGGCATTGATAATGACAACAATGAGGATAATGATGATGATGATAATGACGATGTTGAGGGTGATAATAATGAAAGTGCTAGTAATGATGCGAATGATGGAGACAATGATGCGACTAATGATAACGAAACAACAACTATTCTCAAGGGATCTAATAATAGTGTTAAGTCCAGACTGCAGCTAAAGCATTTTCATCAACAGCAACAACAACAACAACAAAAGGGAGGACATAACCGAATGCGTCGCAGTCTTTCGGTCTCATTTAAGGCCAGACAAAGACGTAAAGTTAAGGAAAGACAGTCACAAAGTCATACCAGAAAATTGAAAAGTCAAAATCGTAAAAGAAGAAGAAAAAGACAAGACACTGTTAAACTACAGGAACATTTGCAAAAGCATGTAAATAAACAAAAGCTGAAAAGACAGCACCATTTGAAAACAACTTCCTCCCAATTTATGTATCAGGATGAACCAGCAGACCGAAGGCTACCTTCCCTACAAAATCAACATAAACATCATAAACAAAAAACAACCAGGCAGGAAGCAAATAGCCGTCAACAACAAAAACAACAAAACAAATTCAATCAACGACCAGTCCCCAGGAAACTCCAGCGTATCAAGGATAATAGTGAGACAACAGAAAATCAACAACTCAGCAGCACATCCTGTATTAATGAAAATCCCAAAAGATGTCGACGAAAAAAGTCCCTAAGGAACAAAGCAACTAGTACACGCTATCGCCGCAGCACCAAACTAACCGATGACTCCTTGCCCGCCTCCGATAATGCCCAATCATTTCTGCCCTATGTTCGCTGGTGCGGTTCCCACGAATCGAATATGTCCAAATTTGATTTTGTCTCACGCTCCAATGAGGTCATGCTTAACTTTCACAGTGATTATTCCATTACGGGTTTGGGTTTTGCCGCCGTCTGGAAGGCCATCGATGTTTCTGGATGTCCTTTGCGTACTCTTACCTCCCGCGAAGGCTCTATATTCTCACCCAATTATCCACATTTTTTGCTGAACAATTTAAATTGTGCCTTTGTTATACAAGCTCCGGTGGGGAAAAGAGTGTGGCTGGAGTTTATTGAATATGATTTTCAAGCGGATTCTCTGCTGGAGGTTGATATTGGAAATGGTCTGTTTAGGCCTTTTCGTTTGATGGATCATCTGAATGATGGCATGTTTGTGAGCTTGAAGGAACAGTTGAGAGTGCAGTTTCGTACGGGCCAGCATCCGAGGGGTAAGGGGTTCCAGGCGATATATCATACAGGTGAGTATATTTTCAAACACTAAACAAAATGTTTGAAGTGATTTCACTACTAAACAAAATGTTTGAAGTGATTTCACTACTGAAGTGATTTCACTACAAAAAGAAAAAGTTTTGCTTTACAATAGACCACCACTATTTTTTTTTGTGGTCTCCGAATCATAATGATAGATTTTCATAATATTAGGCTTATATTGTTAAGAACTTCCATATTTTTGCGATCGTCGAGTAACGATGATAAGATTTTGCCTTCTTCGACTTTTTGTGATTTAAAAAAAAAAATAAAATTTTTGATTAGGTTTAATATGCAAAATTGTTGCTAAATTTTCATTTTATTGTCATTAAAACCAACATTTATTCATTTATTTTCACGAAATAAGTCTTTAGTTATTTATAATATTTACAGTTTTAAAATCGTGAAATAAAACCGTTAAGTATTTAATATTTAAGGAAATTTTCTGAAATTCGAATATTTACAGGAGAATTTCTGAAATTTAAATATTTATAGACGAATTTCTAAAATTCGCATATTTAAAGTAGAATTTCCGAAATTCGAATATTTATGAAAGATATTCTGATACCTGAATATTTGTACGAGAATTTCTGAAATTTGAATATTAATTGGAGAATTTCTGAAATTTGAATTTTTATAGAAGAATTTCTGAAATTCGAATATTTAAAGTAGAATTTCCGAAATTCGAATATTTTATAGTAGAACTTCTGAAACTCGAATATTTATAGGAAATCAGAAATCCGATTTTTTTTTATTTATATAAAAGTTTTGAAAAATTTCCAAAAAGAAGTACAAAATTTTTAAAAATAATTAATTTTTTAAAAATTGTCTAAAAACATATGAAATTTTTGGAGAATTTCCCTTAAAAACATGAAATTTTTGAAGAATTTCCTTTTAAAATAAATTTTTTTTTTGGAAATTTCATATAAAAATTTGAAAATTTCTTTAAATTTCGTATTAACATAACAAATTTTTGAAAAAATTCCAATTTTTATAGCACATTTTTCAAAAATTGCATATTTTTATAGGAAATTTTTCAAAAATTTCCTATTTTTATAGAAACTTTACAAAAAATTTCAAAAATTTCCTATTCTTATAACATTTTTTTTTTAAATTTCTTATTTTTACAGGAATTTTTTCAAAAATTTCCTATTTTTATACGAAATTTTTCAAAAATAGAAATTTTTGAAAAATTTGCCATAAAAATAGGAAATTTTTGAAAATTTTCCTCTAAAAACAGGAAATTTTTAAAAATTTTTTTACAGGAATTTTTTCAAAAATTTCATATTTTTACAGCAATTTTTTTCAAAAATTTTCTATTTTAATAGGAAATTTTTCAAAAATTTTCTATTTTTATAGGAAACTTTTTGATATTACATTTTTCAAAATTTCTTATAAAATACAGGAATTTTTTCAAAAATTTCCTATTTTTATACGAAATTTTTCAAAAATAGACATTTTTGAAAAATTTGCCATAAAAATAGGAAATTTTTGAAAATTTTCCTCTAAAAACAGGAAATTTTAAAAAATTTTTTTACAGGAATTTTTTCAAAAATTTCATATTTTTGGAGCAATTTTTTTCAAAAATTTTCTATTTTAATAGGAAATTTTTCAAAAATTTCCTAATTTTATAGGAAACTTTTGATATTACATTTTTCCAAATTTCTTATAAAATAGGAAAAATTTGCTATAAAAATAGATCATTTGCCATAAAAAACGAAATTTTTAAAAATTTTCCCATTAAAATAAGAAATTTTGAAAAAATTTCCTATAAAAATAGGAAATTTTTAAATAATTTAATTCAATTGTAAAAAAATTTTGAAAAATTTCTTATAAAAGTAGGTAATTTTGGAAAAAATTCCTAAAAAAAATAGGAAATTTTTGAAAAATTTCCTATTAAAAAATAGGAAATTTTTGAAAAATTTCCTATTAAAAAATAGAACATTTTTAAAAAATTTCCTATTAAAAAATAGGAAATTTTTGAAAAATTTCCTATTAAAAAATAGGAAATTTTTGAAAAATTTCCTATTAAAAAATAGGAAATTTTTGAAAAATTTACTATTAAAAAATAGGAAATTTTTGAAAAATTTCCTATTAAAAAATAGGAAATTTTTGAAAAATTTCCTATTAAAAAATAGGAAATTTTTGAAAAATTTCCTATTAAAAAATAGGAAATTTTTGAAAAATTTCCTATTAAAAAATAGGAAATTTTTGAAAAATTTCCTATTAAAAAATAGGAAATTTTTGAAAAATTTCCTATTAAAAAATAGGAAATTTTTGAAAAATTTCCTATTAAAAATTAGGAAATTTTTGAAAAATTTCCTATTAAAAATTAGGAAATTTTTGAAAAATTTCCTATTAAAAAATAGGAAATTTTTGAAAAATTTCCTATTAAAAAATAGGAAATTTTTGAAAAATTTCCTATTAAAAAATAGGAAATTTTTGAAAAATTTCCTATTAAAAAATAGGAAATTTTTGAAAAATTTCCTATTAAAAAATAGGAAATTTTTGAAAAATTTCCTATTAAAAAATAGGAAATTTTTGAAAAATTTCCTATTAAAAAATAGGAAATTTTTGAAAAATTTCCTATTAAAAAATAGGAAATTTTTGAGAAAATTCCTATTAAAAAATAGGAAATTTTTGAAAAATTTCCTATAAAAAATAGGAAATTTTTGAAAAATTTCCTATTAAAAAATAGGAAATTTTTGAAAAATTTCCTATTAAAAAATAGGAAATTTTTGAAAAATTTCCTTTAAAAAATAGGAAATTTTTGAAAATTTTTCTTTCAAAAATAGGAAATTTTTGAAAAATTTCCTATAAAAAAATAGGAAATTTTTGAAAAATTTCCTATTAAAAAATAGGAAATTTTTGAAAAATTTCCTATTAAAAAATAGGAAATTTTTGAAAAATTTCCTATTAAAAAATGGGAAATTTTTGAAAAATTTCCTATTAAAAAATAGGAAATTTTTGAAAAATTTAATATTAAAAAATATTTTTCAAAAATTTTTCTAAAATTTTTTTAAAAATGAAATTTTTGAAAAATTTCCTATTTTGTAAAGGAACAAAAATAGGAATTTTCGAAAAATTTCCTTTAAAAAAAGGAAATTTTTGAAAATTTTCCTTTAAAAAATAAGAAATTTTTCAAAAATTTCCTTTAAAAAATAGAAATTTTTGAAAAATTTCCTTTAAAAAGCAGGAAATTTTTAAAAAATTTCTTTTCAAAAATAGGAAAATTTTGAAAAATTTTCTATTTTTTAAAGGAAAAAAATAGAAATTTTTGAAAAATTTCATTTAAAAATTGGAAATTTTTTAAAAATAGGAAATTTTTGAAAATTTTCCTTTAAAAAATAGGAAATTTTTTGAAAATTTCCTTTAAATAAATGGGAAATTTTTGAAAAATTTCCTTTAAAAAATAGGAAATTTTTGAAAAATTTCCTTTAAAAAATAGGAAATTTTTGAAAAATTTCCTTTAAAAAATAGGAAATTTTTGAAAAATTTCCTTTAAAAAAATAGGAAATTTTTGAAAAATTTCCTTTTAAAAATTTTTTTCAAATAGGAAATTTTTGAAAAATTTCCTTTACAAAAAGGAATTTTTTAAAAAATGTCATTTAATTAAAAGAAATTTAAAAAAAATATATTTTTTTTTTAATTTTTTACAATTAAAGGAAATTATTAAAAAATTTCCATTTTTATAAGAAATTTTGAAAAATTTCCTTTAAAAAATAGTTTTTTTTTTAAATTTCCTATAAAAATAGTAAATTTTTAAAAAAATTAAATAAAAATAGAAAATTAAAAAAAAAATTCTAAAATTTGACAATTTATAGGAAATTTGTGAGATTGCAGAACTTGTAGAAGAGTTTTTGACCTTTAATCTTTAATTTTTTTTCAATTGCCTTGAAAGACATTTCACATTAAAGTCTTGTTTTATATGTATTATCGGAAGGAGATTTATGTGATAAATGATAGTTATTAGCCACAATAAAAATTAATAAGTTAAGGGTATTATTTGGTATTAGAGCCATAATTTATTGTTGATTGCTTAAGATATTAACTGAGATAATTGCCAACAATTAAGAAGCAATCACAATAACGTATATATTAAACTCTTAATACCAGGAATCATTTAAGCAAACTAAGAAAAACTTAAGGCTGAAATAAAACTCGTGTTAAGGATTATTTTCCACTTCATTCCTTCGAATATGTAAAACGAACCCTTTTTTAAATCAATTATTCGAAAAAAGATTGTGATAGTTGGAATTATTTCATTTTAATTTTAAATTTTATTTTCAACCTAAGTTAAGAGTTTTCCTAAAACGTCTGTTTTAAATAAATCTTGCCTAACAAATTTAAAAGTTAATAGAATTTGAAAATAAAATCTTATTTGGTCATTATTGAAAGACACAAAATACCCCCTTTAACTTAGTACTAACATATTTACATTAGATTAGTTTTAAGCTTTCGAAAAACAATACCCTTCCATTACACTTAACCCAATCACTGAATCTTTGAAGCAGAAATAAGGTCAACGTAATAAAGGCCAAATAGTAGATTTTAGAATTTTACTCAAACTCAAACGATAAATTGTTACTTGACATAGTAAAACCTTAACAGACGGTTTCATTTTAGGAGGCAGGAAAAGACCGAAAACATTAATAATGCATGAGATTGGCTTTAAAATTCATTACAGTCAGTCAAAGTCCATCAAGGCTTAGCTCTTACACTCCATCATACCTACATTTTAGCTACTTTTTAACCACATTTTTCACCTTCTGTCTTATCTGCCTTTCAGTTGCTCAAATGGAAAGACGTGATCGTATCATCAATTTGACCAGCAATGACACCGGTCATCTATATCAATTGAACTATCCACATGATATGGCTGAAAATGTTGATTTCACCCAACATTTGGTGGCACCATTCGGTCATAATATTTTGTTGGAGTTGCATGGTGTGGAATTTACAGAAAATGGTTGCCAGGATAATAATCTGCTTGAGGTAGGTCTAAAAGTAAATCAATATTTGATGAGAGTGTATTGTGTTTGAATATGTCTGAGTGTGCGTGTTTGAAGAATTTTATGCAAGTTTTAATATGTTTCTTGACAAGGAATAAAGCTCCTGGAGTAAAAACAGCAACAAGATAAACAAAAGAGTTGGTTGTTGTTGCATGTTTTTCATGAATTCGAACAAGAATATGGAAGATATTTACAAAGTAAGCACAAAGGGGTAAAAATGAAAAATGTAGCAAAAAAAAACTTAAGAAAGATTTTTGAAAACTCTAATAATTATACGACATTTTCAAAATTAGGGTATTTATAGGAAAATTTTAAATTTTGAGTATTTATAAATGACTTTCTTAGTTTCGAATATTTTCAGTAGAATTTAGAAAATTTCGAATATTTATTGAAAATTTATGTTTTTATAGGACAATTCCCGAAATTCGAAGAATTAAAAAAAATATATATAAAACTCGAATGTTTTTAGGAGAATTTCTAAAATTCGAGTATTTGTAGAAAAATATTTAATTTTGGAGTGCAGACAGAAGAATTACTGAAATCTAAGAATTAATAGGAGAATTTCTATAACTCAAGTATTTATATTAGAATTTTAAAGCTTCGGGAATTCATAAAAGAATTTCTAAAATTGTAGTTTTTATAGAAGAACTTTTAAAATTAGAATATTTATAAAAAATAATTTAAAAACTCGAGTATTTGACAAGACTTTTATAATCCACGTATTTATAAGAAAATTTATAAAAATATTTAGAAAAAAGTTTTTATAACCAATAAACCTATAAGAAACTTTCTAAAATTCGATCTTTCATAGAAAAATTTCTGAAATTCTAGTACATATAGAAAAATTTTACCAATAAATATTTATAGAAGAATTTTTAAAATAGCAATATTTATAATTGTAGTATTTTATGTGCAAGTAAAACTTACGTCCATCGAGATAAGCTATATTTTATAACAGAGAAAATTCGACTTTGTCAAAATCGAAGGACTAGGAAATTTACTAACAAATAAATAGAAACGAACGCAAGAAGCACTAAACCCCGAACTTTGTAAACAAATAAAAAATATTTGTCCGGAAGACATTTAAGTACTGATGACAAAGAACTGTTATCGGAAGCACAACAAGTTACACCACGGCAAAGCTTGCACTATTAATCGGACCTATCTTTAGAGCAATTTAGGCATACATATGAAGGGGTGAGAAGCAAAACTCGCTCGTTCCATGTTTGCAAAATTTTGGTAAAATGCAAAAAACTTCCTACAGCTTAATAAATGATCCAAATGAGTTGAAAGCTACTAATTCTAAAACATTATGATATTTCTTTATAAAGGCATATAGTTTACAAAATCAAAACTCCTTAAGTAAGGAAAAATAAAGTTTTGAAGTTTGGAACGAACGAGTTTTGCTACCAATTTTCGAAAGGAAACAGTTTTGCTACATTTCATATTGGAACGAACGAGTTTTGCAACTCGCAGAAACCCATCAGTAAAACAAATCATTTAACTTCACTATATTTTTAAAGGTAAATTAATTTATTAAAATTAAGGAAACTTGTTAAAAGTGAAAATGAAAATTATTGAGTTCTGACCGTTTATAACGAATTATCGCTCATTACGAATTACTTCTCCGGTTCCGACAATTTGGTGGCCACGCTTATAGTTAATATCAAAAGTCCCCTTAAGAAATATTCATATAAATTCATACATTTATAATGAACTAAAGACATTTATAATGATATTGACAATAGTGGTCGGTCTAGCGGAGTTCGTTGTAACCGTACTCGACTGTACAATTCTAGCAGTTGTTGCATTTCTGATAAATGACAATAATGATCTTAATTATTGCAGTAATAAGTAATAAAAAGTAAAATTAAAAAATAATAAAAAAACAAGTAAGAAAATTATAGTTGGTCAAGCCCGACTATATGATACCCTACACCACTAAAGTGGAATGTGAACTGATCTGAAAAAAATTTCTTGTTACTTCAATTCCGGGAGTACTGCCGTATGTACCTGAAGTAATGGATCGATTTCAACCAATTTCAATAGGCATGGTCCCAGTACAAAAAGATATCTCTGTGCCAAATTTCATCAATTTATCTTCAAAATTGCGACCTGTACTTTAATTACAAGCTTTTCATGGACAGCCAGCAGGACGGACGGACGTCGTTAAATCGACTCAGAAAGTGATTCTAAGTCGATCGGTATACTATAGACAAATATTTCGGTGCGTTACATACATCAGCACAAACTTATAATACCCTCTCAACCTATGGTATAAAAATGAGAAAGTCAAAACTCATTGTGGTGGTTTGTCTCACTTCAACCAAGTAACGAACGAGTTTTGCTACAGAATATGGAACGAGACAGTTTTGGAAATAAATAATAAATGGAACGAACGAGTTTTGCTACGAACTGCAATTTTAGGACATACAAAAACATAGAAAAGGATATGACTTGATGCAGTCTGTATATGTATCCTTATAAAGAACCAAAAGAACTATCAGAATCTATTGTTATCTCATTTTTTTTAAATTCTGGAACGAGCGAGTTTTGGAACTCACACCCACATATATTTGTCTGACGATCTAATCATAAATTTTTGACAAAAAGAGTTATTTCACGAATATAAAAAAACTGAGGTGGCTAATAATTGAAAATATATATAAATCATACAAACATATCAGAAATTAAAGACCCTTGACATTAGTTCTTACATCACTGAAAATTTTTTTTCGGAAAATACTGCCTTATACCATCTCCGATTTCAAAATTGAAATTTTGTATATACATTTTTCTAGCTCACACATTTGTTAAAGTTCTTCAAAATTTAAAATTTAAGTTAAGATTTTATGGCGGTCCAAAATTTAATTCTTTCAAGATTTTTTTCAAATCATACCTGCTTATGTGCCAGATTTTAATGAAACTAGGCTCATATTTCAGGGTATGTCCTGTGGTTTTATGAATTATATATTGGAGAACAAAAGAGATAAATAATGTCCTTGACTCAAGGATATCTTAAAAAGTATATCTTTTATTTTAATATATTTTTAATGTATTTTTTGTAAAACTACTCATACTAATTCAGTAAAAATTTGTATACCCTTCACCACCATAGGTGGAAAGGGTATTATAAGTTTGTGCTGATGTATGTAACGCATAGAAATATTGCAATCAAACTACAGGTCGCAATTCTAAAGATAATTTGATGAAATTTGGCACCGATCAAAATCGGTCCATTATTTATGGTACCTCCCATAGGTCCCACTTCCCGGAATTGATATATTGGCCACAAATATAAATTCATGAAATTTAAAAAAAAATACTGCATATGTAAACGTAAATCACTGTACCAAATTTCGTTGAAATCGGTCCACATTTGACTATAGCTCCCATACAAACTCTTCTTTAAAAACGCACTAAATGAGCCATAGCAAGTATAACTTATCACTTATTCGCATTTAAGTCTATAGGTGCAATTTAGGCTGTTTTCGTAAGATTTCTGTATGGGACCTATCGTTAAATATGACCCGATTTCGATGAAATTTTATACGCTGAATAACGATCATGAAAGACTTGTCTGTGCTAAATTTTATCATTATTATCGATTGGCCTGGACGAGGTTATACGGGAGCTGTGGTCAAATGTAAACCGATTTCCCAAAATTTCAATACCAAAAATTTCCAAGAAATGAAGAATTTTTTCAAAAAGTTTTACTGTTGTGTATTGCACTAAGATCCCAATTATTTGTTATTGTAATAAATAGCTTTTTGATAAAACCAAAGAATGTTCGCGTTGAAACCTTTCCTCGAAGCGTTTCGATGGTTGGTTAGAGCATCTCATCAGGAGGAATATCCCTAATTCTAGACAGAGCGAAAATCACACATTATATGTTATACTATGGGACACAAGAAATTACACAGCACAACAAAAAAACTATACAATTTTGATGTATCATGACTACCTTTGTACAAAAATGGTAAAATTTTTAAATTCTATGGATAGATTCTTTTTAAAAATTTTTTTTTAATTGCAATTTTTTTAGACGTTTCTTCAAATGATTAATGGTAACTCAAAAACTACTAGTCCCTTAATTCGCCTATAGAGTGCTCTAAATAAAATTTGTAGTTGGATTTTCTTAAATAAAAATCAAACCTTTTAATATAAAAACTCTACAAAATACGCAAATATAATGACATATTATACAAAATCATTTAGCATTAAAATGTTTACTTAGTACTCTGGTTTTGCAAAATTATCGACTTTTTTCGGAAACCCTCCCATTAAAGATTTTACAGTTGCTTCTGATACCTTTTTGGATAATGTGTTCCACCTGCGCTTAAAATCGGACATGTTCTTGGAAATCTTTCCTGTGTTCTTCAATTCCTTTTTTACCAGAGCCCAATACCTTTCCACAGGCCGAAGTTCTGGACAGTTAGGTGGATTTGCCTCTCGTGGTACAAAAATGACATTATTCTTTGAGTCCCACTCAAGTGCCTTTTTTCCATAATGGCATGATGCCAAATCGGGCCAAAAAATGTAGTCACTCTGTGCTCTCTTAAAAAGAGTAACAACCATTTTTGTAGGCACTCCTTTATATAAATTTCTGTGTTTATTGTTCCAGATGCCACAAATACTTTACTTCTTTTGCCACAACTGCAAATAGCTTGCCACACGAGAAACTTCTTAGGGAATTTTGTTTGTTTTTTTGTGCGAAACTCTTGCCGAACATTGCCCCGTTTATCAGCAACATTAAAATCTTGACCAGGAAGTTGAGAAAAGTCTGCCAGTACGTATGTTTCATCATCCATCACACAACAGGTGTATTTTTTTATAAAATCAGACTTCAATTTTTTCGCTCGTTTTTTGCTTCTAAGTTCTTTATAGCATTGCGATCTGGAACCTTTTGGACTTTGTATGTCTTTAGTCCAGCATAAGCTTTGACTCTATGTGCAAAATTCGTAGAACATTTCACCGTACGAGCTGCTTTTCTTAAAGAAGTGTTAGGCGCTCTTCGAAAGAGTCGCTCGACTTCTTTTGCCTTGCCAATATCTGTAGGACCTTTTTTCCTCCCTGATCCAGGTTTTCTTTCAATGCTCAGGTTTTCCTTATACCGTCTGATGGCATTAGAAACCGTTCGAGGGTCAACTTTCAAATTTTTAGCTATTTTTTTTAAAAGTCCATGACGGATTTTTTTGAAAAGTTTTAATTATATTTTCACGAACTTTTTTTTCGCAGTCCATTTTGATTGAAATAACTATTGAAAATTAATAATTTCTAAAATAATAGTATCTGACATATCTATAGAAACTAACTTGATCAAAAAATAAATTATTTCTTGCACTATGGATAAATTTTGTCTAAAATAGTAAATGCATATTTTTTTAGAACACTCTTTATATATTGCGTTTCAATCGGATCAATAGTATCGGAGTGATAATAAAAAACTTAAGAAAAAAATATATTTTTTACGTAAAAATGGCAAAAATTTTCGTTTTAAAAAAATCATGAAAAATCGAAAACGACAAAGATTTATTATTTTATCGCATAGCGACATATAATAGCAACAAAATGAGATATCGACCATAAAAATCGATTGATTTCTTTCGATTTAATTCATAATTTAGTGAATTCGCTCATTTTCACAAAATTTTAGTTTTTTTGCTTTATTTCCCACACTTTTGTTGTTGCTTTGTTGGCAACTAAGAATTTTCTTGCGGAATTTCTGTGACCTACCTCATTTTGTTCAGACCCTATCGTGCCGATAACAGACAGATTAACGGATATAGCTCAATCGTCTTAAAATTTCATACTGGTTCGGAATATACATCAATTTTGGTTTTTGAGCCGATTACAGAGTGACAATTTCAATATACCCCCTATTCTTTTTGATGGTGGGTATAAAAATGTAGCTTCTGTGGTGCCAGTGTCTTTTTGGGACATTGTCATGTTTGCTTGCGTGTTAACATAACATCGAAAAACTTATGTTAGACAGTTAAGTATAAGTTTTACATGTACATAAATTACACACATACGTCAAATGTAAACTTTCCTTAAGAAAACTTAATAAATTAAAAAGAAATAAATTAAGAATTGTCTCTAATATAATTTTCTGCCAATAACATATTTTCTAGAATTTATGTCCATATCAAGTTAAGCTCATATTCAGTTCAATATCCTTTAAACCTTCAATTTAATAAAGTTCACAAAAAACGTTACTCCCTATTAAACAAAGAAGGTGTGAGTATTTGATATTTTTTGCATGTTTTTTGGTATTACCTAAATTAATGTATATTGAGGTGGTTTTGTATTGTTCTATGGATTTTTTTGTTCAGTTGCTTTGTTTTTCATAAAGTTCATTGTAATGAAAGCTAATGCGAAATGCTCTGAAAAATGACTCCTCAATGAGAATACGCAGCAGCATGCAGTGCAGCCTGAGCCCATACTCTTTTTGTCAGTCATTAATATTCCTCTGGCTGTAGAAGGTCAACAAACACTACGTACGACTGGCAAAATGGCCAACTGCTTAAGTCCCACTCTGGGGATAGTAAAATGAACATGTTTAAGTATTAAACTTAACAAAAAGAGACTTACACTTTAAAGTCGTATAAAAAAGGTGATTGAATTAATTAAGTGGGGGTCTTGTTAATGCAAAGGCGAGGTGAATTTTAAATAGATTTTAATGCAAAAAGTATTTAAAAGCGAAAAATACTTGGATATACTAAAAATGTTAAGTAGTTATTCTAAAATCTTATTTGCAGAATATTTTAAAAATTAAAGTTTTCATTATTTACTAATTCTTCAAGTAGGACCAGGTTGCACATTGGGCTAAAACTCAGAAATATTAACAGAAATGTTAAAAATGTAACAAAACTCCGATGGGTGAAAATCCAACTCTTCTTGACAGACTTTTTTTCAATCTAAATTTTATCAAAATTGCTCACTGGGTAACTTCAAATCAAACACACAATCTCTTTCATTGTCAACTACTTATACTTGAAATATAAATTATAATTAAAAATACCATAATTATTATTCATTCAACTTTTATTTTAATTCTTCTTCCACTTAATCACCCCTTTTTCTTTGCTCTGCTTAACAGATCTATGATAATTATGCCGACAATAATGGCACCAAATGGCAACTATGCAAATTTCAAAATGCTAATTTTCATACTGGCAGTCCTCTAGATGACAATTACTTTACCACAAATATCTATGGACAGCAACAACAACAACAACATCAAGGAGACTATTTTCCAGATTCCAACAATAATGATGTTAATACGAAAACAACAAATTCTGCCTTTACATCGCAGGCGAGTTTAGAGATACCTGCAACAACAACAGTCGCTGAATTTCTATTTCGACAACATCAACAGTATATGACGGGACCGCCGCCACCACCGCCAGTTTACATTACATCATATTTGAATACGTTGTATATACGTCAACGTACCACTGCCAAATCCATTGCCAATCTAAATTGTACCATACGCTTACAATGGGGTAAGTACTTTTAGATACGTACTAAGTAAATTCAAACAACAGCAACTAAGTACTAAATGTTATTACATTCTACAACAAGAAATATTTACTTAGACGTCAAGTATGTAAACACACATGCATCATTGTTTTAACATCAAAGTTAGAAAACATTAGAAATCAAACAACAAAGTTACAAGAGTCACAACTAAATGGCTCCAAGTGCAATAAATAAATGAAAAGCTCCAAATTAAGGCAGTCCAGATTAAGAACAATGACTAGACTATGACTAGACTATGACTAGACTATGACTAGACTATGACTAGACTATGACTAGACTATGACTAGACTATGACTAGACTATGACTAGACTATGACTAGACTATGACTAGACTATGACTAGACTATGACTAGACTATGACTAGACTATGACTAGACTATGACTAGACTATGACTAGACTATGACTAGACTATGACTAGACTATGACTAGACTATGACTAGACTATGACTAGACTATGACTAGACTATGACTAGACTATGACTAGACTATGACTAGACTATGACTAGACTATGACTAGACTATGACTAGACTATGACTAGACTATGACTAGACTATGACTAGACTATGACTAGACTATGACTAGACTATGACTAGACTATGACTAGACTATGACTAGACTATGACTAGACTATGACTAGACTATGACTAGACTATGACTAGACTATGACTAGACTATGACTAGACTATGACTAGACTATGACTAGACTATGACTAGACTATGACTAGACTATGACTAGACTATGACTAGACTATGGCTAGACTATGACTAGACTATGACTAGACTATGACTAGACTATGACTAGACTATGACTAGACTATGACTAGACTATGACTAGACTATGACTAGACTATGACTAGACTATGACTAGACTATGACTAGACTATGACTAGACTATGACTAGACTATGACTAGACTATGACTAGACTATGACTAGACTATGACTAGACTATGACTAGACTATGACTAGACTATGACTAGACTATGACTAGACTATGACTAGACTATGACTAGACTATGACTAGACTATGACTAGACTATGACTAGACTATGACTAGACTATGACTAGACTATGACTAGACTACGACTAGACTATGACTAGACTATGACTAGACTATGACTAAACTATGACTAGACTATGACTAGACTATGACTAGACTATGACTAGACTATGACTAGACTATGACTAGACTATGACTAGACTATGACTAGACTATGACTAGACTATGACTAGACTATGACTAGACTATGACTAGACTATGACTAGACTATGACTAGACTATGACTAGACTATGACTAGACTATGACTAGACTATGACTAGACTATGACTAGACTATGACTAGACTATGACTAGACTATGACTAGACTATGACTAGACTATGACTAGACTATGACTAGACTATGACTAGACTATGACTAGACTATGACTAGACTATGACTAGACTATGACTAGACTATGACTAGACTATGACTAGACTATGACTAGACTATGACTAGACTATGACTAGACTATGACTAGACTATGACTAGACTATGACTAGACTATGACTAGACTATGACTAGACTATGACTAGACTATGACTAGACTATGACTAGACTATGACTAGACTATGACTAGACTATGACTAGACTATGACTAGACTATGACTAGACTATGACTAGACTATGACTAGACTATGACTAGACTATGACTAGACTATGACTAGACTATGACTAGACTATGACTAGACTATGACTAGACTATGACTAGACTATGACTAGACTATGACTAGACTATGACTAGACTATGACTAGACTATGACTAGACTATGACTAGACTATGACTAGACTATGACTAGACTATGACTAGACTATGACTAGACTATGACTAGACTATGACTAGACTATGACTAGACTATGACTAGACTATGACTAGACTATGACTACGACTAGATTATGATTGTTATATAATTAGAGAAATAACTAGAGTTTGGACTTAACTAAAATGCGTTTTGATGTAATAGCCACCTGCCAAAATTCCCATTGTATTTTTTTAATGAAATTTTACAGTTTATAAATATTCCATCTGTCAGCTAAAGCACGAGTGCATGAATTTACAATATTTAGAAAATAAAAGTAAAAAATAAAGTAATAAATTAATTATTTATTCCATGCATTTGTTACTACAAATTTTTTACTTTGTTTTATGTATCCTCATATAATTTATCCTTGCCATGTTGGATGGATATTCATATTTAAATATTTTATGTTCTAGAAAAATAATGTTTCATATATAACCGTTGGCAGTTCTTGTTATTTTTGTTGGCAGTCTTTTATAGTTTTACAGTTTTTTTCAGTAAAAACTACTAAATTGTTAAATGTGCAAATAGTGAAAAATACATACATACAATATTTGAAATGCGAGTCAGTTGACATTTAATTTATGTTGACACATTAATAGTGTTCGCAATTGAAATGCAATTTTATAATAATATCATTTTTCAGCTGACACTAAAATTGAGTTTTTCCTATTTTTTTTTTTGCCAAAAGTATGTATGTCAAATATTATTCTTAGAAAGCAATTTATAAACCCATATTACTTTACATATAAAAAAACATATATTTTTTCACATAAGTAATCCGCTTTTCATTTTAATACTTTTTAAAATTTCCATATTAACATATAAAACATAAATACGTATATTTAACTTATGGCATTTCCAACATATGAAACATATGCATAATATTTCCACAAAATCCTTCCTTTCACTTCCGTTCTCAGAAACTGACAAACAAAAAGTCAGAGGAACATCAGACACTCCGGCAAACAATATCAACATTACAAATATAAACATATCTATTTAAATAATATCTACTTGTCGTACAATTATAATTCCATGAGTATAATTTTAAATAAGGATATTATTTGCATACGAAATAACCTGGTATTTTAAAATTTAAATCCTTTTTTTTTTTTTTTTTTTTTGTAAACGGAAATTCGAAAGGAACACAGTTTAAAAAATCAACAACAAAAAAATAACAAGTGATATTAATTT
Source organism: Stomorhina lunata (assembly GCA_933228675.1). Taxonomy (NCBI): domain Eukaryota; kingdom Metazoa; phylum Arthropoda; class Insecta; order Diptera; family Rhiniidae; genus Stomorhina; species Stomorhina lunata. Next base: position 51,514,496 of record OW121743.1, on the reverse strand, counting down.
TAAAATTCTATCAAAATTATCGTTTGTGTAACAAGTAAAGTCTCTATTGTTACTGAAGAAATTGTACCACTTTAACTATATAAGTCCAGAAATCCTCAGTTACTAAGAGGTGTAGAGTTAACGGTACCATTGAAAATGTGGGTATCACGACTACTTGCTGGGTATGCTTTGCGGACGGCTCGAACTATGCGGGAATAAAATATTTAATTATTCTATTCTTCTAAATGGCCATTGGGCGGCCTTCAAATACAATATCCTATGAATGTTATTGAATAATACTAAGTACCAGGTTCGATCTAAATGATCTTGTATATATCTCTCATCATACAAAGATCTTTCTTGATATACAACATAGTTTCTTTGCGACTTTCGTGGCATGTACTGACGAAGAAAAAGGGCCCTTGAATGTGATTTAAATTTCAAGGGCCGATGTTGATTTTGAATAAAACACAAACTTTTTAGGAAATTATTGTAATTTTATTTTATTATGATATATTGGTATTACTCAATTATGCATGGAACAAAATATCAGCCAAATGGGCGCCGCGACCACGGCGGCACACCTCCATCTGATGGTCCAAAGTTTCGATGACCCTGAGGCATAATGGAGGTTCTATGCCGTTAATGTGCCGAATTATCTCATCCTTTTGCTCTTGAATTGTTGCTGGCTTATCGACGTACACCTTTTCTTTCAAATAACCCCAAAGAAAAAAATCCAACGGTGTCAAATCACATGAACTTGGCGGCCAATTGACATCGCCATTACGTGAGATAACACAGCCATTGAATTTGTTGCGCAAAAGAGCCATTGTTTCGTTAGCTGTGTGGCAAATGGCACCGTCCTGCTAAAACCACATATCGTCCACATACATATCATCCAATTCGGGCCATAAAAAGTTCGTTATCATCTCACGATAGCGAACACCATTCACAGTAACTGTCTGACCGGCCTCATTTTGGAAAAAATACAGCCCGATGATGCCGCCAGCCCATAAACCGCACCAAACAGTCACTCTTTGTGGGTGCATTGGTTTTTCGACAATCACTCTTGGATTCTCATTCGCCAAATGCGAAATGTGCCTCATCACTGAAGATGATTTTCTTCGAAAATTGATCATCCACTGTTGCCATTTCCTGCCACCATTCTGCCCATTCACGACGTTTGGAATGGTCAAGAGGCTTTAGTTCTTGAGCCAATTGCACCTTGTAAGCGTGTAAATGCAAGTCTCTATCTATAATGTTCATCAACGACGAGCGTGAGAGGTGCAATTGTTGGGCACAACGACGAGTTGAGGTCGGCTCTTCAGCCACACTATCGCGAACAGCAGCAATATTTTATGCAGTACGAGCTGTACGATCATGCACTGGTATTCTCACATCTTCTACAGACCCGGTTTGCTCAAATTTTCCGCGATTTTTGCGATTGTACGCACATTTGGACGATCAAATTGACCAAAAAATCACGAAGTGCACGATGTGCATTTTGATTTGAACGCCCATTTTCATAATAAGTCTGGATAACTTTAACACGTTGTTGGATTGTAATGTCAAATAAAATTCGGAAAAAAAACTTGGCGTTTAGGTGTGGTTCACATTCAACATCGGCCCTTACAATTTAACCACCCGATATTTACAGGTGGTTCTTGATCCCAACTCTAACACCATCGACCTTGTCACTAGGTAACAGATTTACATCTACTAAGTAACAAAATCAGTTCACATTATCTATTCGATTTTCATCAATGAAAATTGTTTGCATATCGAGCCTTTAGGTTTGAATAATCGTAAACGACATTCCGTTAAATATCTCTTAAACTATCAGAGAGTAAGCATATATTTCTTTCTTAAGTAGTTTTGGAACGTATAAAAATGTGATATCAACGAAATTCTTTATTCCTGTAAAAGCACGTTTGATGCCATTATGCATGGAACTGCTCGCAGAAGTCCAGACGCTGAACCCAATTTTCGACAGTTTTCAAGCATATAAATTTGCCGATACTGCTGCAACTTCACTTCCGATATTCGTATGAAGTTCATCAATCGTCGCTGGGTTAATGGCGCAGACCATAGACTTGACGTAGCCCCACAGGAAATGGTCTAACGGCGTCAAATCACACGACCGAGACGGCCAATCGACAGCACAATTTCGTAAGATAACACGTTCTCCAAAATTGGTTTTCAAAAAATTGATTGTGTCCTTCAAGTCGGTTATCATTCACATCAATGTGTCGGTCTTGATCATCATGGAATGATGCCGTCGGCCCATTAACCGAATCAAACCATCATTTTTTCGAAATACAATGATGACTCATGGAGCACGTGTGGATTGCTGCATGACCAATAACGCATATTATGTTTTTTGAAGAAGTCATTCAGCAAGAAATGAGCCTCATCGCAAAAAATAATTTTTCTCTTAACGTTGAGACCACTGACTCCGAATTTCGGGCAAAATTATTGTTTTAGTCCTTTTTGTAGTCGAAATCGTTGTTTAAGCCTTTGTTGTAGCTTTAGTCAAATGCCACTCACTACTTCCCTAGACTGATATCGTAGTAGCTGGGACTCTAGAGATTATGAAGCAATCGGCCGGACACACAGTCGCAGACCACAGAGCCTCACAATATGGAAAACAGACACCCTGTGGGTTTATGGTTATCGCAGGGACCTAAAATCGGGGATCAAAGATCTAGGTAGACAATGTTATATTCACGGTTTAATGTTGTCAGCATTGAGGAAGAATGTAGTATAGCGACATAGAGTTCAACTGACCGCCCAATGTTGGAAACAGATGCCAGTTGAAAGTAAGGGGTGGTTCTTCATAGAGCACTCCCTCTATGCCTGTCTTGTATGGGCAACCCTACCGGAGATAGCGTTATATCATGAAGATTATCCATCGCAGTGAAACTACTTAGGGAACTATAACACAAAAAATAGTCTAACTTAAGTTGTAAATTTGGCTGTTTATCACTATAATCAGGCGATCACATTCATTAATTAGTTTCCTAACAAGTTTTTTTTTATACCCTTCACCAATAGGTGAAAGGGTATTATAAGTTTGTGATTCCGTTTGTAATTTTTTTATTAGTGATCGTAGACCCCATAAAAATTATACCGATCGACTCAGAATCGGGAGGAGAATCGATTAAGCGATGTCCGTCTGTCTGTCTGTCTGTCTGTCTGTCTGTCTGTCTGTCTGTCTGTCTGTCTGTCTGTCTGTCCGTCTGTCTGTCTGTCTGTTGAAATCAAGTTTCTGAAGCCCCCGGAGGATGGACTTACATAAATTATATATCAGATTTTAGGAAATTCTCCCACAATGAACGCTATTAAATTTTATTAAAATCGGTTTATAAACACCGAAAATATCGAAAAAATGCCAAAAATTAGACGAAAATTTGAAAATTTTTGATTGAAACACACTTTTAAATAACAAGAGAAAAAAGATACTCCTGATGTACATGTGATAATATGTTATATATCAGATTGTAGGAAATATTTTCCCAAAGCACTCTGTAAAATTTTATCAAAATCGGTCCATAAACAACTGAGATATAGCCAAAATTTGATGTATCGCAAATTGCCCAAAGTACACATTAGAGAATGTTTGTTGAAAAAATTAAATGCAGAAATAGGAAAAACTATCCTCCTTTAGTACGGACCTACATAAATTTTATATCAGATTTTAGGAAATTCCCCCACCAAGCACGTTATTAAATTTTATCAAAAGCGGTCTATAAACAATTGAGATATCGCCATAACACTACATTTGATGTACAGCAAATTGCCCAAAGTACGTGTCTAAGAAATTTTGTTTACATTTTGTAAGTATTGTTTCAGCGATATCTCAGGTGTTTATGGACCGATTGTGATGAAATTTGACATCGTTCTTTATGGGAGGATTTTCTAAAATCTGATATATATACTCCACAAATCTGATTGTGAATACCATTCAAATTGTACCGATCAACTCAGAATCGGCACAAGAATCGATTTCGCGACCTCCGTCCGTCTGTCCGTCCGTCTGTTTGTTTGCCCGTCCGTCCGTCTGTTTGTTTATCCGTCCGTCTACATGTCCGTCCGTCTACCTGTCTGTCCTTTTTTCTGTTGTAGTCAAGTTTTTGGAGCTAATGTTTTGTCGATATCTCAGATGTTTATTTTGATGAAGTTTAATAGCGTCCTTCGCAGGGGATTACCTAAATCCTGATGCATTCTGTAATTTGTGGTAGATATAATTTAGCGTTTAAGCGATGGTGTTTTGATCGACAATGTTGAAATTCAGAGTGCGACAATTCAGGAGCTCCACAAATCTGGTTTTAGCAGACAGACACACTGCATTTATCTTAATTTTGTGTCTGACTTTTGAACATTATGATAACATTTGAGAATGTATTATATATCAAATTATAGGTAATCTTCCTAGGAAGTACAAAAATGCAGCTAATTACATGATATCCGTTCAAAACCTACATATGTATGTAAGTATCTCACATATCAACAAAAATTTAAATTTTTTAATTGCAATTGGGAGAAATCCGTTCACGTTTGACAATTGATCCCGTATAACTTCGCCTAAGGCAATCTCTTAGTAGCTAATAAATGACAAATTATAATAGATACGATGATGACATTTAGTATAAAGACGTTGTACAATATTGATATTCAGGACAATAGCGCCTAAAATAAACTTTCTAGAGGGACAACATTTGACAAAAGTATTTCTGATCTCTTGAAAAGTTCGATATTGAAAATGGGCGAGCTCTATTCACATTTAGTGAAATCTCCCATATAAACCCGACCGGGAATCGATTTAATGCTGATAAATTAAATCACATTAAAATTGCACAAAGAACTAGAGCAAAACTTTCCAAACATCCATCGGACAGATCGAAAGAACTATACATCCCAAATATTATTGATGAAGTGTTCATTTTAATTAATTAACTAACTTCAAATTAATAAGTAAACTTTTCCGACAAAGCTGATAACCATCCATTCAAAAGCTATATATTTCACGTATGTATCTAAAACTAAGAGTGTATACCCTTTAATTTTAAGGCTTGTATACATTGACAATCATTGTTAAAGCTTTGACCTAAATCAGTCCGCTAACTTCAAAGTTTTACATAACTAATCAAGAACTTTTACTTGTTGGATAATTCGTACGAATTAAAGTGCACAACCCTCACTGGGCACAGCGTTTTTGGGTTGCATGTCAGAATACTTAAACTTTATCAAATCGATGTGCTATTGCAAATCTAAGGGCATCTACATTTTGAAGCATCTTTTCTGCATGGTTTATCTGGTCTATCGAACTTTATTAAATGTTCGTAAAATATGTGTCTATTTTATTTCGAAGCTACTGGCTGGCTTAAATATGCATTCTCTACTTGTAGTCTAGTAATCATTATCTTTCACAAAGGGACCACTTTAGAACCCAAGTGAAGCTTCCCTAGACATCAGCCACCTGCCCAACCTAACCTTTGGGTGCATAACTATTCTAGATGATGACGCCACCGAAAAGGTTTTCGTTTTCCGACTCTTAATTTTAAAGACTCTTTGCATATAATACTAGTATAACCAAATATTGCTACGAATTACATTAAGTACTTTTGGAACACCATTGGTGAAGGGTATCCAAGATTCGGCAAAGCCGAATATACCACTCTTACTTGTTCAAATTTCAGACACTTTATTCGCTTGAAATAATGTTTTAATCAAGGTTCGAAAAAATACTCTAAAAAACTGTATTTTAAGTGGCCGTACTGTACTGAGGCAAGTTCGGTACATAAGTATAGGTACCTTAATAGAGTACCTGTTAAGATACACAACCTTTATCATAACGAACTTTTACAAAGTACACTAAAAATAACGAACTTCGTTATAGTACTCAATAACGTACTTTGTTGAGTACTTGAACGAACTCTTGTGAAACTGACAACAGTGAGAAAACCAGTATTGACAAAAGTGAAATTTAATAAAAATAATGCTGTCGTTTAGGATGGAAACTACTTAACTGGCAAACACTTGCTTATATTTTTGTGTATATCATTATTTCACCATTACACCACATTAGGGAATGGCACGTTGTTTAAGGTGCCGCTCTTTTTATACCCTTCACTACCATAGGTGGAAAGAGTATTATAAGTTTGTGCTGATGTATGTAACGCATAGAAATATTTGTCTGAGACCTTTTAGTATACCAATAAGCTTAGAATCACTTTCTGAGTCGATTTAGCGATGTCAGTCTGGCTGGACGGCTGGCTGGACCCCCATGTAAACCATGTAATCAAAGTACGGGTTGCAATTCTAAAGATAATTTTATGAAATTTGGCAAAGATAATTACTTTGATAGCGGGATAGTGAAATTCGTCAAATCCGGTTCATTATTTATGGTACCTTCCGTATATCCCACTTCTCGGAATTGATATATTGGCCACAAAAATTAATATTTTTTCATGAAATTTTTAACAAATACTGCTATAAAACTAAAATTACTATACCAAATTTCGTTGAAATCGGTACATTTGACCATAGCTCCCATACAAACCCTTCTGAAAAAATGCACTAAATGAGACAAAAATCACAAAAACGCTCGTAAATCTGAAGATAATGAGAATTTTAAGTTTATTTTTTGCATACAAAATTTGTGTAACACCTTTTTATTTATTTATTTGATGTCTATGGAAAAAAAGGTCATTATAGACAAATTAATTACAATAGTTATATAGTAGGGTAGGAGGGGGACCATTTGCCATAGGGGCGCATTTGCCACCACTAATTTTCTTGAAAACTAACTTATATTTTTTGATGCTGTAATCGATTTTATAATTGTTTATCATTGAAATTCTATATGTCAAATTTTGACTGCTGTAGCTTTCATATTTAAAACATCAGGCGTGATTTACTGTTTTAGCAGATCCTGAAAAAATATTTTGCTAGAAGTATTTTTGTAATATTTTCCTTAGTTTTTTGTTATCCTAAGAAATTTTTCATTAGTTTAATAAACAATATAGTATTGACAACAAATACTTTAAGTTTTTATCAATAAATCTATTTCTTATGTGAAAAATTGTTCTTTACATCTAAGGACTCTACCTGGGGCACATTTGCCATACATATATAACAAAGCTACTCGTCGACATTTTTTTGAGCCCGACATTCGTAATATCCCTAAAAAGGATATTACGAATGTTTCCAAGGTCCATTCCATCTTCCATCTTAAAAATTTTTTTTAATGTTGATATGTCACAGTACAATGTTAACAGAGGCCCAATAGTTTAAATTTTCATCTCTGAATTTTTTACTGTTTTGTTTAATTTATCCATGTGAAATGAACTTGAATTAATTTTTTGGTTTGTTTGTTTTGTATATTAAAGCTTTATAGCAATAAAAATTTACTTTATTACAACAATTTTTTTACTTCTTTTTTGTACCCAACTTATTGGCAAATGTGCCCCATGGGTGGGGCACATTGGCCACTTTTAGTTAATTTGCTAGTTTTTAAATTTAATACATAAAGAAAAGTCGTAGGCAATCTGAACCAACACATTTTAAAGCTAACGTATATAGGTCATAGCTGTACATTTCGATTATTTTTATATAAAATTTTGAACAAAATTAAATTAATTTGTTATTTAGTTTACTTACAAGGAATATAATTAAGTTAGAATTATTTAAGATTGTTAAAAATAAAATAACAATTTGCATGTGGTTTTCAGGATTTATTATGTTAAGTTATTATTTAAAATCATTACGTTTCAAATACAAGTTTTGAAATGAAATTAATATTTTTTTGTAAAAATTGAAATAATTTTAATTTGTATTCCTTTCAAAGAAATAAAATATTTCTTTATTTCATTTTATTGCTTGTAAATAAAATTAAAATTTCTTCAAAACTCCCAAAATTTTTTTATTTAAGAAAATTTAGCTTGAATAATTTTATTCACAACAAAATTTTTTGAATAATTTTAATTCAAACAAATTTTTTGGATTATTTCAAAATTTTCTGTGAACAGTAAAAATAAAATATTTGGAGAATTTATTTCAAACAAGATTTTTTGACTATTGAAAATTGTTTACAGATTTTTTAAAATAAACAAAATAATAAAAAATTAGTGAAGACGATGGTTTTTAGTGTGATGATTATAATCATAATAATGTAAACGATCTAGTGTCGGTAAAGAAGATCGGACATCAATTTTAATTTACAAATATTTTAATGTTAGCGATTTAAGTATAGAAATAATTTTATCCTTCGTCACCATGGGTGGAAAGGGTATATTGGGTTTGTGCTGCATTTCTAACGCAATAAGATATTAGTCTTACATCCATCTTTAAGTACACCAATCAACTCAGAATCACATTCTAGGTGAATTTAACGATGTTCGTCCAGCCTGCTGACTGAATATCCAAGTAAATTTATTATGGTTATGGTGACCATATTTTCCAACATTACATTACATTTATACATTTTTTTCGATATTAAGTTAAGATATACATTATATAATTTTGTGGTCTTAGGTATGAGCCTTAATTTTGATTCAATTTAAATTGAGGTTCGTCGCTGATCACAGTTTTTTGATAAAACAAGCAAAAACAACAAGTGCCGACCATATGATACCTTACACTAAGGTGAAATAAGTTCCAAGTAACCACAATTGTATGAACCTTTTATATATTTTTTATTGCGCAATTGGTCAACGGGTCGATCACCGATTGCAATGAAATTTGGTGCAATGATTTTTATTTGTATAATAAATATTTCTTTGAAATTAAATACAAAATACACAAATTTGTGGTCAAAATTTCTATTCCGGGAATACAGGCCAATGTGAGTTCTCCGAAATAATAGATCGATTTCAGCCAATAAAGTTTTTTTGCGACCTATATTTTGATTGCGAAAATTACGGAAGATCCCAATACTTTTTGACAAAATCATAATGTATTCCTTAATGTGAAATTAAAAAAAAAACTACTTCATTTTGATACCTTTTACTACTAAGGTTGAATATGTATCAAAAGCTTTACAGATTTTTCTTAAAGCTTAAATACATACATATCACCCACCTAGATGGAGTGTTAAATCGACTCGAGATGATGAAAAATATAAAAACTAGCACAGATATGTATCTTCGAATTTATTAAAATTTGTAACGTTATTGGTCCGTATCATATAACCATAGAAGTGACTATAGAATTATATTACTAATAGGATTATCTTACTATCTTATACATAAGTTTGTAATGCATAGAAATATATGTACATTGTAATCACGATATATTGACTAAAGTTAGCATGGATCTTTGTTTTGGAACTAGGATTATCTATCGGATATAAGATATATCTTCCAATTGAACACAACGCCATGGTTTAACGAAATCAAGTTTTATACTAATGTATACATAAGAAAAAAGTATCTTAGGATGTACATAGAACGTCGTTTTTTAATACGGAAAATCAATTTTCGCTTGTATGAATTTTTACTTTACGCTCATGTGTATTGAGAGTAGTTTAGTTTTTGTTATTATTATTTTTTGTTTTATTTTTCAAATCTCAAAACAAATAAATTTATTTTCTTTAAATGTTTGAAGATTTAAAAAAATTCCATAATATTGTATGAAATAAATTTTATTCTTCATTTTTTGGTTTGAATAAAATTAATCAAGACAAAAAGTTTGAAATAAATAAAAAATTTTAATATTTTAGAAATTTTGCTTGAAATAAAATTGTTGGAAAAATATGAAACTTTTCAATATTTGAATAAAAAAATATCGAATATTATTCTTGCTAGTATTATTCAAATATATTAAATTATGATATTTTTGTTTAGAATGAAGAATATTGGATTCAAAAATTTTCAAATAATTTTCTGAAAAATTTATTTATATCAAGAATAATAATTTATACTTTAATTTAATTTCTTTAGAAGGAATAAATCATGCAAATAATTTAATTTAAAATTCATGAAATAGAATAACAATTATTCATATTAAGTAACAAATAATTAAAATAATTCAAAAAGTAGTTTTATTTTTTATTTTAATCACACTATACAGCTATGATATAGGTACCTATGAAGAACAAAAAAATTGTGATAACTCTCCCGGTAGGAAACCTAGAGCACTTAAAAAAAAAAGTGGCAAATGCTCCCCCTTCTACCCTAATACAAAAAATTTACATACAAAACAATAAAGTTAGCTATTCAAATGTAAGATTATGTTACGTTTTAAAACATTAATATGAAGAGATAAGTCAATTAAATCGTACATTTCATTGAAGTTGTGACAAATTCTCCGTAATGGATCAGCATTGGCGTAATTTTGACGAAAGTATTGAATTGATAAAAGACGAAATTGTCGCAAAGGACGTTGGGGTACACAAAGGCTTAAGTTGTTTAGTAGAAACTCGGAGCTGATGGTGCCATTTAAAATTTTTACAACGAATATTATATTTAACATAGATCTTCTACTTTTTAGTGTTGGTAGTTTGATCTGGTGCAACCTGTCTTCATAGGGTGGGAAGTTTGTTGAGGGGTAAGGACAAAATATCGCGCAGTATGAAGAGCAAGAATTGTTTTTGGACGGACTCAATGCGGTCGCTGTGTAAGTTATAAAACGGATCCCATACGATTGAACAATTCTCGAGAACAGGGGGTCAATTCTGGTTCTATAAACGATAAAATGAAAAGTTTTTTCATGTTTTCATAGAAGTAGCGATTCTAATTTAGTAAAAAAATGAAAACAAACGTCAAATCATTATCATATGAAAAAATCACTGAAACGAAACGAGATTTTTTCATCGTTTCAAAACAATTGTGATTCTTGTTTTGTGAAACAGTGAAACCAACTGTCAAAATTTTTTCATATGAAAAGAATTTTTTCACTGAAAAATTTTAAGTGAAAAATCAAAAATAAGACAAAATATTATTTAATTAACTTCTTATAAGAAAATATTGATATTGCTAACGATTAGTATAAAATATAATTATTAAAAAACTGGTCACTAATCTATAAATGTATGACAGAAAAAAAATCTAGACAAAAAGTGGACGAGGCTTACCGCTTTAGGCGGTACTAATGGTAATAATTTAGGTATATATTTTTTTTAAGAGATATAACACTCAGGCAAATACTGCCTATACAATTGTATAAAGAGTATACACGAATTGGGTTACCTTCTTTGGAAAGGGGATAGTAGAGAAGCAAAAGGTGATGAAAAGAAGAGTAAAATATAGCTTTGTATTATTCAACGCTGTAAGTGCTATTGTATATAGTCAAGCCCTTTGTTTAAGCTTTTTTGTTTAATAGCCAATTTTATTTATTTTTCGTCGACGGCGTGTTATTGCCATTGGATTACCGCCGACGGAAGATGCTGTGGTAATTAATAATTTAAGTCGAAATTAATAATTACAAAAATTGAAATTGGTAATTAATAATTTTAATAAAAATTAATAATTACGCAAATTGATGTTGTCGAGACCAACATTATTTGTTTCCTGTTTTACGTTTGACATTTGCTTGGCAATTATCATAAAACAGTTGATAAAGTTTCATAGCAACGAATGGAATGAAACACTTTTTTCATAATACAAACGAGAATCAGAAAATAAGTGTTGGTGAAAAAGTATTATGAAAACTAGTTGTGATAACTTAAATGAAAACTTTTTTTTCATTTCATCGTTTCATAGAACCAGAATTGACCCCCAGGTCTAACTAAAGCAGTATAAAGTTGTTTTGTCACTTCAAAATCATTAAATTCTTTGGCCCAGCCTTTGATGAAGCCAAGAAGCCCACGTGCTTTATTTATGATAATGTTGATATGATCGATGAATAGAAGTTTCTGATCAAACAGTACACCAAGGTCCGTGAATTTATCCACCTTCTCAATTATACAGCCATTTAAATTGAAACACCCACTAGAATTAGCTCTTCTACAGAAGTGCATATGCTTACACTTTTTAATGTTTAAAGCAAGAAAGTTCTTCTCACACCAGGTAAAAAATCTATCCAAATCTTCCTGCAGATGAGATTGGGAAAGTACATATCTGAGTTCAAAAAAATTTTTGCATCATCGGCGTAAAACAAAATATTGGCATGTTTAATAAAGAGTGTTCTAAAAAAAATATGCATTTACTATTTTAGACAAAATTTATCCATAGTGCAAGAAATAATTTATTTTTTGATCAAGTTAGTTTCTATAGATATGTCAGATACTATTATTTTAGAAATTATTAATTTTTAATTGTTATTTTAATCAAAATGGACTGCGAAAAAAAAGTTCGTGAAAATTAAAAACTTTTTAAACTTTTTTTTAAAACTTTTCAAAAAAATCCGTCATGGACGGATTTTTGAAAGTTGACCCTCGAACGGTTTCTAATGCCATCAGACGGTATAAGTAAAACCTGAGCATTGAAAGAAAACCTGGATCAGGGGGGAAAAAAGGTCCCACAGATATTGGTAAGGCAAAAGAAGTCGAGCGACTCTTTCGAAGAGCGCCTAACACTTCTTTAAGAAAAGCAGCTCGTACGGTGAAATGTTCTACGAATTTTGCACATAGAGTCAAAGCTTATGCTGGACTGAAGACATACAAAGTCCAAAAGTCCAAAAGAAGCAAAAAAACGAGCGAAAAAATTGAAGTCTGATTTTATAAAAAAAAATACACCTGTTGTGTGATGGATGATGAAACATACGTACTGGCAGACTTTTCTCAACTTCCTGGTCAAGATTTTTATGTTGCTGATAAACGGGGCGATGTTCGGCAAGAGTTTCGCACAAAAAAACATACAAAATTCCCTAAGAAGTTTCTCGTGTGGCAAGCTATTTGCAGTTGTGGCAAAAGAAGTAAAGTATTTGTGGCATCTGGCACAATAAACACAGAAATTTATATAAAGGAGTGCCTACAAAAACGGTTGTTACCCTTTTTAAGAGAGCACAGAGTGACTACATTTTTTTGGCCCGATTTGGCATCATGCCATTATGGAAAAAAGGCACTTGAGTGGTACTCAAAGAGTAATGTCATTTTTGTACCACGAGAGGCAAATCCACCTAACTGTCCAGAACTTCGGCCTGTGGAAAGGTATTGGGCTCTGGTAAAGAAGGAATTGAAGAACACAGAAAAGATTTCCAAGAACATGTCCGATTTTAAGCGCAGGTGGAACACATGCTCCAAAAAGGTATCAGAAGCAACTGTAAAATCTTTAATGGGAGGGTTTCCGAAAAAAGTCGATAATTTTGCAAAACCCGAGTACTAAGTAAACATTTTAATGCTAAATGATTTTGTATAATATGTCATTATATTTGCGTATTTTGTAGAGTTTTTATATTAAAAGGTTTGATTTTTATTTAAGAAAGTCCAACTTCAAATTTTATTTAGAGCACTCTTTAGTGGATGGAATATCGTTTACATAGAGTATAAAAAATATAGGTCTGGTACACCAGATTTAACATAAATTTTCTTGGATTGCACATCATTGTAAATAACGCGTTGCGTTCGTCCTGAAAGGTATGAACATATCCAATTTAGTGTTCTTTTCGAAAACCCCATTAAGGAGAGCTTTATCATTAAAAGATTGTGGTTAACTCTATCGAAGGCCTTGCTAAAATCCGTGTAAATTACGTCGGTAGCCAGACCATTTGCAAATCCATGATTTATAACTGAAGTCAAATGAAGTAAATTAGTTGACGTAGATCTACCTTTACGAAATCCATGTTGAAATGGAGTTAAGAAAGAAGACGTTTGATGGCAAAGAGCTTCAGTAAGGCATTGTTCAAATAATTTTGGGATGGCACTTAATTTAGCTATCCCTCTATAGTTGTTCACAAGTGATCTGACTCCAGACTTAAATAGTGGAATGATAAAAGAATCCTTCCATAGATTTGGGAAATACCCATACTTTATGGAAATATTAAAAAGGATCGAGAGTGGGTAAGTTAACGACTGCACACAGTTTATCAGAAGACAGTTCGGAATGCCATCAGGTCCACAGGATGTAGAAAATTTTAATTTTTTTATAAAGAAAGTAATACTTGATGTGTCGATAAAGGGAAACATAATTGGTTGTTGTTCGGCGATGTGATAAGGATAATCTTTTGATGTGTCATATTTTGCATCGGAGTAAGTAGTAGCAAAAAAGTCAGCAAACATGTTACTTATTATTGCGAAGTCGGATGATTCGAAATCAGAGTATTTCATATTATTAGGATAGACATTGGATTTTCTTTTAATATTCACAAACTTGTAAAAAGATTTAGGATCGCGTTTTAGAACTGTAATCAATTTGCCAAATTTCGAGATAATCGGTCCAAGCTCTTATATAAGTCCAAAAAGTTTTGAGAAAATATCAAAATTTAGCAAATATTTGTCTTTATACAGGAAAAATAACACCTTTGACCTAAGTGGTGAAGGGTATCGTATGGTCGGGCTTGACCGACTATAGGACTTTCTTAATTGTTTTATTGTAGCTTTGTGTACTTAACTTTGTTTCGGACTTAGTTAGACACGTTAAAATAAATAACTTTTGTGTGTGCGTAAGTTCAGTACAATATAATAACGTACTTTTCGAAGCTTGGTTTTAATCGACTTTGATTAATTTTAAAGTGATTCTGAGGGTACTTTGCTGTTTATAAAATCTCTTTTCGATGGTCTACCATTAAAGTACCAGGTCTCAGGACAAGTACCAGCTTCAGACTTCATTATCAATTGACAGTTTGTCCAAACTAAAATCCTTCTAAAGGGTGGTTAAATTGTAAGGGCCGATGTCGAATGTGAACCACACCTAAACGCCAAGTTTTTTTAGAATTTTATTTGACATTTCTCTATTTCAGACTTACTCAATTTGAACCATAGAGAGATACACAATCCAACAACGTGTTAAAGTTATCCAGACTTATTATGAAAATGAGCGTTCAAATCAAAATGAATATCGTGATTTTTTTGGTTAATTTGATCGTCCAAATGTGCGTACAATCGCAAAAATCGTGGAAAAATTCGAGAAAACCGGGTCTGTAGAAGATGTGAGAACACCAGTGCATGCTCGTACAGCTCGTACTGCAGAAAATATTGCTGCTGTTCGCGATAGTATGGCTGAAGAGCCATCGGGCAGTATCTTATCTTATATTCTTAAACGAGCAATAATTGTATATATATATATATATATATATATATATATATATATATATATATATATATATATATATATATATATACATATATATATATATAGAATGGCTATCTCGAAAACGGCTCTAACGATTTTGATCAAATTTGGACAGTGGGTATCTTTTTTGATGTATAGGTCGAAGAAGAAGGGACTTTTGGAACTTTTACCTCTAAGAGGGTAAAAACGGGTAAAAAGGGGAAAAAATCGAAAACGCTATGTCTCCTAAAGTAATAGGTATAGAAACAAAATTAAAATTACGTTTTAAACAACTTTGAAAATAAGCGGACAGGTGTTTGGTACTTTTTTGAAACTATGTCCGATAGGGGGTAAAAAAGGGTGAAAATAGTTTTTTTGGCACCTTTTTAACCCACTCTTATATTTTAAACTAAAGAATATAGAAAGAAACTTGGTACTGCAATCAATAGATGTAAAAAAAACATGAAACACGTATTTGGTACTTTTTTGATTTTGGAGCCAAAATGGGTAAAAAAGGGATAAAATGATAACTTAACATCTCCAAAGTAATATGAATAGGAACATTATACATTATGTTAAATGCGTTTTAAAAAAATGTACCGAATTCAATTGGCACCAAAAAAGTACCAAATATACATATGGAACTTTTAGAAATTAGGGAATAAAAAGGGGGGAAAATTAGTATTATTTTAAACAAATGAATGTTTGTCTGTATGTATGTTCTTTATAGAATAGTAAACTGTGAATTTGATTGTGTTATGCTCTTTAGCGAAGATGTTGCGGATAAGCCGGCGAAGGTTTTAAAGTTGATAAGACTAATTTCCGACAGATGGCGCCACTGAAAATTACTAAAAATTAATTAAATCGTAAACTGTACATTTGATCATGCTATGATCTTTGGTAAAGTTGTAGCGCATGAGCCGACGAAGGCTTTTTAGTTGGTATGAATAATTTCCGACAGGTGGCGCTACAGAAACTTACTCAAAGTCAATTTAATCGTAATCTGTACATTTAATCATACTACAATCTTTAGCAAAGTTGTTGCACATGAGCCGACGAAGGTTTCTTAGTTGGTATGAAGAAATTTCGACAGGTGGCGCTACTGAAATTTACTCAAAGTCAATTTAATCGTATGCTGTACATTTAATCATGCTATAATCTTCAGCAAAGTTGTTACGGATAAGCCGAAGAAGTTTTATGAATTGGAATAAGCAAAGTCCGACAGGTGGCGCCACAGAAAACTACTCAAAATGAATTAAATCGTAAACTGTGCATTTGATCAGACTATAATCTTTAGCAAAGTTGTTGCGCATGAGTCGACAGAGGTTTCTGTTGATATGAATAATTTCCAAAATTATTCAAAATGAGTTAAACTGTAAACTATGCAAACTATGTGTTGGTCGGACAAAATAAATCAAATAATTCAAAATTAACTGAATATTTCTACAATGTCTTTCCTCTAAATTTATTTTAGCACTTTATAATATAAAATATATAAAAACTTTAAAATTTTCCTCAAAATGCTTATCATAAAGCTCCGAGCAAGGCTCAGTCTACCAGGTACTTTTTTCCAAAATGAGGCGGGTCAGGCAGTTACTGTAAATGGTGTTCGCTATAGTGAGATGATAACGAACTTTGTATGGCCCGAATTGGAAGATATGGATGAGGACGATATGTGATTTCAGCAGGACGGTGCCACTTGCCACACAGCTATCGAAACAATGGCACTTTTGCGCAACAAATTCAATGGTCGTGTTATCTCACGTAATGGCGATGTCAATTGGCCGCCAAGATCATATGATTTTACACCGTTGGACTTTTTTCTTTGGGGTTATTTGAAAGAAAAGGTGTACGTCGATAAGCCAGCAACAATTCAAGAGCAAAAGGATGAGATAATTCGGCACATTAACGGCAGAGAACCTCCATTATGCCTCAGGGTCATCGAAAATTTCGACCATCGGATGGAGGTGTGCCGCCGTTGTCGCGGCGCCCATTTGGCCGATATTTTGTTCCATACATAATTGAGTAATACCAATATATCTTAACAAAATAAAATTAAAATAATTTCCTAAATAGTTTGTGTTTTATTCAAAATCAACATCGGCCCTTGAAATTTAACCACCCGATATAAAGATTCGAACAATTCTTGTTCTGTTTTATTATCTTATTATGGAGTTAATCACCTTAATTACAACTAACACCAGGAATAAATTAATTGAATATATCCTCTAAAAGGATATTTTGAAATTTTAATTGTTGTTCTGGACTTAATGTTGTTGAATTTAATTGACTAAAACTTAGTCAACTGGTTAATCACATCATCCATTTATTCGTTTGTTTTTAATGTCTTTCAGATAATAATTACAAAATGAAATTAGCATCTGGGGATAAAAGTGTCGAATCGTGTCAACCGAATCCCTGCCAGTATAACGGTAAATGTGTGGTTAACAATGGAACCAGCTACTGTCAGTGCCAAGGGCATTTTACTGGAAGGTAAGTGGAGATGAAATGAAATAAGATTCTTCTTTAAAACTCACACACATACACATATGCACACAATCGCATAGCATTAAATAATTAACTTTAACAAAAACAAATACATACAAATATTTTTCGAAAATATTGTAGATTTTGTGGTTTAAATTTGTGTGAATTGGAACCCTGTGTCTTTGGTAAATGTGAATTAACTACCAGTAATTTTAAGGTAAGTTTAACACGTAACAAAATCCTTAACAGATGGAAATATTTTGGGAGGCGAGTTTGTTTTAATCCATATAAAAATGAAAACCAAACCAACAAAATTTTAAATTTATAGTGCCAGTGTCAACCTGGTTATATGGGTACGACATGTGAACAGAAGCAAAGACCTTGTGCTGATAATCCCTGTGAAGGACGCGGTATTTGTATAGAGAAAAATGGTGGATTCTTTTGCCGGTAAGTAGTCGTATGCATGTGTGAATGTGAGAATGAATGAATAGAAGAGGGTCCTTTAAAAAAAAAAAAAATCCTCTATTATTCAAAGCTGATGCATATTTAGTTACTGCCACCGAAGCTGTTGCTATTGCTCACTTTGAATAAATTAAAAATAAAATGATTTTATTATTTCCCGAAAAAAGAAAAGAAAAACTTAAAAACTTAATCTTTCTCTTCATTAATTATCTTCCTCTGAATATATACGAATACATACGAATACAAATACGAACTGTGTAGTTGCTATGCTTGGTGGGAAGGCCACCGCTGTGAAAAACGTATGCTTCACATACCTTACAAACCTTTATCGGAGCGTATGCTGCAGGAACCCTTTTGGTTGGGTCTAATTACTGTATTTGTGGTTTTAGCTGTTATAGGTTTGGTTTGGTGTGCGAAGCGACATTTTCCAGAGAAAATCGAAAAACTTTTGGCTGAAGAAGCTGATCGTAATAGGCGTAAGTTTACGAAACTAATAAAAGTTATAACAAAATTTTTATTTTGATTATTTAGGGTATTAGGAGATTTACGCTTTTTAAGCTAAAATTGAAGCTTAATATTTTGCTAAATTGTGCATTAGTTTAGTTTTTGTTTTAGTTTTTCTTATATTAGTTAGGGAATGTTTGAATTCAAAACAAAGAAAGCTATTTTCACTTGGTGCTTGATCATAAAGTGAAAAAAGTTTTCGGTTTTTACTTCAAACCGTTTGTATATGTTAAACGATAACTGTAATCGCTCTTGAAGTAAAATATTAAAGTTGTTTAAATAATGTAAAGTATGAAACACAATTGGGACGAACAACCAATTTTTCGGAACGAATATTCGTCGTTAGAAATAGAAGATATGGGTTTATATGAAAGTGCTCACAATAGATGCGTACGACGAAATTCGTCGTGCGTATCGAATAGTGCGATAGGTTTATTTCTATTTCATACGCAGACGAACAACGACTAAACTGGTTTAGAGTGCCTGCATTTCTATTTCTGTTGTAAGGTATAAGAAATTATATGTGTTTTTGTGAAATATGGTCACCTTATAAATTGTAAACAAAAAATAATTATTTCAAATAAAATTAATTAAATATTTTCTTTTTGTGAAAAAATGAAGAATATAATAAAAAAAAATATTGCAAATGTTGTCAGTGCGCGATATGTACGAAAGTGTGTGTAATTTGTGCTAATGAAAAATAAACAAAAATGGCGTCAGCAACGTTTATTCGTCATAAATGTGTTCAATGGACGAATATGCAAGACGAATTTTTAAAGCCAAATTCGTCGTGCTGGACGAAATTAGTCATTCGTCCCAATTGTGTTTCTACCTTAAGACTACGCATCGAATATATGTTCCTTTTCATTTATTTAAAACTAGAGGCAATTGTTAACAGAGTAAAGCTGTTTACATGTATAATTAACATAAATCTTGAGGCTTTATTCGTGCTTAACATTTCGTTGGACTGCATTTTAACCCTTATGTGTATGGCAAAAAAAAACACCTTTAAGAGAATGGCAAGGTACCAGGGTACCTATATGGAAAAATTATTGTAAACAAACATTTTTGGAGAAAATAAATGAGTGATCTCGGAAAATAACTCTGAGAGTTGCAATGCACGTTCATTTATAGTAAATAGTAAATCTCAAGGTGAATTCAACGTGGCGGTTGTAAGGATACAAGTCATGGCGAATATATATGTATACCATAAATTTGTATTAAGTAAATTAAGTTTCGTACTACAGGAAGATGTAGCCTCCAATTTTTCTACATTTGACTCCAATAATCCAAATACATGATATATAACCTTAAAATCGATTGAAGACTTTTCTAATTATCAAAGGTTTTATAAAATATCCTATGTCCTTGAAGACTCTCCTGAGCATATGCTATAAAAAAATTATTATTTTTAAAAAACTTTAAAAAGTTTGACTAGTTTTACTTTTTTAAGGCTTTAGGATATTTAAATACCCATTTTTGATGCAATGGGCTAACGATATGTCACTTTTGCACAGGACGAAAAAAAGTACATTGTTCATACCGTTTTAAAAACTCCTTTTTTGGTTTTTTAAAATAGATTGTTCAACGAAATCGAAAAAAGTAAAAAAAAGTTCCCGTTATAGTTAGAACCCCCTACAGATTACCACAAAGAAAGAACTAGAGCAATATCTTTAACGGCTTAGTCGTACCTGCGACTTAAAATCAAAGGATTTCGACAAAAACATAATTTTTCACCAAAGTTATAAAAAAGCACGTAAATTGTTATATATTAGCAGTTTTTATAAGTAGAACTGAAATTATGATTGTTACAACGGATAAAAATATATATTTTAGAATATTGGTTAAAATTGGATGTCACTAGCCCAGGGTCAAGAATAAAATTAAAAAAAAAATTCGAAACTATGTATAAAACAAAGAAAATAGTGTAAATCTTGTTTCTACATAAATATTCATATAAAAAATATTTATAACTAATCTGTCTAATTTTGCTTTAGTTATCTGTCAATAAAATTTTACTTTTTATTACAGTTTTTTCATATATAATGTATGAAGGTACCCGGGTACCTTGCCGTACGGTTACGTATATAAGATATAAATTGGACCACAGCGCCAATACAATATAATTTTTTAGCTTAAAAGTAATAATAATTTAAACTATTTCAATAGTTAGGAGTTCTCAAGAAGTTTGAGGTTTGTGAACCATCTGTTTCCATTAAAAAAGTTAAGGTGAAAGTGCTAAAGGTACCGGGGTACCTTGGTATACACATAAGGGTTAATCACCAGTTTAGAACATTCGATATAGAATGACCTGTATGAAACTTAGTGCCGTCATAGTAGTTTGAGGATAGGGCTTCGTTGACTACTAAGCATACAATTTCAGATTCCTCCTGGATAGCATTAACACGCTGTCAATGCAAAAGAAATAAAATTGGATGTAAAACAAAAACGATTTAATAAATATAACAACAGATGGCGCAACTTCACTGTTCTAAAAATAAACAAGACATGCAATCTTACGAGTAGTGTTAAATATTATAAATATTTAATTGATATTTACTACCTTGCATCTCTACTATCCCCTTTTCAAAGGAGGTAGCCCAATTCGTCTATAAAATTATATAAGATGAATTTGCTTGAGTGTTAACTCTATTAAACAAATTTTAGACATGGTAGCTCTCATAGAAAAATTTAACAATGACGCCGCCAGATGTAGCTTCCAAATTTAGAAATCACTGATAGAACCCCATTTATCAAATTTTTTATACAGGAGGTAAATCTCTAATAAAAAAATTTTCATTGAAAATTTTTTTTTCTATAGAAAAATGTTTATTATGAAATTTTTTCTGTAAAAAAATGTTAATTTTCAAATTACAAAAGTTTTCATTATTAAATTTTTTCTATGGAAAAATTTTCATTATAATATTTTTTCTATAGAAAACTTTTTATTGAAAGAAATTAATTTTTAGCAGGGACCGAAAATAACTGTTATTTTTGAATTTTTGATTAAAAAAAGCAACCGCAAGGAAATGTCGGAGAATAAAACCAAGTATACCATTTTGATAGTCTTGGACGAAATTTTCATGCGATGATTTTTAAAAATCTGATTTTTATTTTTTAGAAAAAAATAACAGTTATTTTTTGATTTTTATTTTTTTGAGCAAAAATAAAAGTTATTTTTTAACTTTTATTTTTTCTAGCAAAAATAACTGTTATTTTTGACTTTTATTATTTCGATCATGAATACATGTTATTTTTTAACTTTTATTTTTTCGAGCAAAAATAAAAGTTATTTTTTGACTTTTATTTTTTCGAGCAGAAATAAAAGTTATTTTTGTGTTTTCAACCCCAATTATGATTGCGAAACTCAACTCCATTAATTTTTGAGCGTATGCAAATTATTTTCACTGAAAAATTATCTTTGTTTGACAAAAATTTTCAATAAATTTATCATGAATTTAAACAAAAGTAACTTTTATTTCTGCTCGAAAAAATAAAAGTCAAAAAATAACTTTTATTTCTGCTCGAAAAAATAAAAGTCAAAAAATAACTTTTATTCATGCTCGAAATAATAAAAGTCAAAAATAACTGTTATTTTTGCTCGAAAAAATAAAAGTTAAAAAATAACTTTTATTTTTGCTTGAAAAAATAAAAGTCCAAAATAACTGTTATTTTTTATCGAAAAAATAAAAGTCAAAAAATAACTTGTTTTTTCTGACTTTTACGATAAAAGTTATAACAGTTACGGTCCCTGATTTTTAGTTGGACCAAGAATTTATGTTAAGAGGTTGTGGGTTCGAATCCGGGCTCAGGTTCATATCATAAATTTTTATTTTTAATAATTTTTTTTTTATGATTTTTAAATTAGATTAATAATTTTTAGGAATTCTGACAAAACTATGTGACACTTAGCAGTGTGGAATGCTGCATTTTCTGTCCCGCTACGGACTTCATCAGCACACTGTGTCACCAACTGTTAGATGCCAGTAGTTAAGATCATCTATTTAACTGAATTTGTAATTCAAATGTTACTACAGAAAAATTTTATAATTTTCTATAGAAAATATTTTATAATAAAAAGTTTTCGTTAAATAAAATAAATACGAATTATTATTGTATCCAACAAACATAAACATAAAGCGTAGATTACACAGCACAACAAAATAAAAAAAAATTGGATGTGCTCTTAAAACCACTATACAATTTTGATGTATCATGACTACCTTTGTACAAAAATGGTAAAATTTTTAAATTCTATGGCAAGATTTTTTTTTAATTTTTTTTTAAATTGCATTTTTTTAGACGTTTCTTCAAATAATTAATGATAACTCAAAAACTACTAGTCCGATATTATTAAAATAAAATTAATTGAGATTTACATAGCCTTTAATTCGTCTATATATCGCGTTTCAATCGGATCAATAGTATCGGAGTTATAATACAAAACTTAAGAAAAAAATATATTTATACCCTTTACCAATAGGTGAAAGGGTATTATAAGTTTGTGATTCCGTTTGTAATTTTTTATTAGTGATCGTAGACCCCATAAAAATTATACCGATCGACTCAGAATCGGGAGGAGAATCGATTAAGCGATGTCCGTCTGTCTGTCTGTCTGTCTGTCTGTCTGTCTGTCTGTCTGTCTGTCCGTCTGTCTGTCTGTCTGTTGAAATCAAGTTTCTGAAGCCCCTGGAGGATGGACTTACATAAATTATATATCAGATTTTAGGAAATTCTCCCGCAATGAACGCTATTAAATTTCATTAAAATCGGTTTATTAACACCGAAAATATCGAAAAAATACCAAAAATTAGACGAAAATTTTAAAATTTTTGATTGAAACACACTTTTAAATAACAAGAGAAAAAAAGATACTCCTGGTGTACATGTGATAATATGTTATATATCAGATTGTAGGCACTCTGTAAAATTTTATCAAAATCGGTCCATAAACAACTGATATATCGCTAAAACACTGAATTTGATGTATCGCAAATTGCCCAAAGTTCGCATTAGAGAATGTTTGTTGAAAAAATTAAATGCAGAAATAGGAAAAACTATCCTCCTTTAGTACGGACCTACATAAATTTTATATCAGATTTTAGGAAATTCCCCCACCAAGCACGTTATTAAATTTTATCAAAAGCGGTCTATAAATAATTGAGATATCGCCATAACACTACATTTGATGTACAGCAAATTGCCCAAAGTACGTGTCTAAGAAATTTTGTTTACATTTTGTAAGTATTGTTTCAGCGATATCTCAGATGTTTATGGACCGATTGTGATGAAATTTGACATCGTTCTTTATGGGAGGATTTTCTAAAATCTGATATATATACTCCACAAATCTGATTATGAATACCATTCAAATTGTACCGATCAACTCAGAATCGTCACAAGAATCGATTTCGCGACCTCCGTCCGTCTGTCCGTCCGTCTGTTTGTTTGTCCGTCCGTCTACATGTCCGTCCGTCTACCTGTCTGTCCTTTTTTCTGTTGTAGTCAAGTTTTTGGAGCTCCTGTTTTGTCGATATCTCAGATGTTTATTTTGATGAAGTTTAATAGCGTCCTTCGCAGGGGATTATCTAAATCCTGATGCATTCTGTAATTTGTGGTAGATATAATTTGATTGAATTTGGATCGACAATGTTGAAATTCAGAGTGCGACAATTCAGGAGCTCCACAAATCTGGTTTTAGCAGACAGACACACTGCATTTATCTTAATTTTGTGTCTGACTTTTGAACATTATGATAACATTTGAGAATGTATTATATATCAAATTATAGGTAATCTTCCTAGGAAGTACAAAAATGCAGCTTATTACATGATATCCGTTCAAAACCTACATATGTATGTAAGTATCTCACATATCAACAAAAATTTAAATTTTTTAATTGTAATTGGGAGAAATCCGTTCACGTTTGACAATTGATCCCGTATAACTTCGCCTAAGGCAATCTCTTAGTAGCTAATAAATGACAAATTATAATAAATACGATGATGACATTTAGTATAAAGACGTTGTACAATATTGATATTCAGGACAATAGCGCCTAAAATAAACTTTCTAGAGGGACAACATTTGACAAAAGTATTTCTGATCTCTTGAAAAGTTCGATATTGAAAATGGGCGAGCTCTATTCACATTTAGTGAAATCTCCCATATAAACCCGACCGGGAATCGATTTAATGCTGATAAATTAAATCACATTAAAATTGCACAAAGAACTAGACCAAAACTTTCCAAACATCCATCGGACAGATCGAAAGAACTATACATCCCAAATATTATTGATGAAGTGTTCATTTTAATTAATTAACTAACTTCAAATTAATAAGTAAACTTTTCCGACAAAGCTGATAACCATCCATTCAAAAGCTATATATTTCACGTATGTATCTAAAACTAAGAGTGTATACCCTTTAATTTTAAGGCTTGTATACATTGACAATCATTGTTAAAGCTTTGACCTAAATCAGTCCGCTAACTTCAGAGTTTTACATAACAAATCAAGAACTTTTACTAGTTGGATAATTCGTACGAATTAAAGTGCACAACCCTCACTGGGCACTGTGTTTTTGGGTTGCATGCCAGAATACTTAAACTTCATCAAATCGATGTGCTATTGCAAATGTAAGGGCATCTACATTTTGAAGCATCTTTTCTGCATGGTTTATCTGGTCTATCGAACTTTATTAAATGTTCGTAAAATATGTGTCTATTTTATTTCGAAGCTACTGGCTGGCTTAAATATGCATTCTCTACTTGTAGTCTAGTAATCATTATCTTTCACAAAGGGACCACTTTAGAACCCAAGTGAAGCTTCCCTAGACATCAGCCACCTGCCCAACCTTACCTTTGGGTGCATAACTATTCTAGATGATGACGCCACCGAAAAGGTTTTCGTTTTCCGACTCTTAATTTTAAAGACTCTTTGCATATAATACTAGTATAACCAAATATTGCTACGAATTACATTAAGTACTTTTGGAACACCATTGGTGAAGGGTATCCAAGATTCGGCAAAGCCGAATATACCACTCTTACTTGTTTTACGTAAAAATGGCAAAAATTTTCGTTATAAAAAAAATCATGAAAAATCGAAAACGGC
This sequence comes from Stomorhina lunata, assembly GCA_933228675.1. NCBI lineage: Eukaryota > Metazoa > Arthropoda > Insecta > Diptera > Rhiniidae > Stomorhina > Stomorhina lunata. The sequence continues at coordinate 51,488,798 of OW121743.1, read as the reverse complement.
AAAAAACTTCCAGATGTATTATTTTATCGCATAGCGACATATAATAGCAACAAAATGATATATCGACCATAAAAATCGATTGATTTTTTTCGAATTTATTCACAATTTAGTGAATTCGCTCATTTTCACAAAATTTTAGTTTTTTGCTTGATTAATGCGGGTTTTCAAATGTATGAAAAAAATAAATTTTCCAATTTCAAGGGCTGCATGTCGGATTATTGTGAGATTTGGTGAGAAACTTCCACCCACAAATTTTTAGTCGAATTGGACAACGTTAACACGTAGCGCATAGGCCCCAAATCTGAAAAATAGCGTTTAAATCGAAAAATTGAAAAATTTTCAGTTTTTGCAAAATTAAAGCTATTTATTCCCCCTTTTGGAAAAAAGTGGATTCTGGTGCTTAGTGCAAACGCAATGATTTTTCCAATAAGCCACATGTCTTTAAAATCTTTTTTAACTTTAACTTTTACATGTAAACAATAAAATATAAAATTTCGCTAAAATTGACTGATATCTTCCTATTACACAACGCAACAAAATAAAAAATTAGATGCTTTTGAAACCACTATACAATATCCAGGTACTGCCAATGTGTTTTGGATGAATGAGAAATGTATGGCAAAACAAGTACGCGAAATACTGTTTTGGGCAAAACACGTATTTCTGTGGGACACGTGCTGAGAGCAGGAATATTTGACGGCCCACAAATTCGCAAATTGGTCAAAGATACCGATTTTCTCAGTTCAATGTCAGAAATTGAGAAAAATGCATGGGGTTCGTTTGTATAAGTTATTCAACATTTCTTAGGAAATAACAAGGATGATGATTATGTTGCGCACGTTGAAGAGATGTTAACTCACTTCCAGAATCTTGGATGCAACATGAGCATCAAGTTACATTACCTTCACAGTCACTTAGATCGTTTTCCTGAAAATCTAGGAGGCTTAAGTGAGGAACAGGGCGAACGATTTCACCAAGATATTCGGACAATGGAGGAAAGATACCAGGGTCGCTGGGTTGCACACATGATGGCAGATTTTTGCCAGAGTATTCAGAGCAACATTTCGTTATTCAATAATAGAAAATGTCATAAAAGAAAATTCCAAAGTTTCTAGTTTATAATATTAATTTATTTCCTTATTTTATATGTTGTAATAAATTTAAAAATAAAATATAAAATAAAATACATGAATAAAACAATGAAATACATTTTCGATCTATTCCATCGATTTAACTTAGTCACATTTTTTGGTCAATTGCCTTCTGCAAGTCCTCAAGGACATGTAATGGCCAGTGCAAATTTTAGTAACTCGAAAACTGTTTAACCGATTTTAAAGATATGTAGCTTATTGGAAATCTCATTGTGTTTGCCCTAAGGACCAGGATCCACTTTTTTGCAAAAGGGGGAATACAAATGCAAAAACTGAAAATTTGACAATTTTTTTCGATTTAAACGCTATTTTTCAGATTTGGGGCCTATACGCTACGTGTTAACGTTGTCCAATTCGACTAAAAATTTGTGGGTGGAAGTTTCTCACCAAATCTCACAATAATCCGACATGCACCCCTTGAAATGGGAAAATTTATTTTTTTCATACATTTGAAAACCCGCTATAATGCGTATATCAAGCAAAAAACTAAAATTTTGTGAAAATGAGCGAATTCACTAAATTGTGAATAAATTCGAAAAAAGATCAATCGATTTTTATGGTCGATATCTCATTTTGTTGCTATTATATGTCGCTATGCGATAAAATAATAAATATGGAAGTTTTTTGCCGCTTTCGATTTTTCATGATTTTTTTAAAACAAAAATTCTTGCCATTTTTACGTAAAAAATATATTTTTTTCTTACGTTTTTTATTATTACTCCGATACTATTGATCCGATTGAAACGCCATATATAGAAGAATTAAAGGCTATGTAAATCTTAATTTTTCTGATTTTATTTTAATAATATCGGACTAGTAGTTTTTAAGTTATCATTAATTATTTGAAGAAACGTCAAAAAAAATTGCAATTTAAAAAAAAAAAATTTAAAAAAAATCTTACCATAGAATTTAAAAATTTTACCATTTTTGTACTAAGGTAGCCATGATACATCGAATGTATATAGTGGTTACTCTAGCACATTTTTGCTGTTGACCTGTGTTATCATCCGAATACAAACACACAAACATTTTTCAATTTTATAATTTCTTTATTTCCCACACTTTTGTTGTTGCTTTATAAAACTTTTTTCTATTAAAAAATTTTCATTATAAAATGTTTTCTATGGAAAAATTTTCATTATAATTTTTTTTTTATAGAAAAATTTTTATTTTAAATTTTTTTTATTGAAAAATTTTCATTACAAAATTTTTTTCTATATAAAAATTTTCATTACAAAATTTTTTCTATATAAAAATTTTCATTATAAAATTTTTTCTATAGAAAAATTTTCATTATAAAATTTTTTCTATAGAAAAATTTTCATTATAAAATTTTTTCTATAGAAAAATTTTCATTATAAAATTTTTTCTATAGAAAAATTTTTATTATAAATTTTTTTCTATAGAAAAATTTTCATTATAAAATTTTTAATATAGAAAAATTTTCATTATAACATTTTTAATATAGAAAAATTTTCATTATAAAATTTTTTCTATAGAAAAATTTTCATTATAAAATTTTTTCTATAGAAAAATTTTCATTATAAAATTTTTTCTATAGAAAAATTTTCATTATAACATTTTTTCTATAGAAAAATTTTCATTATAAAATTTTTTCTATAGAAAGTTTTTCATTATAAAATTTTTTCTATAGAAAAATTTTCATTATAAAATTTTTTCTATAGAAAAATTTTCATTATAAAATTTTTTCTATAGAAAAATTTTCATTATAAAATTTTTTCTATAGAAAAATTTTCATTATAAAATTTTTTCTATAGAAAAATTTTCATTATAAAATTTTTTCTATAGAAAAATTTTCATTATAAAATTTTTTCTATAGAAAAATTTTCATTATAAAATTTTTTCTATAGAAAAATTTTCATTATAAAATTTTTTCTATAGAAAAATTTTCATTATAAAATTTTTTCTATAGAAAAATTTTCATTATAAAATTTTTTCTATAGAAAAATTTTCATTATAAAATTTTTTTTTTTATAGAAAAATTTTCATAATAAAATTTTTTCTATAGAAAAATTTTCATTATAAATTTTTTCTATAGAAAAATTTTCATTATAAATTTTTTCTATAGAAAAATTTTCATTATAAAATTTTTTCTATAGAAAAATTTTCATTATAAAATTTTTTCTATAGAAAAATTTTCATTATAACATTTTTAATATAGAAAAATTTTTATTATAAATTTTTTTCAATTGAAAAATTTTCATTATAAAATTTTTTCTATAGAAAAATTTTTATTATAGATTTTTTTCTATAGAAAAATTTTCATTATAAAATTTTTTTTTATAGAAAAGTTTTCATTATAAAATTTTTTCTATAGAAAATTTTTCATTATAAAATTTTTTCTATAGAAAAATTTTCATTATAAAATTTTTTCTATAGAATTTTTTTCAGAAAATTTTTGATTTATAATTGAAAAAGTTAACAATGTCGACTTTTTTCCTTACAAATTCATTTATTACAATCAAAAGAGTTCATACATTATTGAAAATAGTGCCCATCGTAATCCCCAACTTCCTATCTTTCTTGTAAGATATAGATGGACACTTTGCAGTGCCAGTACTTTTTATTTATATTTTTATATATATTTTACTACTGGTATTGCACTTCTTTTACTGGTACTGCACTTCAATTTTCATTACCAATATATTTTAACTGATTATTAAAAAAATCAGTATTCAGTAAATTTTACTGATTACTGAAAAAAATTTCAGTACTCAGTTAATTTTACTGATTACTGAATATTGAAAATAAGTTCAGTAATCATTAAATATAAATATAATGTCAAGGTTCTTGGAACTTTTAGAAATTCCAAACATTGTACCAGTTCACAAACAGCCACGAAACGTTTAACTTTGTTATACGATGAGGACGAGCACAATGAATTTTATAGGAAAAATTAAGAATTATATGCTCTATGCGCTAGGCATGAGAAGCACATTTTTTTAAGTGTCGAAAGAAGTATTCAAGTACCTTGATTTTCAAAAACTGTTTTCACTCGATCTGATCTCTTTTCTATTTAACTCATAAAATGTATAGATCAGTGCTTCAAATTATATTTGTTGCTTTTATACAAAGAAAGCAAAAGTGCTCATCGGCGACTGTAGAGTATTCAACTCAGTTGATTCACAGTAGCTCCGTCGCAATTTATAATGTGCTATAACGAAATCAGAAATCAGGTTAGGGCTTAGTAATAATATGGAATTAATGCTAGTAGCGCCATCTATGTTTTATACTAAGAGATTTCCATCACAACTTTTTAACCTAAACTTAGTTTATTGTGATAGCATTTATTCTTTAGCTTTTGTTGTTAAAGAGCAAATTCGTTCTTTAGCCGTATTATTAGTATGAAAAGTTCGCTCCCATAGAAGTCTTTCCAGGTGCAATAACGGGAAGTTCTAATTAAATATATATAAACATGAAGTCATAACCTATTTCCTTACTCTCAACACAATGCAATGCGTAAGTAGGGGACATTCCCTGAGTACTAGTACTTAATTTATCCACTTTTTTGCAAAAGGGGGAATACAAATGCAAAAACTGAAAATTCGACAATTTTTTTTTTCGATTTAAACTCTACTTTTCAGATTTGGGGCCTATACGCTACGTGTTAACGTTGTCCAATTCGACTAAAAATTTGTGGGTGGAAGTTTCTCACCAAATCTCACAATAATCCGACATGCACCCCTTGAAATTGGAAAATTTATTTTTTTCATACATTTGAAAACCCGCTATAATGCGTATATCAAGCAAAAAACTAAAATTTTGTGAAAATGAGCGAATTCACTAAATTGTGAATAAATTCGAAAAAAGATCAATCGATTTTTATGGTCGATATCTCATTTTGTTGCTATTATATGTCGCTATGCGATAAAATAATAAATATGGAAGTTTTTTGCCGTTTTCGATTTTTCATGATTTTTTTAAAACAAAAATTCTTGCCATTTTTACGTAAAAAATATATTTTTTTCTTACGTTTTTTATTATAACTCCGATACTATTGATCCGATTGAAACGCCATATATAGAAGAATTAAAGGCTATGTAAATCTTAATTTTTCTGATTTTATTTTAATAATATCGGACTAGTAGTTTTTAAGTTATCATTAATTATTTGAAGAAACGTCAAAAAAAATTGCAATTTAAAAAAAAAAAAAATTTAAAAAAATCTTGCCATAGAATTTAAAAATTTTACCATTTTTGTATTAAGGTAGCCATGATACATCGAATGTATATAGTGGTTATTCTAGCACATTTTTGCTGTTGACCTGTGTTATCATCCGAATACAAACACACAAACATTTTTCAATTTTATAATTTCTTTATTTCCCACACTTTTGTTGTTGCTTTATAAAACTTTTTTCTATTAAAAAATTTTCATTATAAAATGTTTTCTATGGAAAAATTTTCATTATAATTTTTTTTTATAGAAAAATTTTTATTTTAAATTTTTTTTATTGAAAAATTTTCATTACAAAATTTTTTCTATAGAAAAATTTTCATTATAAAATTATTTCTATAGAAAAATTTTCATTATAAAATTTTTTCTATAGAAAAATTTTCATTATAAAATTTTTTCTATAGAAAAATTTTCATTATAAAATTTTTTCTATAGAAAAATTTTCATTATAAAATTTTTTCTATAGAAAAATTTTTATTATAAAATTTGTTCTATAGAAAAATTTTCATTATAACATTTTTTCTATAGAAAAATTTTCATTATAAAATTTTTTCTATAGAAAAATTTTCATTATAAAATTTTTTCTATAGAAAAATTTTCATTATAAAATTTTTCTATAGAAAAATTTTCATTATAAAATTTTTTCTATAGAAAAATTTTCATAATAAAATTGTTTCTATAGAAAAATTTTTATTATAAAATTGTTTCTATAGAAAAATTTTCATTATAAATTTTTTGTATAGAAAAATTTTCATTATAAAATTTTTAATATAGAAAAATTTTCATTATAAAATTTTTTCTATAGAAAAATTTTCATAATAAAATTGTTTCTATAGAAAAATTTTCATTATAAAATTGTTTCTATAGAAAAATTTTCATTATAAATTTTTTGTATAGAAAAATTTTCATTATAAAATTTTTAATATAGAAAAATTTTCATTATAACATTTTTAATATAGAAAAATTTTTATTATAAATTTTTTTCTATTGAAAAATTTTCATTATAACATTTTTTCTATAGAAAAATTTTTATTATAAATTTTTTTCTATAGAAAAATTTTCATTATAAAATTTTTTCTATAGAAAGTTTTTCATTATAAAATTTTTTCTATAGAAAATTTTTCATTATAAAATTTTTTTTATAGAAAAATGTTCATTATAAAATCTTTTCTATAGAAAAATATTCATTATAAAATTTTTTCTATAGAATTTTTTCTAGAAAATTTTTGATTTATAATTGAAAAAGTTAACAATGTCGACTTTCTTCCTTACAAATTCATTTATTACAATCAAAAGAGTTCATACATTATTGAAAATAGATGGACACTTTCCAGTGCCAGTACTTTTTATTTATATTTTTATATATATTTTACTACTGGTATTGCCCTTCTTTTACTGGTACTGCACTTCAATTTTCATTACCAATATATTTTAACTGATTATTAAAAAAATCAGTATTCAGTAAATTTTACTGATTACTGAAAAAAATTTCAGTACTTAGTTAATTTTACTGATTACTGAATATTGAAAATAAGTTCAGTAATCATTAAATATAAATATAATGTCAAGGTTCTTGGAACTTTTAGAAATTCCAAACATTGTACCAGTTCACAAACAGCCACGAAACGTTTAACTTTGTTATACGATGAGGACGAGCACAATGAATTTTATAGGAAAAATTAAGAATTATATGCTCTATGCGCTAGGCATGAGAAGCACATTTTTTTAAGTGTCGAAAGAAGTATTCAAGTACCTTGATTTTCAAAAACTGTTTTCACTCGATCTGATCTCTTTACTATTTAACTCATAAAATGTATAGATCAGTGCTTCAAATTATATTTGTTGCTTTTATACAAAGAAAGCAAAAGTGCTCATCGGCGACTGTAGAGTATTCAACTCAGTTGATTCACAGTAGCTCCGTCGCAATTTATAATGTGCTATAACGAAATCAGAAATCAGGTTAGGGCTTAGTAATAATATGGAATTAATGCTAGTAGCGCCATCTATGTTTTATACTAAGAGATTTCCATCACAACTTTTTAACCTAAACTTAGTTTATTGTGATAGCATTTATTCTTTAGCTTTTGTTGTTAAAGAGCAAATTCGTTCTTTAGCCGTATTATTAGTATGAAAAGTTCGCTCCCATAGAAGTCTTTCCAGGTGCAATAACGGGAAGTTCTAATTAACTTACTCTCAACACAATGCAATGCGTAAGTAGGGGACATTCCCTGAGTACTAGTACTTAATTTAAAAGAAATGTATATACTTTTAAGATGTTGTCGATGGTAATAGCCTATTTAAGATATCCGCTACATCCATCGTTTACTTTCAAACTGTTTGTTTTAATGGTATAAAATAATTTGTATTAAGCTATATCTCACAAACTAATGCCCCGACTGCTCTAACATATCTCGTATCTTATGAAGGTAATGATATGGAATTAATATTAGTAGCGCCATCTATGTTCCAGACAACTAGCTTTTCTATTACAACTGTTAAACCAAAGACAATATAATATGAAGACACTCCACACATTTTTTTCTGACAAATGTGAAATTAAAGTGGATAAAGAACAGTAAAAACCAATATGTGACAGCGCATAGGGTATTTTGTGCACATAGTGTATAGGACCTAAGGGTAAAAACGGTTTTGTTCAGGAGAGTCATTTTAAAGATTTTAATATTATTTCTTACCTCATTTTTTTAACATTAGGTCCTTTTCTATATGCGAGCAAAATACCCTTAGGTCCCTTTATCTATGCGCTGTCACATATAAACCACAAACAAATATAAATTTCATAAGCACGTGCGTGTGCCTTAGCTTTCTCTCATTGAACAATCGTCTCCCTTAGTTATTTCCGAATTACAGTAAAACCAGTATACTCTGTTTTTTATGGGGCTTTTCAAAACGACCATACAGCAAATCAATGCATGAAAGTGCAACGTTTTTATATTATAGAGTCTTTGGTTTAACCTAAACTTAGTTTATTATTCAAGGGTGTCATAGAAACCAATTTTATTGGTATTGGTTTTGAAAACGACAAAAAAATTAAATTGGTGTCATGAATTCCAATATTAATGTTTGAGCTACATTTTCTATTGGTTTTATGTGTCACAGAAAATATTATTATTGGTTTAGTATTGGAAATAAACCAAGCAACTTACAGTTAACAGATTTTATTTCAAAATTGGTATATCTATTTGAAACAAAGGCGTTATTGGCCAGCTGCTGACTTTTTCGATTTAAAGATCCACTAAGAACGGATTTTTGATAATTCGGACTTGTGGGGGATAAAAAAGGGTAAATTCAGTAACGATATGATTCCCAGACTAAAAACAATAGAACTAAAATTTAAATCGAGTTTGGATCAGCTACAAAAAAAAACAGTACATGTGGTAAATAATTTTCGAAAAAAAGGGGAGAAAAAGAGAAAAATTATTTTTGGTACTTTTTAGCTTTAACTTACAAATAAAACGAGATGGGTGAAAGGCTTACATAGAATCTTTTATCGTGTAATAAGATAAAAGCTAGTTTTTTGTACTTTTTTGTGTCATTGGAATCAATGAACCTTATCGACAAACATAAAAAATTTCAAAAATGGGGAAAATTTTAAGTGAAAATTTCTTTGTGTAAAGGTACTGGCGAAGCAAATGCATATCAATTTAACGGATATCCCATGTAAGTGACAATCGTCCTTTGATTGGCTGTGGTTTGTTTCTTGGTGTAGGTAGATTACATTTTTTTCAATCCGCAATTCGGTCATTCCATTATGTTGGGGTATACAAGCTTCATTTGTCCAAATAGCAGCGTTTTTTTTTATACCTATACCACAAACATCGCAAAAAACTGAACATTTTTCTTCAAATTATTTTTTTTAATAATTTTTATTTTTTATTTGATTTTTGATGTTTCACAAAAAAATCAAATGAAATAATAAACAATTGATTCGAACCTTTTGTTTGATTTCAAACCAATAATAACAAAATCAACTTGGTTTCATAACACCAAATAATACCAGTATTGGTTTTCAAAACCGAGAAATTTAAAAACCGACTTGGTTTCTATGACACCCCTGAGTTTTTAAATTTCTCGGTTTTGAAAACCAATACTAGTTATATTTGGTGTCATGAAACCAAGTCGGTTTTGTTATTATTGGTTTTAAATCAAACAAAATGTTCGAATCAATTGTTTATTATTTCATTTGAAATTTTTTTGAAACATCAAAAATCAAATAAACAGGGTTGTCATAGAAACCAAGTCGGTTTTTTAATTTCTCGGTTTTGAAAACCAATACTAGTTATATTTGGTGTCATGAAACCAAGTCGATTTTGTTATTATTGGTTTTAAATCAAACAAAATGTTCGAATCAATTGTTTATTATTTCCTTTGAATTTGAATTTTTTGTGAGACATCAAAAATCGAATAAAAAATAAAATAAAAATTATTAAAAAAAATAATTTCAAGAAAATTTTTCAGTTTTTTGCGATGTTTGTGGTATAGGTATAGAAAAAACGCTGCTATTTGGACAAATTAAGCTTGTATACCCCAACATAATGGAATGACCGAATTGCGGACTGAAACAAATTTAATCTACCTACACCAAGAAACAAACCACAGCCAATCAAAGGACGATTGTCACTTACATGGCATATCCGTTAAATTCATATGCATTTACTTCGCCAGTACCTTTAAACAAAGAATATTCTAGTCTTACAATTTACCCCATTTTTGAAATTTTTTATGTTTGTCGATAGGGTTCATTGATTCCAGAGACACAAAAAAGTGCCAAAACTTGCTTTCATCTTATTACATGGTAAAACATTCTATGTAAACTTTTCATCCATCTCTTTTTATTTGAAAGTTAAAGCTAAAAAGTACCAAAAATAATGTTTCTCTTTTTCTCCCTTTTTTTTCGAAAATTACTTACCACTTGTACTGTTATTTTTGTAGCTGATCCAAACTCGATTTAAATTTTAGTTTTTAGTTTGGGAATCATATCGTTACTGAATTTACCCTTTTTTATCCCCACAAGGCCGAATTATCAAAAATCCGTTCTTAGTGGATCTTTAAATCGAAAAAGGCACCAGCTGGCCAGCAACGCCTTTGTTTTAAATAGATATACCAATTTTGAAATGAAATCTGTTAACTGTAAGTTGCTTGGTTTATTTCCAATACTAAACCCATAATATTATTTTCTGTGACACATAAAACCAATAGAAAATGTAGTTCGAACATTAATATTGGAATTCATGACACCAATTTAATTTTTTTGTCGTTTTCAAAACCAATACCAATGAAATTGGTTTCTACGACACCCCTGATTATGGGATTTTTTCATTGGCTTTATAGCTAGGCTAAGTCTGAAATGCTTTCCCTTTATTTTATCTAACCATTGAAAAACATACCCTCTAATTCATAAACGAATTATAAAATTATCGAAGGCTCATTGTAGGAATCTTTTATGTAAAATTTGATTTATTTTTCGTTTATGAATAAGAGGATTAAAATTTTAGAAAAAAATATATTTATTTTTTTTATTATCATATCCAAACTAAAGCACAATTTAGCAAAATATTCGATGAAACTACAACAGAATAACCAAAAAAAAAAAAAAATAATGCTGCCAAAAATTAATGAAATCTTCAAAAATATCATCTGTTCTCAAGAAGATATTTATGATAAAACAAATCAAAAAAAAAACTTAATTTTTGTATTGCAATTTCAAATTTTTCAACGCTGCATAGATTTTTTTATGTAAAAAGAATTTTTAAAATCATTTTCTTACTTGTATGCCAATTTTTCTTACTATTTTCTTTTTTTTCTTTTTTGTATTTTTCGTCTACTTTTTTCCTAAAAAAATTAAAAAAAAATATTGAAATCAAACAAAATTTGAACAAAACAACGAAAAACAATTTAAAAACGATTAACAAAAATAAATTGTTTTTTTTTTTCTTTATAAAAATTTAAAAAAATTTGAAAACAAAAAATTTATTTTCGAATCTAAACAGCACCTGGTACAATACATGGACATCATCATCACACATCATTGCGTGAACAATTGCAATTTACAACTGCCATACCACAGACAACCGTTAATAACGCACCGGGTGCACCTCGTTCCATATTCAACAGATTGGGTATAAGAAAACCATCATTATTGAGCCTCAGCAGCCCCAATCCAGTACCTGGAGGGGGAGGAGGGGCAGCAGCGCGTACATTTTCACTTGACGATCTGTTACGACCGCCTCCCCGACGTAAGATTAGGCTAAATTCAAAATTGAAAAATTCAACTAAAAACTAAAAGCAAAAAAAATAATTCTTAAACAAAAACAATTCTGAAATCTAATAACAACTAAAACAACTTATCAATCCTCACTTTTAATAACATTTTCTTTGAAAACTTTAAAAAAGAAAAAGAAGACCTTTTTGAAATGATTCTCTTATAACGAATTTTTTCCTTTCTCGAAAATACAATCAAACAAAATTGTTTCAAACCAAATAGTACCATTTAAGAAAAAAAAGAGTTTTCTTTTTCTAACACCTTTTTTTCAAAAAGTACTTTTCCACTCTTTCAACAAATAAATACTTACATTTCGTTACTTTTTTTGATTTTCACATTTTCATTTTACAAAAAAATCCTGAACATTTATTTAATTTCCTTTCACTGTTTCTATTTCTATTAATTAATTACTCTCTAACTGTCTCTAACTATTTTTTCAATGTAAAAAATTTTTGTAATTGGTATATGAATCTGAACGTTTATCTTTTTTTTTTTGAAATATTGTACCACACACCAATAAAATTTAAAAAACCTTCTTCCTTCCCTCAAATTTATAAAAAAAAAATATACAACTTTTTTATTCAAAATAATCTTGATGTTGTGTTGACACGATTTTTTTCTTTGTAAAGAACAATTTATAATAATCTTATGCATATTTTGTACAATATAATTCCTATTTTAAAATAATAACAATAATAATCCTTTGAAAGAAATATTTTATTGATATATTTATCTACATAATTAAGCTTTCCTATAAAATAACTTTTCTATAAAATTTACAAGTTCTTGGTTTGAGTGCTCCCCCTTAATGAACTGAATGGTTTGAATGAATCCATAGATAGATAATAATATATACAAATATACCCAAATCTTTATAAAATTTATATTCCAATTTCTAGAAGCTTCGAAAGTATAAAATATCAAAATTTATGTATTCAATATTTTACTTGTAAAGGTTCTTAGACAAAACATAACTATTTGCCACTATTTGGACGACTTAATTCAGTATTTTGTTGTACTTAAATGTTTTCCATTGCCGTTCTACACTAGATATCTTTGCACAGATTTCTGAGGATAATAGCCCATCAATTATGCTATCGAATGGTATTTCTTAATTTTCATATTCCTTTTGGAGGAAAAAGATATTTGCTTTAAAAGTGCAATGACGGACGCTACAAAAAATGGAAGTGACTTTTTCTTCAACACGTGTTTCTGTAATTTTTATCAAATCGGTCATAGTAATAAAAAAAATTGTAAATACATTAAAGATAGAGGAAATATCAGAGGATTACAAAATAGTTTTTATAAAATATTTTAAAGTTTCCAGTTTCACCAAAAATCCTTAAATGAACTGTTGCGGACGCTACGTGACGGAAGATACAGTTTTTACTTGAATGTTTTTTATTAGGAAAAAAATGATATTTCATATTTTTTTTAAGGACTCTTTAATCAGTAAAAATAATGGTTTTATATGTTCCCGAATTTCAACTCCTTCCTTTTCATTTTCGTGGTTAAAATGCGATTTTTGTGCACAATTTAATATATCACAAAACGGCTACATGCATTTATTTATTTAAAGTTTTTCACTTTTTACATCTTAATTTTCGCCGAAATAATGCTGCGGCTAGCGTTAGAGTGTCCCAAAAATCCAAAAAAAAAAAAATCAAATTTCAAAAGCATCAAATTTGCCCCACTGTATATAATTTTTTAGCACCTAATGTCTTAAATTTAATCTGTGGATATAGACAGTGTTATTGCTTTATGAATAAAACATACATGTGTTCTTAAATATTATATTTAATAAATATCATTTTGTAAAAAATATATACTGTGACGGACGCTACACACTTTCCTATACATATTATTCTGTAAAATGCTATATTAATAACTATATATTTTTAGCCTAATGTAAAGCATACTATAAGTTTTCTTTACGAACCAAGTTCAATTGGAGAAAAAAGAAAAATTGCACTAGTCAAATCAAAAAAAAACCTTTATTTCTGTGACGGACGCTATACACTATGAGCCCTTTTTTACTTGACGTTATTTATGTCATTCTAATTATTTTTGATGGGGTCTTTTAAATCTAATTGTATTAAATTAAGCAGACTTTGAGCCCATACTACTTGATACATAAATGGATATTTTTGAGATTTTTATGAACTTTTAAAAAACCTATTATTTTAAAAAAATTATCGAAATTCGAGATGGGTGCAAATATATATATCAAAAACTGTATCCATTATATATTTTTAAAGAACAATATATGATAAATTTTTCCATAAACACAAATGCGTGTGTTTTTGAGCAATTGCGAAAAAACAAAAGGGCTTAACTACACGTTAAATATTTTCTGAAACCAAAATTTTAACCTTTCAAAACGCATAAAGTTTTTTGTCAATAATAATATAAAGACGTGTCTTAAAAATGGTAACAGTAAGTTTAAAATAATTTAAAATAGGATAAACAGTTGTTATTTCAAAAATAACCCCGTAACTTTTAAACGGTTAAAGATACTAAAATCTGAACAGAGGAGCTTTAGAGTTGATCTGTAGACAAACAGTTCAATGTATGTTCGGAAAGCTAACTTAAAGCCTTTCAAAAATCTTTGTCTCGAGTAATAATTTTGTATATGATACCCAGTAAAACTTTTCATTACCAAATAATGAGTTAAACAGTTAAACTATTGAACACGAACTACTTACTCATTCGCTGTTTAAGTCATTACATTAACATGGGGATGTCATTGGAGGCAAGTACTTACCAATTGCAGAAAAGTAATGACTTGGGTAAGCAATTTGAAAGCAACAACAACAACAGCAACAACTTTTTTGTTGTTGTTTTATTAAAAACATATATTTTTAAACGAAATACAAAAATTTTTTTATGATCCCATGGGGGCTCGAACCCAGACCCTCCGACTGCTAGGCAGAGACTCTTCCACTGAGCTACTTCATATGTTGACAACTTAGCAGCTTATAATTAATATAAACAATTTTTATTTTTAGATCCAAAATCATGTGAAAATAACTTTGTTTTTCCCTGCTTTTTTTGCTTTGTTGTAATTTTTGGAAAAATATTTTTATACGATTTTTTGTAATTATTTTAAAACTTTTTTAAAATTATTTTAAAACTTAAACAATTCAAATCTTCTTTTTTGTATAAGTTTTTACATAAGACTGACTCTTACTTACTTAAATGTTACAACCTGTTAAGATCAAAGTCCGAGCATATTTTAGAATTCCATGGATTTCGATCTTATGCGAATATTCTCCAATTTTATAGGCCAAGCTTTGAAAAATGTTCCTCTACTTGGTCTTTCTATCGAAGTTTCGGACATCCTCCTCTAATATTAGGTAGTGGGACATTTCAATTCTAATTTTATCCTCTTCATTGTATTTTTTTTCAAGAGAGGGTTACTAGCCCGTAATCCTAACCCATTTTTATCGATCTTATGGGACAACTCTCGGAACATGTTAACTCACAATATTAATGGGTGTTAAACTATCTCCCCATGAGGAGGTGTGTGTCCACAGTTGAGATGAAGGATGACCCAGATAAGTTGGGCTTACCAAGTTAAGACCAATTAGAATCGTGTTTGGTATTCAACATCCCCTACATAATTAAAATTGACTCATGATGGTATTTTTTCATTAACGTGAGTTAGTTTTACAAATTTTTTTACAGAAGATAATATTTAAGTTCTTAAAATTCAAAAATCATTTAAAAAGACTCTTTTAATAAAAAAAAACTAAAAAAAATTGTTGCCCTTGGTGGGATTTGAACCGGGGCCATTCAGTTTAAATTACCATCTTTATTACAAATAAGTACTTCTGTAATAACTTATTATTTATTCGGTTGGTATGTTGTAGTCGTTACAAGGTAACCAGTTATCAGAGTACTTGCCATTACCAAAGTTTTGCTGGGTAAGCATATGAAACCAAAATAGCTTAACTACAATACTAATTTTAAATCTTTGATTTTTAGTGACTAAGAACCGTATGCATACAAAATTTTGTAGCTAGATGTATTTTGGATTGCTGTGTCATATTAAATCAAAAAATCAAACGTAATTTTTTAGTAGTTACGCCCTTTTACATTTCAGGTGACGATATAGATCGTTTAAACAGCGTTTTTATAGTTATTGTCAATCAAACTAAGGCTAAGCTATATTTAACAACTGATTTAGTTTCGATACTACATTAACCAATATGTATTCTCATTGTCTCCTAGCTCTTGCGACTGCTAATAAGCACTGTAGTCTTGTGATCGGCTAACTTTAGGACCGAACCATCGTTAAACTGATAATAAACTTATCTTCGCTTTGGTGATGCACACGAGAGCTATATCGTCAGCAAAACCAACGATTTTTACCCATTTGGAAAATTTTCGTACATGACATTCCACAGTAGTGTTAAATAAATTGAGCCCTGTGGTACTCCCTCAATATAAATAAAACTAATGGGCGTGCCAGCACTGATCTTGAAGAAGTGCTCTTCGATGTTAGCTCAACTATTAGTAAACTTTTTTTTATACTTTATACCATGCCGGTGAATTTCGTATATGTTGGAAGGTTGCTAATGTAACGCCAATGCCCAAAAAGTATGAGGCTAACAACCCCGATAATTATCGTCCAATTGCAATTTGTTCTGGACTTTCCAAAGTAATAGAAAGTATGGTAAGCTGGTCAAATATCTGGAGTCCAATAAGCAACTAAACGACTGACAATATGGATTTCATAGGGGTCGGTTCCTACCGAAAAAATAGTGCCGTTGTATTTACCATTTTGGCAATAGTAAAGATATAGCTCTTGACATATCCAAGGCGTTCGATAGAGTATAGGAGAGTCTCTATCAAAACCTATTGCCCGATATAACCAGTTGCCTATATCAAACAACTGCTTATATCAGTTTATATCTTTGAGATAGCAGTATATTGTAATAGATATCATTGAATAAGTTCAAAATTAGTTCGGAGGTACCGCTAGTCTTCGTTCTTTCTCCTACTCTTTTTCTTGTATTTCTTAATGACCTTCTATGTCAAACTTTCAATCCTATCTACTTTAATGCAACATTTGCCATCCGTATTCTTTCAACTATAGGCCAAGCATGTTGAAGATTGATGCTATGAGGCAAAACATGAATGCTGCGATTAATTTCAACCTAACTAAAATCTCTAATTGAGATTACATAAACAGAGTTGATTTTAATGCCTGTAAATGTTGTGGCTAACACATTAACTCGCAATGGATTATGTTATGTGAGGTTAGGTAGGCAGCCGATAATAAGTCAGCGCCATTAGGGTCCTAAAAGCGATCCCCTTGTGGTACCTACAAGGGAAAGACTGGAAAAAGAAAGACATGTAGTGATTCATTCCAGACCATCGATGAGAGGCTTATTCAAGATAGCCTGTAACCTTGACAAATGAGTCTATTTTACGAATGACAACACTCGCTAGATAGGATATAAATATCATGCAGAAAAAGCGTCCCTAGATTATGAGCACTTAGAATTGAAACAGTGGCAGAGAAGATGAGTTACTATCTCATATATTTCTATGTTGTGACAACTGCGACAGTAGTGATAGTGTTGAAGATTAAGTCTTCTGGATCTAAAGGATTTGTCAAAGAGGGGAGGAGTAATTGATAAGTGGGACCAGGTTCCAATAGTGCTAAGTGAGCAGACAAGTTAAAAGCGATTTGTGGTGTCATTAGAGGGTGTGGTTCTTAAGGCACAAGTAATTATTAGAGCGGACGATTTTAATATTTTAATAAAATAATTCCGCTGGTTTGCCTTGGTGAGTGTGGCCACCAAACCAGCGCACCATACATTAGTAAAGGCTTGACAACCATGTCGAAGAACCAGGCAGTGTTCGTAGGGTTAAGTCCCTAAGATTTGCCTATGGCTCCTCTACATGAGTAGAGTGCATTGGATGCTTTAGATATCCTGAATTGGGCGTTTAGGCTCTAGGACAGTTTTACGTCCAGAATGATTCCAAGAAATTTGGCATGGTTAATGAGCACAAGTTCTACCTTTAATTTTTGGAAGTGTAAAGATAAGTACAAGTTCCGTTTTAGTGGGATTGACTCCCAGGCCGTTAGAAACACTCCAAAATTTTCCTAATACTGCTATAGCGACGTTAATCTCAGAGAATATAATTCAGTGAGCAATTTTTTATAGCAAGGTTCCACAGGTGAGGGGATAATACACTTTTTTGTGGAGTACTTCTACATGCTACCTTGTACACTGTAGCGGTGCCCATGGTTAAGCTAATGACTCTGTAGCTTATCTACAAAAGAGATGATCGATTTTTCGACCCCATTGCCGATATAATCGACTCTGGTCTAATACTGTTAAAGGCGCCTTCTATGACTAAGAAAGCGGCAAGTGTAACTCTACCTACTTTGGGAAAGAGATAGCAAGCTTTTGGTATATGAGATAGCTTGAGGCAACTTACATATATCAGAATTATCCAGAGCAGTAAGAGATCGGGAATGATACCCTCAGGGCCCGCAGCTTTATACGGGTCGAAACTGTCAAGAGCTTATTGAATTCTTAACCTGTTTAGATGGGTCGTAGTGGACTCAAAGACGGTGTGATTGTTGGCGGTGTACGCATATGATGGCTTCCAGGATGGAAAGTGTATTTCTAAATAGACCTAAACAGTTTCAGATCTACACGTCGTCTAGTAGCCGCTATTCTTTAATGCAGTGATGCCAACTTAAGTTTGTGACACAATTGCTTATTATTCGACTATAGCTCCCATATATGGCCACTACCGGAATTCACTTCAATGCTAACAAATATAATGTTATAAGAAGAATGAAGCTTAAATTCAGTTTGAAAAAGTTTTGTTACACATAAATAAATATAATTCCCCGACAACATTTCAATTGAAACAAGGGGTACTTCCCTCAGACAATGAGCTGCATCCGATTCTATTTTTAGACACATTGAAAGGGACCTACGTTTTAACTCCGGCTCCGAACGGCAAAGTTTGAGAAGTTTTTTTTTGATTTTTTTTTTTTTCAAGTGGGTCTGGCCGGTAATCGAACTTGGGAACTCTGGTACGCTAGGCGAATGGCTAACTTGCTATACCACCGCGGTTCGAAAAAGTTGTATTGCATATAAATCACTGCACCCTAGGTCCCACATATAGAGTCAGGAAATAACTCACATATACATTTAAGTTTTTTTAATACTAGGTCTACATTTGAATCTTAATAACAGCCACCATTGCTGTTGTCATATAACTCTTTATCGGATAGTTATTAAATAGAAAAATGTTAGAAAACTTTTACAAGTAACATATTGAAATGAAAATAAATCTTTAAGAAAGTCCATTTTTGTTTTGACTTTTCTTTCCTCGAGGAATCCTTCTATATTCCAAAATTTGTAAGATTCTGTGCGTTATTTACAAAAATAAAACAACTTCAAAAATAGATGCACATCACACGACAAACTTTGTTCATGAAAAGAATCTAAACTAAATTGGCTTTTTATCATCACTGTCAAAATTTTAAACAAACTAAAAGACCATTTCCCGAGTTTTATAACAAAACGCTACACGTGACTTAACCACCAACCCAATCAAACAACTTTAACTATCCCACTTGTAACATTATAATAAATACTACAATATAACAGCTAATGCACTTTGTATGTCCCCTGCTTTTATAAAATTCCTTCCCCTAATCAAATAAATAAAAACAAAAAAAAAACACTTATTTATTTTCAAATTAAATTTTGAAACTATATCAATCATAACCTAACTAATGTATATTTATAGATTGCACTTTTTATATAATCAAATAATTTCCCCCCCAATTTTTAAATGATAATATAGCAAAAGCTTAAGCTTTTCAACACCTGCTTTTGAAAAAAATGTATAAACGATTTTTTTTTGGTTTAATTTTTTTTACCTGTAAGTTTCAGTTTCAGTGAGAAAAAGTACAAATTGTTTATTTAGAGAAACAAAAGTAACATCAAACAAAAAATGTGAGTGCATTTGACAAATTCATATGTAATTTAAATCATTTCGTTTTTAATTTCAGATAATTTTTGTTTTTTGTCATTCCCAAAATAAAATTTGTTGGATGAGAAGGGCTTATTTTTAGGGGTTAAGGAATGGTTTTGGAGTTATGGACATACAAATAATTTCATAAATCAGTCAAAAATTAACAAAGTTCTCTTTTTGTTAACAAAATTAATTAAACCTTTTGAAAGTTGTTTTCCGGTTACAAAAAGTATTCATTTACTTTTTATCTCGATTATTCTATGTTCTTCATTGTTAAGTTTTGTGTTTAATATAAATGATTGTAATATTGGTAATTATTTAATTCTAAAGTCATGTTCAATAATTATATTAAATTTTTCATATTGACGAAGTTTCTTCAATTTTACTAAAATATTAAAATTATTGGTGAATTTTTCCAATAAAATCTTAGTACCTGGTTGACCGAGCCTTGCTCGGGGCTTTATGATAAGCATTTTGAGGCAAATTTTAAAGTTTTTATATATTTTATTTTATACAGTTACAGTTTAACTCATTTTAAATAATTTTGAAAATTGGTCATACCAACAGAAACCTCCGTCGACTCATGCGCAACAACTTTGCTGAAGATTATAATCTGATCAAATGCACAGTTTACGATTTAATTCATTTTGAGTAGTTTTTAGTGGCGCCGCCTGAAGTCGTTCATACCACTAAGAAACCTTCATCTGCTTATGCGTAACAACTTTGCTTATGATCATAACATGATCAAATGCAGTTTATGATTTAATTCACTTATAGTCTGATCAAATGCACAGTTTACGATTTAATTCATTTTGAGTAATTTTCAGTGGCACCACCTGTCGGACTTTGGTCATTCCAATTCATAAACCTTCGTCGGATTATCCGCAACAACTTTGCTAAAAATTATAGCATGATTAAATGTACAGTTTACGATTAAATTGACTTTAAGTAAATTTCAGTGGCGCCACCTGTCGAAATTTCTTCATACCAACTAAGAAACCTTCGTCGGCTCATGTGCAACAACATTGCTAAAGATTATAGCATGATTATATGTACAGCTTACGATTAAATTGACTTTGAGTAATTTTCAGTAGTGCCACCTGTCGGAAATTATTCACACCAATTAAAAAGCATTCGCCGGCTCATGCGCTACAACTTTGCAAAAGATTATAGTATGATGAAATGTACAGTTTACGATTTAATTAATTTTTAGTAATTTTCAGTGGCGCCACCTGTCGGAAATTCGGTTTACCAACTTAAAAACCTCCGCCGGCTTATCCGCAACATCTTCGCTAAAGAGCATAACACAATCAAATTCACAGTTTACTATTCTATAAAGAACATACATACATAATACTAATTTTTCCCCCTTTTTATTCCCTAATTTCTAAAAGTTCCATATGTATATTTGGTACTTTTTTGGTGCCAATTGAATTCGGTACATTTTTTTAAAACGCATTTAACATAATGTATAATGTTCCTATTCATATTACTTTGGAGATGTTAAGTTATCATTTTATCCCTTTTTTACCCATTTTGGCTCCAAAATCAAAAAAGTACCAAATACGTGTTTCATGTTTTTTTTTACATCTATTGATTGCAGTACCAAGTTTCTTTCTATATTCTTTAGTTTAAAATATAAGAGTGGGTTAAAAAGGTGCCAAAAAAAACTATTTTCACCCTTTTTTACCCCCTATCGGACATAGTTTCAAAAAAGTACCAAATACCTGTCCACTTATTTTCATAGTTGTTTAAAACGTAATTTTAATTTTGTTTCTATACCTATTACTTTAGGAGATATAGCGTTTTCGATTTTTTCCCCTTTTTACCCGTTTTTACCCTCTTAGAGGCAAAAGTTCCAAAAGTTCCTTCTTCTTCGACCTATACATCAAAAAAGATACCCACTGTCCAAATTTTATCAAAATCGTTAGAGCCGTTTTCGAGATAGCCATTCAATATATATATATATATATATATATATATATATATATATACAATTATTGCTCGTTTAAGAATATAAGATTTGGGATTAATTTTAAAAATTATATCATCTGGTAAACCAATTAATATTACTAATTTTAAAGTACTAACAGAGAATACTAAAATCCTGTACTTAAAACATTATCATTGGTATTATATGCCATCAACCTTACACAAGTTGTTGATACATGGAAGTGAAATCATAGAGTTCTTTGATTTGCCTATAGGTAATATTAAATGTACTTTGTATAAAAAAATTATGCAGTTAGAATTGATTTTTTTAAGGTGTGCTTTCAGAAGATGCTTTGGAGTCCCTTCATAAAATAATTAGGAGAAGCAGACTAGAACATACTCGTAAAAACACCAGAGAAAATTGTAACAAAGACTTGATGGCAAAACTTCTAATTTCGTCTGATCCACTAGTGACGTTCAATAGGGTATCAACAAAATCAACCAATAACTTTCACAATTTTCAAGAAATCCGTGACTATATATTAGAAAATACAGAAGCGGAAGAAGAATTTCGTTAATAATTATAAGTTTTCTGTTTTTTTTTTTTGTTCCTGTTTAAAATTATTAATATATAATTAAAACTCAGTACATAAAACAAATATGTATCTAATAAAAAATATGTAAAAAATTTAGTAGCGCCATCTAGCTATCTTTACTATTAGAAACTGCTTTGATCCTTTATCTGCGTTGGGGTTTAAGTACATGGGTTTGCCCCTAATTTGATCAGAAACACTCAAGAAATAATTTTTGTAAAAAAAGATTTTGTTTAATTCAGCACATTATGGCAACACTGGAAATATGAAAAATCTAATGTATTTATATTATATTTACACTAGTTATACGAAATCCTCGAAATAAATACAAAATTTATATGTTTATAAAAGGAAAATGTATTATGGGCGATTTTTGGAAATTATACTGATCCCTTGCGGGCAAAATATCTGGATATTTTTAAATTTTATTTTATATTTTTTCTAACTGAGCTAAGGTCTATTCATGCTGTAAATTTCATCCTTCTAGTTTTTTCCAATTTTACTATGGGCTCAAATCACTGTGCGGCGGTTCATTTATTACACACAATGACTTCAAGTATTTATTAACAACTGCCTTAGCAAGATCTTGGGCATTTGGAAACGACAACGTAAAACGAAACTGTTGAAGAAGTGAAACAAATTAAAGCTTCGAGTGCAGAAGTATTACAGTTATTTTGTTATTGCCCTTTTGTTATCTTGAGGACTAAGAAGAACATATACTCTTCGTTTCACTTGAGTATCCCACCGTGTACATGAATATAAATTTTTGTATTTTTCTGAACACGCTTATTCGTATGTAACAAAAAAAATCAAAAATCTTTGAAAAAATGGATTTTTGTGGACCTTTTTTGTGAAGCCACCAAAAAATGTTTTTGAACAACTACTTTTTTTTCGAAATTTTTCTCAACTTTAGCCCCGCCTGGCGGCAACAAAAAAGTACAAAATTAAAAAATTCTTTCAGATTTGTATTAGTTGTATTGTTATCTATCGAAATCAATTACTTTTAATAAAATTTGCGTCAAAATTTTTTTTTTAATTTTTATCCACTGATAGTAGCACTGTGCGTGGTCGTGTTTAAAAGTCCACGGCACTACATTGCCATTGGAATGGCCCAACTAAAATTTGATATGAATTTCCTATCAAATTTCGAGAAATTTATTAAATTTTGCTAAAATATCTTCTATTTTCGTCATCAAGAATACTTTTTATCTATATCAGAAGTAAAAGAAAATCGTTATTGTTATGTTAAATTAACGAAAAATTTATTAAAATAAAATAATAATTTTGCATTTCTTTTCATTTTCCATTCCAAACCCTAAATAAGCCCTCTCAAAATACCAATTAAAAAACACCTTAGAAACACATGACTCTAGGACTCAGCTAGAAAAGCTATACAAAAATTTCCCAAATTAAAAAAAAAACAAAATCACTCCTTTTAATAGCAAATAAGTTGTAAATATTGTTAGTTAATAAATTGATATTAAATCCTTAATATTAACAGAAAAATCCCTAAAAGAAAAAACACATTAAATAATTAACTAAAAAAAAATTCATTAAATGTAAAAGTATTAAATAAATAGAACTATCAGTTAAATAAAACATTTTTTAAAAAATAACCATTGACAATTTCATAAAATCAATTTAAAAGAAAAAAAAACGATACTTTTTAATAATTTAAACTTTTTTTATACGAAACCCGATAAAGATACTCGTAACTTAACAAGAACTTTTGTGGCTGCTGGTGGGCGAATTACTATCAAAATAATTAACTATATTTATATAAATAATATTATTTTAATATAATGTATATTTTAAGTATTTTAGCTAGAAAAATTTATTATTTTGTATATAAATTTGATGTTTTGTATTTTTTTAAGTTCGAAATTAGCTTTAGTTAATATTGGTCAATGAGTAACTAGTATAATTAGTATTATTTTAATGCGATCATTAAAAACTGCCATTACTAAAATGGGGTTACGAGTATGTGTAGAGGAATATTTGGTCAAGTCAATTTCGAAAAAATTTCTATAAATAGTCAATTTTCGAAAAATTTCCTATAAATAGTCAATTTTTGAAAAATTTCCTCTAAATAGTCAATTTTTGAAAAATTTCCTCTAAATAGTCAATTTTCGAAAAATTTCCTATAAATAGTCAATTTTCGAAAAATTTCCTATAAATAGTCAATTTTCGAAAAATATTCTATAAATAGTCAATTTTCAAAAAATTTTCTATAAAAAGTCAATTTTCAAAAAATTTCCTATAAAAAGTCAATTTTCGAAAAATTTCCTATAAATAGTCAATTTTCGAAAAATTTTCTATAAATAGTCAATTTTCGAACAATTTCATACAAATATAGTAAATTTTTTAAAACATTCCTAAAAATAGTCAATTTTCGAAAAATTTCCTATAAAAATAGCAATTTTCGAAAAATTTCCTATAAATAGTAAATTTTCGAAAAATTTCCTATAAATAGTAAATTTTCGAAAAATTTCCTATAAATAGTCAATTTTCGAAAAATTTCCTATAAATAGTCAACTTTCGAAAAATTTCATACAAGTATAGTAAATTTTTTAAAAAATTCCTAAAAATAGTCAATTTTCGAAAGATTTCCTATAAATAGTCAATTTTCGAAAATATCCTATAAATAGTAAATTTTCGAAAAATTTCCTATAAATAGTCAATTTTCGAAAAATTTCCTATAAATAGTCAATTTTCGAAAAATTTCCTATAAATGGTAAATTTTCAAAAAATTTCCTATAAATAGTCAATTTTCGAAAAATTTCCTATAAATAGTAAATTTTCAAAAAATTTCCTATAAATAGTCAATTTTCGAAAAATTTCCTATAAATAAAAAAATTTGCTATAAATATTCAATTTCGAAAAATTATATTAATATTAAATTTTCGAAAAATTTCCTATTAATAGTAAATTTTTGAAAAATTTCCTAGAAATATTCAATTTTCGAAAAATTTCCTATATATAGTCAATTTTCGAAAAATTTCCTATAAATAGTCAATTTTCGAAAAATTTCCTTTAAATAGTCAATTTTCGAAAAATTTCCTATAAATAAAAAATTTTCGAAAAATTTCCTATATATAGTCAATTTTCGAAAAATTTCCTATAAATAGTCAATTTTCGAAAAATCTCCTATTAATAGTCAATTTTCGAAAAATTTCCTATAAATACTCAATTTTCAAAAAATTTCCTATAAAAACTCAATTTTCGAAAAATTTCCTATAAAAATAGCAATTTTCGAAAAATTTCCTATAAATAGTAAATTTTCGAAAAATTTCCTATAAATAGTAAATTTTCCAAAAATTTCCTATAAATAGTCAATTTTCGAAAAATTTCCTATAAATAGTCAACTTTCGAAAAATTTCATACAAGTATAGTAAATTTTTTAAAAAATTCCTAAAAATAGTCAATTTTCGAAAAATTTCCTATAAATAGTCAATTTTCGAAAATATCCTATAAATAGTAAATTTTCGAAAAATTTCCTATAAATAGTCAATTTTCAAAAAATTTCCTATAAAAACTCAATTTTCGAAAAATTTCCTATAAAAATAGCAATTTTCGAAAAATTTCCTATAAATAGTAAATTTTCGAAAAATTTCCTATAAATAGTAAATTTTCCAAAAATTTCCTATAAATAGTCAATTTTCGAAAAATTTCCTATAAATAGTCAACTTTCGAAAAATTTCATACAAGTACAGTAAATTTTTTAAAAAATTCCTAAAAATAGTCAATTTTCGAAAAATTTCCTATAAATTGTAAATTTTCGAAAAATTTCCTATAAATAGTAAATTTTCCAAAAATTTCCTATAAATAGTCAATTTTCGAAAAATTTCCTATAAATAGTCAACTTTCGAAAAATTTCATACAAGTATAGTAAATTTTTTAAAAAATTCCTAAAAATAGTCAATTTTCAAAAAATTTCCTATAAAAAGTCAATTTTCGAAAAATTACCTATAAATAGTCAATTTTCGAAAAATTTCCTATAAATAGTAAATTTTCAAAAAATTTCCTATAAATAGTCAATTTTCGAAAAATTTCCCATAAATAGTAGTCAATTTTCGAAAAATTTCCTATAAATAGTCAATTTTCGAAAAATTTCCTATAAATAAAAAAATTTGCTATAAATATTCAATTTCGAAAAATTATATTAATATTAAATTTTCGAAAAATTTCCTATAAATAGTCAATTTTCGAAAAATTTCCTTTAAATAGTCAATTTTCGAAAAATTTCCTATAAATAGTAAATTTTCAAAAAATTTCCTATAAATAGTAAATTTTCGAAAAATTTCCTATAAATAGTAAATTTTCCAAAAATTTCCTATAAATAGTCAATTTTCGAAAAATTTCCTATAAATAGTCAACTTTCGAAAAATTTCATACAAGTATAGTAAATTTTTTAAAAAATTCCTAAAAATAGTCAATTTTCGAAAAATTTCCTATAAATAGTCAATTTTCGAAAATATCCTATAAATAGTCAATTTTCGAAAAATTTCCTATAAATAGTAAATTTTCCAAAAATTTCCTATAAATAGTCCATTTTCGAAAAATTTCCTATAAATAGTCAACTTTCGAAAAATTTCATACAAGTATAGTAAATTTTTTAAAAAATTCCTAAAAATAGTCAATTTTCGAAAAATTTCCTATAAATAGTCAATTTTCGAAAATATCCTATAAATAGTAAATTTTCGAAAAATTTCCTATAAATAGTCAATTTTCGAAAAATTTCCTATAAATAGTCAATTTTCGAAAAATTTCCTATTAATAGTAAATTTTCAAAAAATTTCCTATAAATAGTCAATTTTCGAAAAATTTCCTATAAATAAAAAAATTTGCTATAAATATTCAATTTCGAAAAATTATATTAATATTAAATTTTCGAAAAATTTCCTATAAATAGTCAATTTTCGAAAAATTTCCTTTAAATAGTCAATTTCCGAAAAATTTCCTATAAATAGTAAATTTTCGAAAAATTTCCTATAAATAAAAAATTTTCGAAAAATTTCCTATAAATAGTCAATTTTCGAAAAATTTCCTATAAATAGTCAATTTTCGTAAAATTTCCCATAAATAGTCAATTTTCGAAAAATTTCCTATAAATAGTCAATTTTCGAAAAATTTCCTATAAATAGTCAATTTTCGAAAAATTTCCTATAAATAGTCAATTTTCGAAAAATTTCCTATAAATAGTCAATTTTCGAAAAAATTCCTATAAATAGTCAATTTTCGAAAAATTTCCTATAAATAGTCAATTTTCGTAAAATTTCCCATAAATAGTCAGTTTTCGAAAAATTTCCCATAAATAGTCAGTTTTCGAAAAATTTCTTATAAATAGTCAATTTTCGAAAAATTTCCTATAAATAGTCAATTTTCGAAAAATTTCCTATAAATAGTCAATTTTCGAAAAATTTCCTATAAATAGTCAATTTTCGAAAAATTTCCTATAAATAGTCAATTTTCGAAAAATTTCCTATAAATAGTCAATTTTCGAAAAATTTCCTATAAATATTCAATTTTCGAAAAACTTCCTATAAATAGTAAATTTTCGAAAAATTTCCTATAAATATTAAATTTTCGAAAAATTTCCTATAAATAGTCAATTTTCGAAAAATTTCCTATAAATAGTCAATTTTCGAAAAATTTCCTATAAATAGTCAATTTTCGAAAAATTTCCTATAAATATTCAATTTTCGAAAAACTTCCTATAAATAGTAAATTTTCGAAAAATTTCCTATAAATATTAAATTTTCGAAAATATCCTATAAATAGTCAATTTTCGAAAAATTTCCTATAAATAGTCAATTTTCGAAAAATTTCCTATAAATAGTCAATTTTCGAAAAATTTCCTATAAATAGTCAATTTTCGAAAAATTTAATTATTCATAGGTCTTAAATTAGATCTATTCTTAGATTAATCGTTGGTCTTTAATTAGTGCTATTTTCAGTTTAATCCTATTTTAAACTTAATCATGGGTATTAAATTAGTCCTATTTTCAGCTTAATCGTGGGTTTTAAATCAGTCCAATTTTCAACTTAATTGTAGGTTTAAATTAGTCCTATAGTAAGCTTAATCTTGGGTCTTAAATTAGTATGACACATTACTTAACTCCAGATGGCGCTGTATACAAATTTATTTAGACTTCTTTAAACTTAGGAGTCCTATTTTTAAAATCCAAATATTTCTCTGCATATACTTTCCCAAATATAAGCTTCATTGCCAAAAGTACAATTTAGTTGCATGATTTTATTTTTTTAACCATTTAATTTCTAAATATTCTAATTTATATTTGTAGTAAAAACCTGTAGTTTTATTTCCCCGTATATAATTTCCTCTTAATTTAAGCTTTGTAGAGCACCCCCTCTTTAGTAAAATGCCTAAATTAGAACCAAATGACAAAATTTTTAAAATTCTAAAAGAAAAAATTTTGCATTTCTTTCAAACACTTTTATCTATGTTTCTTTATGTGTTTATTTTCTACTCTACTCTTTAACCTTAAAGAAATCCTAAATGTTTAATTTCAAAAGAAAAAATTTTAGAGAAATAAATTAACAAAATGTCTATATAAATTTTAATTTTTTTTTAGTCTTTAAAGAATATTTATTAATATAAAAATTTTTAATTACAACTTTAGGTTCACCCTCACCTCGCAAGAAGCGCAACAATTCGACACCGGTCAAGAAAAATGCTGCCGAAAAGAAACAAATTCTACAGCAATTAGTTTCACCAGCCGCCCAACAGGCCAAACCGAAAGTAAGTTTGGGCGAACTAATATCCATGTCGGAGAATCGTCTGAGGGCCAATAACGTGGACTCGGAAAGTGATCTGAAGGAGACTACTTTCTCGGAGAATACGGGCTCATTGACTTCAGCCACTGTGGAGCGAGCCATTAATGATCCCAAGCTGGAGAAGAAAGTCACTTTTGCCCGCCTGCTGAACAAGGTATCAGCCGAAATGAGTTCTGGCTCAGAGGTAGATATTGAAATATAAGCTACCGCCCAAAATTTTTTTATTCACTTATTACATAATTTTTTTAAATTTATTTCTTTTATTATTATATATTTTTTTCTGAAATTAAACTTTTTCTTACTCTTCTTAAAAAACCAACAAAGGGCCTTGATTCTCAGGCAAAACCAAAGAGTCATTACATAAGATCTCCCAACCATAAACTTGAAGAAGAGAATGAAGCTTTTCTTTAAAAAAAAATCTTAAACAAAAAAGTATTACTAATCAAAAATAAATAAAAAATTTTCTCATTTTAACAACAATTTTTCAAAAAAAATTACGTTGCACTTTGAAAATTAACATTTATCTAGAAATTTCATTGAACACTTTAATCATTCATTTCATAGATCTAGTATTTCATAGCTTAGACATGAACCAATCATCTCACTTTTCTCACGAACACAAAATTAGTAGCCGAGACACTTTATCAACACTCTCTCAACTGTTTGTCTGGGAATCACCCTATGTTGAAATTGTCTACTTAGTTATTTATTTGTTTAATATATTAGTAACAAATACTAATTAAAAAATGAAATTTTTTCAACTTAATTGTAAATTGCTTAAATTTATTTAATTTTTTACTAATTACTAAAATTTCTTAAACAAATTTTTTTTATACTAATTGCAAGTTTTTATTTCAATTGCCTTTTTCCAGTCAAAAAAATTTCTTTCAATTATTTTTTCTAAAGTATTATCGTGGTCAAATTAGTCAAATTTGTATCTTAATCGTGATTCTTTAATTAGTATAATCTTAATAGTGGGTCTTAAATTAGTCAAATTTGTATCTTAATCGTCGGTTATGAATTGGACTAATCTTAATCGTGAGACTTCGATTAGTCAAATTTTAAATCTAAATCGTGTGTCTTGTTGAATTAGTCTAGTTTTAATCGTCGATCTTGAATTAGTCAAATTTGTACCTTAATCGTGGGTCTTGAATTAGTCATATTTTTATCCTAATCGTGGGTCTTTAATTAATAAAACCTTAATTGTGGGTCTTAAATTAGTCAAATTTGTATCTAATCGTCGGTCTTGAATTGGTCTAATCTTAATCGTGGGTCTTCGATTAGTCACATTTCAAATCTAAATCGTGTGTCTTGAATTAGTCTAGTTTTAATCGTGGATCTTAAATTAATCAAATTTTTATCTTAATCGCATGTCTTTGATTAGTCTTATTTTAATCGTGGGTCTTAAATTAGCCTTATCTTTATTTTAGGTCTTGAATTAAACAAATCTTAATCGTGGGTCTTGAATTAGTCTAATCTTCACTGTGGGTCTTGAATTAGTAACTTAATCGTCGGTCTTGCATTAGTCAACTTTTTATCTTAATCGTGGGTCTTGAATTAGTCTTAACTTAATCGTGGGTTTTTAATTGGTCTAATCTTAATTGTTGATCTTAAATTAGTCATAACTTAATCGTGGGGTTTTAATTGGCCTAATCTTAATCGTGGGTCTTAAGTTAGTCTTAACTTAATCGTGGGTTTTTAATTGGTCTAATCTTAATCGTTGATCTTAAATTAGTCTTAACTTAATCGTGGGTTTTTAATTAGTCTAATCTTAATCGTTGATCTTAAATTAGTCTTAACTTAATCGTGGGTTTTTAATTGGTCTAATCTTAATCGTTGATCTTAAATTAGTATTAACTTAATCGTGGGGTTTAATTGGTCTAATCTTAATCGTGGGTTTTTAATTGGTCTAATCTTAATCGTGGGTCTTAAATTTGTCTTAACCTAATCGTGGGTCTTAAATTAGTCTTAACCTAATCGTGGGTCTTAAATTAGTCTTAACTTAATCGTGGGTCTTAAATTAGTCTTAACTTAATCGTGGCTTTTTAGTTGGCCTAATCTTAATCTTGGGTCTTAAATTAGTCTTAACTTAATCGTGGCTTTTAAGTTGGCCTAACCTTAATCGTGGGTCTTACATTAGTCTAATTTGTATCTTTATCGTGGGTCTTAAATTAGTCTAATTTGTATCTTAATCATGGGGGGTAAATTAGTTTAATTTGTATCTTAATCGTGGGTCCCTAATTGGTCTTATCTTAATCGTGGGTCCCTAATTGGTCTAATCTTAATCGTGGGACTTTAATTGGTCTAATCCTAATCGTGGGTCTTTAATTGGTCTAATCTTAATCGTGGGTCTTTAATTAGTATAATTTGTATCTTAATCGTGGGTCTTAAATTAGTCTAATTTGTATCTTAATCGTCGGTCCCTAATTAGTCTAATTTGTATCTTAATCGTCGGTCCCTAATTAGTCTAATTTGTATCTTAATCGTCGGTCCCTAATTAGTCTAATTTGTATCTTAATCGTGGGTCTTTAATTGATCTAATCTTAATCGTGAGTCTTTAATTGATCTAATCTTAATTGTGGGTCTTTAATTCTTCTAGACTTTATCGTGGGTCTTTAATTCTTCTAGACTTTATCGTGGGTCTTTAATTGGACTTATCTTAATCGTGGGTCTTAAATTGGTCTAATTTGTATCTTAATCGGTCTTAAATTAGTTTAATGTGTATCTTATTCGTGAGACTTAAACTAGTTACATTTTTATCTTTTATCTTGAATTAGTCTAATCTTAATCGTTGATCTAGTATTAGTCTAATCCTTATCGTGGGTTAATTAGTCTAATCTTAATCGTGAGGGTTCAATTAGTATAATCTTATTCGTGGGTCTTGAATTAGAAAAATTTGTATCTTGATCGTGGGTCTTGAATTAGTAAAATTTATATCTTAATCGTGGGTCTTGAATTAGAAAAATTTGTATCTTAATCGTGGGTCTTCAATTAGTCTAATCATAATCGTGGGTCTTGAATTAGTCTTTTACTCATGAGTCTTGAATAAGCCTCTTAATCGTGGGGGTTGAATTAGTCTAATCTTAATCGTATGTCTTAAATTAGTCAATTTTTTATCTTAATCGTGGGTCTTAAATTAGTCTAATTTTAATAGTGGGGTTTGAATTGGTCTAATCTTAATCTTGGGTCTTAAATTAGTCTAATTTTAATAGTGGGACTTGAATTGGTCTAATCGTATCTTAATCGTGGGTCTTGAATTAATCAAGTTTTTATCTTAATCGTTCAAATTCTTAAATTAATCTTTTCACAATCATGGGCCTTAAAATAGTATAATTTTTATCTAAATTGTGGATCTTGAATTAGTTAAATGTTTATCTTATACGTTTAAATTCTTATATTAATCTCATCGTAATCGTGGGTCTTAAAATAATCACATTCTTATTTTAATCGTGTGTCTTGACAATTAACTACACTCAGAGTATCGAATTTGTTCACATAAATTTTAATATACACTAGTCGGCATATTTATTTTGACATACCTGTTGTTTTTCTTCTTTATTTATTTCCGGTCCTATGCAATTAAAAAAATTAAAATATTGAAAATAGTAAAAAAATATTGTAATTAATTAAAAAACAAAAGAACTTTTACATTTTAAAGGTTTTGTATATATTTTTTTAATTAAAACTAAAAAAGGAAATTTCTGGCATATGTAGGCATATTTATTTTATTTTGTTTCTACAGAGCTTATTTGAAAAAATTGGGAACTTCAAGGTCAACAAAAATTAATAATAATTATTTTAATTAATCAAAAATGTATCCGCCTTTAGTATTTAAAACTTTTTGGAGGTGGTTCGGAACATAATCCACCAAGAACTGTAGAATCTCCATTGAAATCTCTTTCCAAGCATTTCTGACCTCAATGATCGTTTTATCTTTTGTTTTTGTCAAATCCGTAGAACTATTTTTTTTTCTGTATGACTACATTAATGGGTCTTTAATCGCGGCTCCATGTTTGTTAAAACTAATCTTACCTGTGTAACTAATCCAAAAATGCTTAAAACGCACTTTTAAACTAATTTTTGAAAACAAAAAAATCTAAAATTTTAAAATAAAATTTTGTTGTAAATACTTCCCTTTTCCTAAATTTATATTTTTTCTTTATTTTCGCTACAACAGGCAACCCGCAACTCAAGTGCTCTCAGCCTGCCAACCGACTTACAAATGCGAGCTAGCTCAATGCCACCATCACCCTGCACCAACGATATGCGTTCACCTCATAGCACTTCATCCACACACGGCAGCGACTCATTTTCCAGTTCCGATCTGGCACTAACCGATTTTGGTCTTCGCTCCATACAAACCAGCGGCAGTGAAATGGGCAGTACCAACAATAATCAATTAAGTGGCTTGCCCTCGTCTGGCATGCCAATACGTTGTCGCATTGGTTCACCGGCGCGTCCCAAGGTTTCCAGTGCCGACTCTATACTTGCCATGTTTCGGAATTTCGCCAATGCAGCGGGTAATGCATCGAATACAACCACAAATACAATGCCTTCAACGACTTCGGTCTTTGTGTCGCCCTCAACAACGCCCACCGTCTCAAGTCCACAGGATGATGCACCGGGTGATGATGAGTCGTCCACCTCGTCTATGCACACACCGGTTAGTTTCTCCAGTGGTGCACCCGATTCACCGGTCTTCTATCGTCAGACCACCATTGAAGTGCCTGTCTTGGATGTTATAAATGCGCACAAATCCTCCACGACCTCAACGTCGTCATCATCGTCATCGTCGAATCTTTTGCACCCACCGACAATATTGCTTGAAATACCGAGCATTAACAATAAGTGTCTGTCACCGATACGAGAGATGCCCACACCAATACCATCGCCAGCTCTAACGCCCATTATGCCGCGGCCACAACGCTCGAACAGTCCCATCTTCCAAGAGGATCCTTCATCGGGTGGAGACTTTAGTGATGACGAGGATAAAAGTGATCGCAGTGATACTCACTTGTCGGTAAGTTTACGATAGATTTTTAATCTTGTGCCTTAAATACTTTTGTAAGAGCATGTCTGAAGATAAATATTTTCGTTGTACTATTTCATGATCGTGAGAAATTTCTTTTAGAATATTTACTTAGAAGCAATGAGAGATATATCAGCCCATTTGTAGGATGATCATAAACTATTTGGATGGTGAAAATCTAATATTATTTTGATTTTTCTGTTTGTTTTATAAGCCATGTTTTGGACTTTGTATATTCATCATCATTAGTGTTTCATTGCTTAACCTACCATCTTTGTATGATATTTTACAGACTTACTAACCCTTTGGACCTTATCTTATTATCAAAATCGCCAGAAATCTCATAATTTTACGTTAACTTGAGCTTGGCCTTATCTCATATATCATCAAAGTTTAGTAAAATAGTTTTCAATAAGAAGGCTACAAAAGTTTTTTAAATAAAACAAAAACAGTTTTGGATATCAATGAAATTCTTTATTCCTGTAAAAGCACGTTTGATGCTATTGTGTTTGAAACTCGATTTCTTTTGCATGGCCGCCACGATTACGCTTGAACAGTTCAGACGCTAAACCCAATTTTCGACAGTTTTCAAGCATAAATTCACCGATACTGCTACAATTTCACGTTCGATATTCGTACGAAGTTCGTCAATCGTCGCTAGCTTGTTGGCATATACTTAACGTAGCCCCACAGGAAATAGTCTAACGGCGTCAAATCTCAAGACCGAGGCGGCCAATCGACTGCACCATTTGGTGAGATAACACGTTCTCCAAACTTGGGTTTCAATAAATTGATTGTGACATTCGCTGTGTGGCTTGTGGCGCCGTTTTGTTGGAATCATATGTCCTCCAAGTCCATATCATTCAATTTGCGCCAAAAATATTTGGTTATCATTGAACGGTAGCGATTCCCATTCACAGTAACGTGACGGTCTTGATCATCACGGAAGAAGTACGGCCCAATGACGCCGCTGGCCCATAATCTGCACCAAACCGTAATTTTTTAGTTATGCAATGATGACTCATGGAGTATGTGTAGATTGTAGATTCAGCCAGAAATGGTCTCCGTCATAAACTGGACGTAGCGCTCTTAACATTGAGTCCAATGACTCCGAATTTCGATAGTAAATTTTAAAAATTTCGACTCATTGTTGGCTCATTTATATTTCCATCATGATATGGCCAGCCTTGCTGAAGAGAAATGTCAAAAGAGCAGCAAGAAATATGGCGTCGTCTGCTGTCCTGGTCGCTGTACTTTTGTAGCGTCCCTTTTGAAAAGCTCGATATATTTATCTCATTAGATATTCTTTGGATTAAGAAAATCGGCATTAGAGATGTTAGGTGAACCTTATTCCATTAATGCTTACAACTCCACATCAATTGACCTTTTTCAAGTTCCAGAAGGTTTACCAATACGAAGGCCGTTGTTTGCGTTTTGCGCTTGTCGAGCATTTTGATCTTTGCCCTTCAAAGTGTGTAGGCTATCCTTCGCCATTTCCACTAATATTTCTCTTCAGAAGTAGGGGTTTGGTTTGTCGCGTTCAGAAGATTTTCATTTCTTATGCCAGAAGATCTTCATTTCTTATACCGTAATCATTAGTTTGCAAAGGTTTGCTGACGCGCATCGATGGAATTTGTGTGTTTCTAGGTTTCGCGACCCTAAAACATAATAAACTTGACATTTGAGTTGTATATCTGAAACTTAGCTGTTATCGATATTTGCCAACATTTACAAATAGATCGGAACAAGATTACAATTCAATATCTTCTACATACCCAACTTCCTAGATAATTGATGTGTAGGTACCCTTTCAATAACATTGTTATCCGCATTCATATTTTTACGCCAGTCTTGGAAATATTAACTTCCCGAAATTCAACATTAGCGTTAATATTTTCTGGAAGATAACCTGTACCTTGGCTTAAAAGACATACATACTACATCGTGATATTTCAAATATTTTTAAGTATGTCCACTGGATAATGCGTCTGCCATTCAGAACAGATTGCATTGTGTCATCAATGACAAGGCAGAAAAGTAATGGTGATAAGGTATATTCTTGCTTTACTCCAACGAACGAATTTGACAATTTTCCCTTGTCTAGGTGTCAACTTTTAAAATTCTCGAATATTTTCCACAAGATGGATCAGAACTATTGACACAAAATGGGTTAGAACTCCGAGACGCAACCTTAACTCGAACTCTACACATAACTTCACGATGGACACGGCTTATATCCGCTCAGCGCCTCGAAAGTACATAAAATAAAGATGATCTCCATTTACAATTTATAAAATACGATTTTTTGGTTCTAAGTAACGACATTCGTTAATATCCAAGTTATGTATGAGGTTATATTGCGCCAGCTACAACAAGTTTCTTGCCGCAACACAGTTCTGCCTTCATTGTCGTTTTATTGTCCATCCATGCTCTCTCCTATCACATTAGAACTAACCGTATCTTCAACTAGGTTGCTTATGTAACTAGGATGAACCACGAGGTAGCTGGAAACATCAGGCAAAAAACTGCATCTAATAACATCCTAGTAATGGGATGTAATTTAGACAAATTATCGTCCTCGGTCTTCACCGTACTCTGTGGTTAAAAAAAAAACAAATTTTCTTTGTAGTGTGATGCACAGGGTGATGATAAGTCGTTGTTCAATCCAACGCTACGTCCAAATATCTAGTTCTAGAATAACCTTCTAAAATGTTTGAGCAAATTCCAATTCGTTTTCTCAGCTGTTACAACATTCCTTAACTTCGAGCTCAATAAATCGGAAGGCTTTAGAATAGATTAGCTTGTCTTTAATACTTCGAACATTTTAGATGTTTAAGGGTTGATTATGATATCCAGAACTTTTTAGAGGCCAAAATTGTATTAAATTTTGTTGCGTCTTGGGTAATACCAGCCATTATTAATTGCGATTCCATTTGTTTTAGCAACGCATAGGATTCGTACGCCCAAAAGGTGGCGCTTTACCTGCGGCTAAAGAAATTTCCATTTGCGAGGCATTTGTTGTAAGAAACGAAAATTATTTTTCCGAAGTCGACATCCTTCCTACTTAGTTATCCAGGGATCTTAGAATGTTCGAAAGTAGAAAGGTTGATAATAGGTTATGGGAAGCAGCACAGATTTGAACTTTCCTACATTGTAGATTGGGAATCGCCATGGTATAGCAGGTATGTCATCCACCTAGCATACTAGAGGTCTCAAGTTCGATCCCCGGCCAGACACACTTGAAAAAAAAAATAAAAAAGCGGTTCACCTCATAAACTCAGCTAGCCTCTGGTTATTGAGTATTAGGCTATGTAGAATTTCTCTAAGAAATGCATTTCCCGTTCGGAGCCGGAGTTAAAACGTAGGTCCCTTTCAATAAGTCTAAAAATAGAATCGGATGCAGCTCATTGTCTGAGAAAAGTAGCCCTTGCTCCAATTCGAATGTCGTGGGAATTATGTCCAAATGTATGTATGTACATTGTAAATAGATGAAGAAAAACATTCTAAAGAGTGTTCTAAAAAAAATATGCATTTACTATTTTAGAC
This sequence comes from Stomorhina lunata, assembly GCA_933228675.1. Lineage (NCBI taxonomy): Eukaryota > Metazoa > Arthropoda > Insecta > Diptera > Rhiniidae > Stomorhina > Stomorhina lunata. The sequence continues at coordinate 51,451,256 of OW121743.1, read as the reverse complement.
AAAATTTATCCATAGTGCAAGAAATAATTTATTTTTTGATCAAGTTAGTTTCTATAGATATGTCAGATACTATTATTTTAGAAATTATTAATTTTCAATAGTTATTTCAATCAAAATGGACTGTGGAAAAAAAGTTCGTGAAAATATAATTAAAACTTTTCAAAAAAATCCGTCATGGACTTTTAAAAAAATTGCTAGAAATTTGAAAGTTGACCCTCGAACGGTTTCTAATGCCATCAGACGGTATAAGGAAAACCTGAGCATTGAAAGAAAACCTGGATCAGGGAGGAAAAAAGGTTCTACAGATATTGGTAAGGCAAAAGAAGTCGAGCGACTCTTTCGAAGAGCGCCTAACACTTCTTTTAGAAAAGCAGCTCGTACGGTGAAATGTTCTACGAATTTTGCTCATAGAGTCAAAGCTTATGCTGAACTGAAGACATACAAAGTCCAAAAGGTTCCAGATCGCAATGCTATAAAAAACGAGCGAAAAAATTGAAGTCTGATTTTATAAAAAAATACACCTGTTGTGTGATGGATGATGAAACATACGTACTGGCAGACTTTTCTCAACTTCCTGGTCAAGATTTTTATGTTGCTGATAAACGGGACAATGTTCGGCAAGAGTTTTGCACAAAAAAAAAACAAACAAAATTCCCTAAGAAGTTTCTCGTGTGGCAAGCTATTTGCAGTTGTGGCAAAAGAAGTAAAGTATTTGTGGCATCTGGAACAATAAACACAGAAATTTATATAAAGAAGTGCCTACAAAAACGGTTGTTACCCTTTTTAAGAGAGCACAGAGTGACTACATTTTTTTGGCCCGATTTGGCATCATGCCATTATGGAAAAAAGGCACTTGAGTGGTACTCAAAGAATAATGTCATTTTTGTACCACGAGAGGCAAATCCACCTAACTGTCCAGAACTTCGGCCTGTGGAAAGGTATTGGGCTCTGGTAAAAAAGGAATTGAAGAACACAGGAAAGATTTCCAAGAACATGTCCGATTTTAAGCGCAGGTGGAACACATGCTCCAAAAAGGTATCAGAAGCAACTGTAAAATCTTAAATGGGAAGGTTTCCGAAAAAAGTCGATAATTTTGCAAAACCCGAGTACTAAGTAAATATTTTAATGCTAAATGATTTCGTATAATATGTCATTATATTTGCGTATTTTGTAGAGATTTTATATTAAAAGGTTTGATTTTTATTTAAGAAAATCCAACTACAAATTTTATTTAGAGCACTCTTTATATATTCCACATACAAAAAGTTATATGTGGAATATAAATAGAATAGATGGACTCTAAAAGAAAAACAAGTATGTCGTAAACATATACAGTTTTCACGGACGAGATCCCTAATCTCTTAGGAAAGTTACCACATTGCAACTATGCTCTTGAGAGTCAATAGAGTTAGATACCTTACAGTCTACAAAGGGCTTAGTCTATAACTGAGTAAATACTAAGCGGAAATGTTGCTGTTATCTACAAAAGTGTAGATAGAAAACTAAGAGATAGGATAAGAAAGGAATGAAGCCTTGCGATGCCCCTAAATGCATCTTGAACTCGAAGAACCGACTGCAGCGTACTCGTAAATTCACGAAATTTGTACTGGCGGCTTTTAAGTGGATTGTTGGCCTCTAGGTATTTTACTAGATAAAAAATACAATGGGTGATAATTTTTCGGGTTATTGGCGTTTCCTTTTCTGGTGATTGGCGTTAAGTCAGCATGCTTTCATGAGCTGAGCACTGCTCCATAAATTCTAATTCAATGGATCTAAGCTTTTGGTTGCTTAGATACAAAACAGTGTATATTTGAGTATACTCCGGATTAAGTGCTTTTCGCCAAGAAGGATTAATAACAAATGTCCTTGGGAGCCGTAATAACTTTAGCATGCAGACTTTGGTTGTCAAAAATCTAGATTTTGGTTAATTCGGCAGATTCTAAACGCTTCCTCTCTGGATTTGACCGATTTTGTACATGTCTGTTTAAAACAAGATTTGTATCATGGTTTAATCGATGATTTTTTCTTGGAATTAAGATCAGGGACCAAATCGCCGCATTCGATATCGATAGAAAACTCACATTTTTAGGCAAATATTGTGTAACATACCTTAGGGATTTTCAAAGTAATATATTTTGCAAAAATTGAATAAAATGTGATATCAAAATATATTCGTTTGTTTGTCAAACAGATTTTGTTAAAATGAAATTCTTTTGCTATCAGAGAATTTTTAACAAATAAGTTACAATGTAGTAAACGTTATATCTGTGGCTTGGTGCTAAAAGGGCCAATGTCAAAAAAAGTAGTTTTGAGTTTTTATTTTCCATATAAATTCATAGTAACATTGCCCAGAAAAATCCTTATAAATATGTTTTTAGTTAAGTTAGAGATAAGCTACTTAAGCCAAATAAAAGAGGGCAAAGAAGGGAATTTAATGCAATGATTAACGCAAAATAACAACAAATTAACATTGGCCCTTTTAGCACCAAGCCACAGATATATTATAAATTTTATAAATTATCCGAAAAGTATGTTACATAAATGTTTCTCAAATATTTTACCTTTCGATCGATATTCGATCGATATTAAATGTGACCATTTTTGCCATGGGAAATGCCTAAAAAAATTGTTAAACTTAGCCTAACCAGCCTTTTCGTGCGTGAAAATGAAACATTTCGTAGCTAGTCGCGAAACGTTATGAAGTTTTGAAAAAGAAAAGCACATAACGAAAAGAAGTAGGGGTATTGTGGCTCAGTTGGTTACTACGTTGACTACTAAATAACATATCACATTGAGCCTAGGTTTCATTCCCGGTCACGGCAACATTCATTTCTGTAATCTATCGGCGTTAAGGTCGCAGCAATAACACGCCGTCGATGTAAAAGAAATGATATTGGCTGTAGAACAAAAACCTTAAACAAAAGGGAGCAACTTTATGGTTCTAAAAATAGATAGGTAATAAAAAACAAGAACCAATTTTACCTTACCAACCTATTCATACACAACTGATGGTAGGTAGAGTAAGATTCCTTTAGACCTAATACAGTAGTTCTCATACTTTGCTTTAATTTTCAATAAAAATATCACTCATTGCTTAGAACTATTAAAATGGATTTGCTAGACTTAGAAATATCATTTCATACTAGAGAAAAATAAGAAATTTTAAACATTACCGCCAATTTTGTAAATCTAAAGCTATATTTTAATCCTGATGTTCCAAATTTGTTAAGAAAAGAAAGTTCTATAAATTTCGCCTTGCCATTCATTTCAACTCATTAAAAGTGCTTTTTGATGCCTGTTACGAAAATGACCAATAGTTATTAATATTATAACATAAATATTTACTTAATACTTATTTCCCAGGTTGATTCGGATTGCGGTATTGTTATAGAGTTTGGCAAAAAGCATGAAACACGAAGATGGTTCAGTTGAAAGGCAATAAATAAATGAAATATTTTGGTTTTTAGTTAATATTTTTGGTTCAAAGATTCTTTTGCAATACAAAGCTAGATTTAGTTTATAGATATAATAGAGTTAAAAAAATGCTTTAAAAAGTTATCTTTTTTATGCATATGAAAATTTTAAATACTAATTTATATATTTCTTTAACCCTTAAACCACTCTCTTTCAAAGGAACAACTACGCATTGGTTTGCAACGTGAAAAATCCCGTCTTATAGACTCAGATGTGGAGACAACACCCACGGACACCACGACAACATCAATGGCTAACCTCAATAAGCCTCTACTAGGTGGTCTTGGCTATAAAATACCCAAACTTAGTTTTACACCAGCCGTTGCCGCAGCACCCATGCTTGCACCCTCGATAACCATAGACATAGAACCACCCACCCCAGAAGAAAAACAACAGAGACCCCGTGATTTGATAATACCCACATTAACCGTGGAACAGCCAAGTCCAACGAAAAATCGTCATCCCTTGATTATATTTCCTGGATCGCCGCCGCCACAACGAGCCAGCATAGGTGAAACCAGTTTTATGTTTCCAAATAAACAACAACAAAAAAGGTATACAAGTAGAGACACAATGATAGTGGTGGTGATATAGTACCAAAATCAAAAAACCAAACAAAAAAAATACTAACCAACCAACAAAACACATGTAGTATACATTGTAGTATCCAACTGCTCGATCTTAACTTGTTTACAACTTTAGGTTGTTCTAGATGTTGTGTATGATTCAGACAATTTTTAACATCAACTATGTTTTTAGTTGATTTAACATTTTTGAATATGATTTTAAACAAACTTTTGCCAATTTTTTTAAAACTTTTTGATTTTTCTTTTGTTTGTTTTTTTTTGATAGTGAGTATTTTTTACTTAAAACTCTTAGCTGATATTTACTGTAAATGCTTAAGTTTTTCTTTAGTTATAATTTAAATAATTTATCTTTCTTTATTTAGAAAACTTGTCTTTGTAGCTGCATACATGCCTTCATAGAGCCTAGAAGAATTGTTGACCTATAACTTAATAATTTACAGCTTACATATAGTATTTACTACATTAATCATAGAACTGAAACAATTAGAAGAAAAGGTTTGAATCAAACAGCATGCAACTTGCTCTGATTAAAAAAGCATGCAACATGTATATAAAACTTAAAGCTTTTTGCGAGCCAACATAAGCCCGATTTTTAGGTTTAAACCAGGGCCCTATTTCACTAAGCTACAAGTTTACAATTACAAGTGTTTTTGCCTGTAAAATTGTGAACTTGTAAATAATTGTATTTCATTAAAATACAATTACAAGTTTGTAGCTACAAGTTATTTTGACAATTCACAAGTTTACAAGTCGAACTTCTACTAATCTAAATTTGTACTTGTACACTTGTAGAATTGTAGAAAAAAAGCATAGGGTCGACGGAGACTCTCAAAAAAATTTTACAAGTTACAAGTAAATGATAAATTGAATTCAAATTTGGTTTTTAACTATTTTTTAATAAAAATTAGTTAAAATTAACAGAAAATCAAATTAATATTAATTACCATTTATTTATTTTATTTGTTTTTAAATATGTTTCGATTAATAATAGTCCATTACTTAGTGTACCTTGACGAATTTAGTTTACTTTGACGAATTTTAATAGCACACTACCAAAATAATTGTTTGTGCCAAATTTAATCAAATTATCTTGAGAATTGCGAAATCTACTTTGATTACAAGGTTTACATGGGGCTCCAGCCAGTCGTCCAGCCAGATAGACGGACGGACTGACATCGTTTAATCGGCTCAGGAAGTAATTCTAAGTCCGTTGTTATACTAAAAGGTGGTCTAACTAAGACCAATATTTCTATGCGTTATATATATCAGCCCAAACTTATAATACCCTTTCCACCTATAATGATGAAGCGTATGCAGAACAAGGGAGATCAATGATGTCCTTGACTCAATGATATCTCAAAAAGCATATCTTACATTTTCATTATCATTCTCTCAAATGTGAATAATAGTATAGACAACAAAATACGAAAACCAAAAAATGGGCTCATGGTGGATCGGAAAACAAAAAACTTTTTCTTAGCTTTTTAATTAAAAGAGCATAAAACTACAGGGCATATGCTAAAATATGAGCCCAGTCTTATAAAAATCTGATAACAGTATCAAAAGTTATATGCATATAAAGTGGGTATGTTTCTGAAAAAATGTTCAAAAAAAACGAACTTTGAACTGCCATAAAATCTGAACCAAAGCTAAATTAAAAATTTTGAAGAAGTGTAACAATTGTCTAGGCTAGGAGAATTTACATATATATAAAATTTCATAAAAATCGTATTTTTTATTTGACTCCATATATTTATCAAAATATTTTATTATAATTGTAATTTTAGAAATTGTAATTGTAGAAATTGTAGTTTACAAGTCCAAAAAGCTACAATTGTTGTGAAAATTTTAATAAAACACAATTGAACAGCACTTGTAAGAATTAGACTTGTAATTGTAACTTGTAAACTTGTAGAATTGTAGTTTAGTGAAATAGGTCCCAGGTGTGTCCAAAAACACATTTGTGGTAAACAGCTTTGAAAGTTCTTACGGTCAAAATTACATTATTCTTCATATAATCAGGCAAAAAAAATCGAATCTGGCAGCACTGTCTTTGAAAAGACAACTGACTTTTTTACAAAGGCAATTTTACGTAAGTAAACATAGTTGCGTCTCGCTCATACATAGTGTGTCGGTGTAAAAGCTCAAAAGCTCATTTGTTAAAGTTCGCATATTGTGCTGTAGAGCTGGACGGCTCGGGTTTAAATTCTGTCAAATTTTCTAACCAAAAAAAAGTACTTCTCCTTTTTCTGAATAAATCTTGGGAAGTATTTATTTAAATAAAACTTAAACCGTAAAATATGAAAAGTCTTAAAAAATACTCGGTAATTTTTTTTTATCAAAACATTTGTGAGGTTAAAGTGAACATTGAAAAATTCAATATAAGCCAATCTGATGCAGTGGTTTTAACTTTAATCCGATTTTAAAAAAGGTATAACAAACATTTCAAAAAATGAAAAAGCGGTATATATTTAGCTTGATCTCAAATTTCAATGTTGACATATTATTCAACATTTGAGTTCTCCACTTTCAAAAATTTCTATATTAAAAAAAAGTAACCTTTTGAAAAAAACGATAAAAATGTCTCATCCTGAAACGCAGTTTCACATGTAAACCATTCAATCAAGTACAGGTCGCAATTCTAAAGACAATTTGATGAAATTTGGCACAAATAATTGTTTTGATAGTGGGACCATGGCTATTCGTCAAAATCGGTCCATTATTTATGGTACCTCCCATAGGTCCCACTTCCCAGAATTGATACATTGGGCAGAAATTGCAATATTTTTTCATAAAATTTAAAAAAAATACTGCTTATGTAAACTAAACTCACTGTACCAAATTTCGTTGAAATCTGTCTACATTTGACTATAGCTCCCATACAAACTCTTGTGTCAAAACGCACTAAATAAGACAAAAATCACTAAAACACTCGTAAATCGGAACATAATGAGTGTTTTAAGTTTATTTTTTGCAAACATAATTTTTGTAACAACTGTAATCAATTTGCCAAATTTCAAGATAATCGGTCTACATTTGACCCTAGCTCTCATATAAGTCCAAATGATGGAAATAGCTTAAATATATAAGTTTTGAGAAAATGTTGTTATGATGGCAAATATTTGTCTTTATACAGAAAAAGAACACCTTTGACCTTAGTGGTAAAGCGTATCGTATGGTCGGACTTGACGGACTATAGCACTTCCTTACTTATTTCACATATTTTTGTTCTCGATGTATAAGTCGGAATTCTCAACAAAATTTGATTAAATTCACTATACGCCTATTAGTTGACCCAAAAAGAACTCTACTAATTTTGGCTGAAATCCGTCGACTCATAGTGGTACCTACCTTGGACTTGCACTTATAAGCAATTTGATCAAAAAGTTAAGCCTAAACGACTGCAACACTTTTTTCTTAAAGCTTAACAATTTCCGTAACTATTTTCAGAAAATTTTGAACTTTGTTCTACGATCGGTAAATTTTGTTGATTTTTTTTTTCGCTTAACCTAAAGAAGAGACTTTCGCCTTTCACGTGGTTGTAGTCGGGCAACCGAGCAAAAGCGAGACAACTTAGTTTATATCAAAAGAAAAACGAAAATACTGCTTTTTTTGATTTCCTGATATCTCCTAAACTGTATGTGAGATTAAGTTATCTGCAGACTAAAACCAAGGTTCTGTATCTTAATTAAATCGAATATGTTTGGTTACTCCTTTTTATTCTTAACTCCAGCTTTTTAGTCAAACATAGTCCTGTCCTGAATAAGAAGAGTATAAATTAATCTCTTAAAACATTTGATATCTAAACGTGTCTACATTGTCTGAATTGTATTAATTCTACCCAGGCTGCTACGAGTTAGTCAGTGACTTTTTTAATTCCCAGCCTTTTTATTGGGAGATTCAAACTGCCGTACAAGCACTGAAGATACCGAACATTTTAGAAGCTCAGTTGAGGCCTCTACATTCGAAACAATTGAAAAAATTCATTATATATTTTGAGCCAATCGGGTATTAAGGAGGAGACAGATTGTAAAAGCTATAGGCATAGCTGAGTAGTTTCAATTTTGATTGATGACTTGAGTATGAACCACAATCAACCACGAATGGAACTGTTTGACAACTTTGCAAGTTTAAGCGCCGTTTTGTAACCGTAAGCGAAGAGTGGATAAACCATAACATACCGAATACCAAATAGTAAGTTTTTTGTGGTGATTTGGAGCTAACGAACGCAAAGATTGGTTTGTCAGCTAATAGTATTGTGGCAACAATTTTTTAGGTTACCCCAAGAAAAAAAATTTTTTAGTATCCAGTTTCCATAACAAAAATCTATGAATTAGGGCTACGCATTGCTCCTTCATTCATCATATTATCCAGATTTAGCCCCGAATGGATATTTATTGGTCTCGTACTTAAAAAATGTCTATTTAAATGACATCGACAGATCATACCGGAATGTGATGTAAATCGATAGTTTTTAAAGCGATCGATTTCTAATATATAATTTTCAGTTATTTCCCCAAAAACAACGAAAATTTGAGCTTTGATCCTTTAACTGATATCTTATCTCTCGTTTGGTTTGAATTTTTTGTGGAAATGGGGATAATGATTTCAAAAATATACCTGAAATAGTTCGAAAACAATATATTTCCATCACATACCAGATAGTTTTCGGAAGGGATAAACAAATTGGAGAAATCTTGTATAAAAAACTTATTTATTGGCCGTCGAATTATGTCGTCGCTACTGAAAGAAGAAGATGATGTTAGTTCCCAATTGTTCCTACCACTCATACAAGTCTTTGGGATGATGACTACAACGACTCCTTCTTGCGTCCGGGGAAGTGTTAATGATGTAGATGTAGCCTTACAGTTGCCATCTACGGAATTTTGACATCTTGACTCCAAATATAGTTTACAAGCCATCTTTTGATAAACTTTTAAAAGACTTGAATTGGCAAGGTCATCAAAGAGGGTTCCATAAGGGATCATGTCGAATGTCTTAGGCACGTCAAGCGATAGCATTATTGTGCCATGTTCTTTTGGTTAAGACTACGGCATACATGTGTGATGATGACAGTTAACACAGTAATTGTATTGTGTACTTTTCGGAATCCATGTTGGTACCACTCCACCCAACTTCCATACCAGAGTAGTAAAAACTCGAGTCTTAGAGCTTCTAGGTGTTTGAAGCATCTATATTGCAATTCCATCAGGGCCAAGGACTTTAACAGCTAAAAGACTGTGAACCTTCCTCACTATTCACCTATTGTTTATATCTTTCTCGGGGTGCTCGTACATTTCTAGGGGTGTAACTGGGTATTGCTTTCAAATATTATTGCAATCGTGTCATCTCGCTTCATTTGATGTGAGTGAGATTTGATGGTAGATTATAATATTTCAACTGTAGTATGTAATGAACTGGGATGTTAAACTTGGCCAGGGATTAATTCATATATTCTTTTAAGTTAACCACTTTGTGAACTGGAACTTAACTTTGTTAAAAATTTTTACAATAAATTGATCATTTTTGTTATATGGTATTCAACAATTTTATGATTTTAAAAGATCTTTGTAAAAGTATAACTGACTCGAAGAAATCTATAACTCAAACCTTATTTTCTAGTTATCTGACTCTATGACCTAAGACATTCAAACATTTGACATTTGAACGTTGCAACATGTTGTGTTTCCTCTTTGTATATAATTTTATGTTAAACAAATAAATTTTTTACACTCTGCTTTAAAAAATATGATTTTAACGCTTTTTGAATATAATCATATGAATTATTTTTTTAAAATGTTAAAACCACTTTTATTGTAGGCTCCTAAAACAATTCGAGAAACCTACTTCTTTGGATTTCCCCTTTGCACCGCCCACCATAACGGTAACCTCGAACATGAGTGAATTGGAGTCGGACACAGAACCCCTATCGCCCGCACCGAAATTGGGTGTTAGTGGTGGATTAATGCCACCCAATCCTGTGGGTATGTGCTATCTAAGTCCGTTTACCATGTGTACTCGAGCGGATCGTACGATATCCGAGAGTAATCTTAGCTCATCGGGTTACTCAAGTATGGCCAGTCCGGGACCGAGTCGTTGCGGCTCTAGTAATCCTTTGTATCCCAATGAAATGGATGAACCGGGCAGTGGTCATTCGGGACCAGGGCTATCACTGCATGTCAATCTCTTAAATAGACGCAAGTCTTCAGTGCTGCCCAGCTGTAAGGAGAACATAACCAATGGCAAGTGTACAGGACCCTCGGCGGCCACCAATACAGATCGTCTGCATACCCATCGTCCTCGCTCGGATTCGGAGACTTTCTCCGATGACATACTCATGGAATCGAATGACGAGGGTATAGGCACAGATCATGTGGATGAGAAATTAGATGATACCCGTTTGAGTTCGCGTCGCTTTGATATGTTTCTGGATGATGAAATCTTAATCGAAGTGGATGAACCGCCGACAACAAACCTGCCCTCAACGTCTATGCTAGGTGGATCCAATCTGCTAAGCACCAACACTTGTGCTCCCCAAATGGCACAACTACAACTGCCTTCTATTGTGATACAAATCGATGGATGCGGCGATAAGACTTTATCGCCGGTCTCCTCGCGTTCTGAAAGTCCCTTAAGTGAGCGTGCAGGCATAGGACGCTTCTCGCCTCACTTCTATGGACGCAAAGATCAACTGCCTTTTACGGACTCGGATGGTCTCTACGATTTTCCCTCGTCCGATGGCAAGGGCACTTCGGCGCATACGTTCTCGCATCAACGACGCAGCAGCAGTAAAAAGCGTGAACGTAAATCCTCCAAGTGCTCGTCGACTCAATCGCCTACGAAACAGCAATTGGATTTACCCTCCAAAGAGTCGCTGAACACTTCATCTACGCCCAGTAGTATAACGCATGTCTGCAACAAGCATTGCCATTCACATCACCATCCATGCCCTGCCGTCACCGTCACCACGCGTAAGAGTCCCAAGAGACGTCTGCATAATCGTCACCCTGTGGCGAGTAGTTCCTCGTCATCGGAAAGCCTGAATTCTACAAAAGAATTGACTGTGAGACCTTTGCCAAGAAGTAAGTTTTTGACAAAGAAGTTTTCAGTTTATGAAAGAGTTAATGATCCTCTTTATGTTTTCTCTTTTCTTACAGGACTCAATTCACCCAATCGTGAGAAGAGACCTCGTAAACAGGAGAGCTTAAGTGAAGATGAGGTGGCTGATGTAAGCGTTTTTTTTAAGATAAAGAAAGTTTTCGAATGTTAATTTTATTATTTTATGCTCTAGTCTATTTTAAGGCGCATTTCTCCTAGCATTGTAAAAGAAGATGAATCTGCCAGACCTAAGTGTAAAATTAATCGTCTAAGGGCCATAGGAAATCAAATAAGGTAGGTTATATTATTTTCAGAGCCAAGAATGAATCAAATCACGCAATTGTCACTTTTCGAAAAATATCCTAAAAACAGTAAATTTTTAAAAATTTCCTATAAATAGTCAATTTTCGAAAAATATCCTTTAAATAGTCAATTTTCGAAAAATTTCCTATAAATAGTCAATTTTCGAAAAATTTCCTATAAATAGTCAATTTTCGAAAAATTTCCTATAAATAGTCAATTTTCGAAAAATTTCCTATAAATAGTCAATTATCGAAAAATTTTCTATAAGTAGTCAATTTTCGAAAAATTTCCTATAAATAGTCAATTTTTGAAAAATTTCCTATAAATAGTCAATTTTCGAAAAATTTCCTATAAATAGTCAATTTGCGAAAAATTTCCTATAAATAGTCAATTTTCGAAAAATTTTCTATAAATAGTCAATTATCGAAAAATTTCCAATAAATAGTCAATTTTCGAAAAATTTCCTATAAATAGTCAATTATCGAAAAATTTCCTATAAGTAGTCAATTTTCGAAAAATTTCCTATAAATAGTCAATTTTTGAAAAATTTCCTATAAATAGTCAATTTTCGAAAAATTTCCTATAAATAGTCAATTTTCGAACAATTTCCTATAAATAGTCAATTTTCGAAAAATTTCCTATAAATAGTAAATTTTCGAAAAATTTCCTATTAATAGTAAATTTTCGAAAAACTTCCTATAAATAGTCAATATATGAAAAATTTTCTATAAAAAGTCAATATATGAAAAATTTCCTATAAAAAGTCAATATTCGAAAAATTTCCTATAAATAGTCAGTTTTCGAAAAATTTCCTATAAATAGTCAATTTTTGAAAAATTTCCTATAAATAGTCAATTTTTGAAAAATTTCCTATAAAAAGTCAATTTTCGAAAAATTTCCTATAAAAAGTCAATTTTCGAAAAATTTCCTATAAAAAGTCAATTTTCGAAAAATTTCCAATAAATAGTCAATTTTCGAAAAATTTCCTATAAATAGTCAATTATCGAAAAATTTCCTATAAGTAGTCAATTTTCGAAAAATTTCCTATAAATAGTCAATTTTTGAAAAATTTCCTATAAATAGTCAGTTTTCGAAAAATTTCCTATAAATAGTCAATTTTCGAAAAATTTCCTATAAATAGTCAATTTTCGAAAAATTTCCTATAAAAAGTCAATTTTCGAAAAATTTCCTATAAAAAGTCAATTTTCGAAAAATTTCCTATAAATAGTCAATTTTCGAAAAATTTCCTATAAATAGTCAACTTTCGAAAAATTTCCTATAAATAGTCAATTTTCGAAAAATTTCCTATAAATAGTCAATTTTCGAAAAATTTCCCACAAATAGTAAATATTCGAAAAATTTCCCACAAATAGTAAATATTCGAAAAATTTCCTATAAATAGTCAATTTTTGAAAAATTTCCTATAAATAGTCAATTTTCGAAAAATTTCCTATAAATAGTCGATTTTCGAAAAATTTTGTATAAATAGTCAATTTTTGAAAAATTTCCTATAAAGAGTCAATTTTCGAAAAATTTCCTATAAATAGTCAATTTTGGAAAAATTTCCTATAAATCGTCAATCTTTGAAAAATTTCCTATCAATATTCAATTTTCGAAAAATTTCCTATAAATAGTCAATTTTCGAAAAATTTCCTATAAAAAGTCAATTTTCGAAAAATTTCCTATAAATAGTCAATTTTCGAACAATTTCCTATAAATAGTCAATTTTCGAAAAATTTCCTATTAATAGTCAATTTTCGAAAAATTTCCTATTAATAGTCAATTTTCGAAAAATTTTCTATTAATAGTCAATTTTCGAAAAATTTCCTATTAATAGTCAATTTTCGAAAAATTTCCTATTAATAGTCAATTTTCGAAAAATTTCCTATAAATAGTCAATTTTCGAAAAATTTCCTATAAAAAGTCAATTTTCGAAAAATTTCCTATAAATAGTCAATTTTCGAAAAATTTCCTATAAATAGTCAATTTTCGAAAAATTTCCTATAAATAGTCAATTTTCGAAAAATTTCCTATAAATAGTCAATTTTCGAAAAATTTCCTATAAATAGTCAATTTTCGAAAAATTTCCTATAAAAAGTCAATTTTCGAAAAATTTCCTATAAAAAGTCAATTTTCGAAAAATTTCCTATAAAAAGTCAATTTTCGAAAAATTTCCTATAAAAAGTCAATTTTCGAAAAATTTCCTATAAATAGTTAATTTTCGAAAAAATTTCTAAATTTTGAATGATAAAATTTCACCTGTCAAATACTTATCTCTCCAGGTTTTCATTTTAGATCGACCGATGATCGATTCTTCCAAAACCTTTATAAAAATCCTTTCTTATTCCTCTCTCTTCCAGATTCCTAAAACGCATTGAGAAATCCATAAAAACCCGCGAACCAATTGCCTCACCTCCAGACAGTTGTCCCGAAGATAATACCGATGACAATGACTCACCACAGGCCTCATCGCCTCTGCTACGACCAACATCGCCGAGTAAAACGCGTGTGGCATTGTGTCGGCAGAAACGTCTTCCTAGCGGGACATACGGTATAACAGCGGCAGCATTAAACTCCAGCAGTTGGAAGGGCATGGATCGTAGTCTGATTGGAGATGACTTAAATAGTGATTAAGTTGGAAACACAAACAAAAAAAGTAGCGTAACAAAAACAGTGTTAAAAAACAAAACCTATAAAGCAAATTATTGTAAATTGTATATAGATTTTAGATTTTTTAAATAGTTTTACAAGCGAAACTTAAAGCTCTTTAGTAAATAAGTGTCACTACAAAAACAAACTCTCTTACACATACAGTATAATTCGCTCACTATCACACACACAGACACCTAATCACTTACTCAATTTACACTGACGTAATGGAATTGATAGTTTCTTTAAACTTTTCCTAACTCTATCTCTCTCTTTCACACTAACTCTAGCTGTTACTTTGTGTTACTTTCTACTAACATAGAGTTAACTAATTAGTAAGAAAACTTAAATTCATATTAATTATTTAGTAATATTAGTATCAGTAAATAATAGTTAAATAATCGAAATTATTTTTGCAAAATGGCACTTTTTTTAGGTAAATACAACCAATTTATAAATATGTATTTATGTATTGTAAATGTAGTTCTTTAATTATGTAAATGTATATGAGGTAAAGAAATTTATTAAAAAAAAACAAATTACCATTAAATGTTGTGACAAATTTTAACATATTAACTACACACACAAACACTCATACACATATGAGGCCCTATGCTCCACTGGGAGTCAAGGATAACAGAAGAAGAAGACAAACACTCATACACTTACAAATATTTAATTATCTAGTATTTGAGAAACATACACAAAATAACACCAGATATCATATTAAATACATTCATTGTTTTTCTACGTAACACTGTACAGCTGAAGTAGCTTAAAATAGCAATTTGTAATTAGCACAGTGTATTTATTGTTTGAAGTTTTCATTAGGTCTAAGTCCAAGAAGTGTTCATTAAATAAGTTTTCCAAGAAAAAAATATTCACCACTATAAAGTAACTTTCAGTAAATCTTAAGGATAAGTATATGGGCAAAAATCAAACAGTTTTTATTCCTTTGAAACCGACTTTAAACTCGAATAATTTTTGTACCCCTAGGACTTCGGAAAATCTAATTACAGATCTTGAACTCACAAAAACTTCTGTATACTGAACACAATATCTTAGTTGCGCAAATTTGCGCTTCTAAGCGTAATTGGCATGCAAATTTAAAAAAACATAAACAAATCGATTGAAGCATTCAAGTTTTTCTTCATATTTCGTCTTCTTCTGCATTCGTTTTGACATTTGGATCCAAGTCGTTGTTCTACGAAATAGACACTACACTTAGGCGATAAATCCACTTCCCTCTAAATTTTAATTTTGTCACTTCTAATACTACATAATGGCTGCCAAAATTTGAAGCTCGTTTTAGCCAGTTTTTAATTTTTTCGCATATTTTTTGGCCGCCTCAACGAATTTCAAAAAAATTGACAACGATTTGTAGATCCTTCAATTTCGCATTGTTTGATATATATCTCGTTAATGTGCTCTATATAGGTATAACATACGAGAGGTGTAAATGAGGAGTTTTTGAGCGTAAATTTTTCAAAATACCGGTTTTTCGTGGAGCACACTCGCAAATATGAATGAAAATTTCCAAACTACCGCGTAAACCGAGTTTTTTGCCATTTAGCACCTAAAAGCAAAAGCGCACCAAAAAATCATTGTTTGCTAAAATTTTATGAAGATTTTGAAAATCGTGCAAAAAAGTGCATATTGGTTCAAATGGTTTTAGATTGCAAACTGAGACAAAATCACATAGGCATGAAAGTGATGTCATTTATAACCGATTTGCATCAAAAGTTCGTCAAAAATCTCTTTATTAACTGAGAACGCGAAGGTTTTATCTAAAAACATTTCAATGAAGCACATCGCGAATTTAGCTCAAAATTGATCACGAATGCTCTTGAAAATATTCCTAAAAAAAGCAAAATGTTAAAAGGATTAACGATTTGACGGGCCAAATAAGAAAAAATAATATTTAAATAAAAAATTACTTTAAATTAAATTTGTCCATAAGTCAAGGTAGCAGAATTTCACTAAGACTCATATATTCTTAAAAAATATTTTTTTTCACTTGCAAAATTGCATTATTTCTTCGTGTTAAGGCATTATATAAATTACCATAATATCATGAAATGACATAACACCTGAAAATATATAAGTTGTGTCAAAATCAACATAAAACTAATAAAAATAAAATAGTTTTTAATTTTTTTTAGAAATTTGTGTTTTAACCGTCATAACTTCTGCGCGCATCGCGTAAGATCATTAACGCGAACAGATTTTACATTCACTAACATCCTTAAATAGAATCCCAAAAAAAATTTAGTGCGCGATCAAAAAATTTTTTGAATTTTTTTAATTCCGAAAATTAAAACTATTTCATTTTTGTCCATATATCATATTAGAGTCTATTTCGAAGTAATACCGATAGAATATTCCAAATTAAGAAAGTGGTCTAGTTTATAAGCAACTTTAGTGGAAATGACAAGTGTTATCCGTTTGAAATCCGATGTTGACAGGCCAGCCTCATATTTAAATGCTTAAAAGTAGTAGTAAAATTATTAAACTTGGCTCTAATTTACAAAAATTTGTGATAATTGCATTCCGTTTTCGATCAAAAATTGGTGATATAAACATTAAAAATATCGGAGGCCAAATCGTCGCATTCAATATCGATCGAAATGTAAGATATTTCAGAGACGTTTGTGTAGCATACTTTAAGGATAATTTGAATAATAGCCTTGTATGTTATACAAGGCTCACTTCCCAGCTAGCAATTTGGTGATTGTTGACGATAATATCAGCAAAATGAGTCTTTTGGCATTTGTATAGATGATCAAAAACTAATTAATCTAAAAAAGATTCCAAAAGACTCCTTAAAATGCTTAGTCAAAATCTTATCTCCAAAAAATGGCAATTTGTAAAAAAAATTTTGGTTTAAATAAAAATTTCTCAAAAGGCAAAGCAACGATTTGAAAAAAGTTATAATGTTTATATTTTCTGACATATCTGTTATTGATTAGAAAAGTTTTTTCTGAAACGCGCTGTAAATAGAGTCAGTGATGCCATATTTGTAAAAAAAAACTCATTTTTTAAAATCCCTTTTTTCCAAGTTGGGAATTGGGAAATTTTTCAGTTAAAATTGGGAATTTTTTTTAGTCTATTGCTTTTAGATCTTTTTGATCTACATAACTACAAAATTTCATTGTGATATCTTTATCCATGTCATCTCTACAAAATATCAAATACAGGCAAAGCCGGTTATAACGAATCCCGATTTAACGAAAATTGGATATAACGAACGCTATTATTTTTTCCATTGAATACCTTATATAGCGAATATTAAGCAAATTTAATACGCGATATAACGAATAATAAAAAAAGTTATGAAAAATTTCCATAAATTTAAACATTTTATTAATGTGTATTTAAAAACCGACTCTAAAAAGAAAGTAAAAAAACAAGTAAAAAATATGTAAACTGTGCAAAAAAAGAATCAAATTGTCGTTTTCGTAAGATTTTCACCGATTCCAACGAAAATTTCGTACAGTGATTTTTAAATCTTAAAGAAATATTTCCTCTTAATTTTGTATAAATATAATAAAATTTGAGGGCAAAATCTAAATTTCGGGAAGCCAGACCTATGAAAGGTTCCTGAAATAAAGAACCGATTTCAGTATTGTTAGTCTCACTATAAAAAAGTTGTACTAACTTTCATGAAATTATCCTTGAAAATGGGACTTTAATAAGGAGATTACATTGATGACAAGCCTGAACAGCAGTCGAACGAACTGACATCGCTAAATCGACTCAGTTATTGATTATGAGTAGATTAGTATGTGGTTTCAGACCAATAAATCTATGGTGGTGTAAAGTATAAAAACTTTGCGATATAACGAATATTTTTGTATTACGAATGAGCCTGACATTATATATTTCGTTGTATGCCTGTATTGAAATTATTTTCCTTAAAAAAGTAGAAAAATAATATTTTTTGTTTTACGATCGAAGCTTGGGTGAAGTATGTATATCTTATACTTCACCCAAGCTTCGAATGCAGGAGAGGCGAAAGTTTAAGTCAAATTCAAAATTTTAGTACTTTTTTAACAAAAGATTGCTTAAACTCAAGCATTCATCAGATCTAACAATATAATATTGCATAGAATTATTTTTGTCAAATCGAAATCGAAATAAAAACTTTTTTAGAAATGTGTAAAATTTTTACTTCAATACTTCTTCCAAAAAAAAACCGTATCTATCTGACTTGTTCCCTAGTTGAATTCCGATCGAAATGGTTTTAGGTACTATAGATGGTTTCATTCCGAAAACATATATTTTTTTTCTACTATAACAAAATTCGAAATTTATTCCATTTCAGAACGGAATAGAGTAAAAAATCAAGTATATACATTTAACTTTAAGCTAAAAATTCATGAAAACCTTCGCCCTTTTTGGTTTTAAAAACTATCAGAGACCGGAGATCTTTTTGTTTTTTAATCCATTTAGTATAAATATCATTGCGATAAAAATCATGAGGGTTTAATATTATTTCTTGAACTTTAATGATTGTTTTATGGGTAAAAATATGAAATATTGTTTTAAAAGTATTTTTTAATCGGTCTTTGGAAATTATTCACTTCTTTTCTTAATTACATAAAAAAGATTTGCCATTTAATATCTTGTAGTTTAAAAATGTGTAATATCTTTTACTTCTTTTAAAAGTGAATCGGTTTTACTTCAACCAACAGCAATTGCTTAATGTTCGCCGCTGCGTATGAGTGTTGAATATCTAAATTATCACGCATACACATAGTGTTTTAACAAAGTAATGTTCTTCTTAAATGTGTGGCATACCTTCAGGCTGTTCATAAAAGGCAATATAGTAAAAAAAGTGGCCAGATTGTTTTTTTATTACAAAATAGGTTATCAACGATTAAAAACAAAATTTTAAATGAATGAGTGCAAAGATTAGGGATCAGGGTAGCTAGGATCTTTTTGAATGGACACTTCTTAACTTAATTTATTATTTAATCTCATTTAAAAACCAACATTCGCAAATTCATTAAAAAACATACACAAATTTGTAGATAATGAAAAATAGTTTAATTTTTTTAGTAAGTAAAGAAACGTAAAAAAACAAAAATGGTGTGCTCAACAATTAGCGCTGTGTTTGTTATTAAAAAGAGATAAAAAAAATCCTTATTTCATTGGATAAATTTTTATCGAGCAAAAAAGAAAAAAATCTAAACAAAAAAATTCAAAACCATACACTTAACAATCATTGAATTCTTATGACAAGCGAAAAATTATAACCGAATTGCATAAATCTTCGACTTAATTAATTGTTTTAAAAATTAAAGGAAAATTGTATGAAGTTAAAGAGTTAAAAAATTAAAAAAATAGGAAATAAAATAAATACAATTTTCTTGAAGTTTATTTTCTCGGAAGCCTTTAGTTTTTTTAGGTAAATTCCTTTTTATTATTTAAAGTCGAATACGAACCATTTTATATGACAAACGAAAAATTCTAAAATTTTTACCTAAAAACACTTTCACCACTAAAAACCTTTAAACAAATAATATTTTACCAAAAAAAAAAAAAAACAGCCATTCAAAACTTTATACAAAAAGCAATATCTTAGAATTAAAATGAACTAAAGATAACTAACTCTAATTAAAATTTAACAAAAAAAAACTTAAGAAAATGCACAATATTTCTAAAAAAAGTAGCACTAATTATATTTAGTTTAGAAAAATAACTATAAATTAATATAAAAATTTAAAATAAAAATTAAATTTACTGCTTAAGAACCCATCGATGATTAAAATAAACAAGAAACAAAATTTTTAGTTGCTTTCAAAAATAAAAAAACAAAAATTTTTCAGTAAAAAGAAATCAGTTGACAAACAAAAATCAACCACAAAAATTACAAAAAAAATTAGTTTAAAATAAAATAAAATTATTTAAATAAAATGTTAGGCGATATAATAAAACCAAAAAAATAAAAAAAACATTATTATGATGGCTTGTATTGAGACTGATTTTATAATTAAATTAATAAAAATAACAAAATATAACAGAAAAAATTCTTAATATAAATATATATTAATTTTTAAAGAAAAATCAAAAATAACTTACATAAATAGTTAATAAACAAAAATAAGGAAAAATTATTAAAACAAGAAATATGTTGTATTTTGCACAACAAATATTTTTAGTTAAATACTATTAACAAATATGCAAAAAACCTAATGATAAACAACTAAATTAATAAATATAAATATTATTAATTGTATCACATAAACTCACACATTTTCATATATGTTAAACACTTTATTACACACAGTTTTTTCATAACTAAAATGTTTTCTCACACATAATTACTATACAAATTTATCGAAAAATTAAACAATTATAAAAGCTATTAACCTAATTTTAAAATATTATATTTTTCAAACCTGAAAAATCATCCTTATTTTCCTTACACTAACGACATCCTTTGTCATTTTGACTTCAGAAGAATATAAAACATTTTATGAGCAAAAATGTATACCAAAATATATTTCTTATACATTAATAGACTATTTTTAATAAATTTTTAAAGAAATTCATCTGTTTATTTCTTAATCTTTAATTAAAACTTAACATGTCAAGTACAATTTTCTGGTTTTTATATGGAGATACAATTTTTGGTTGTCATTTTATGAAGGATGGCGTTCTAGGGTTAAGCAACAGCTACTTCTTGTTGTTTCCCACTGCGTATGAGTTTTAATTATCTAAAATATCACATATACGCACATTATCCCAATAATAAAATATTATATACAAAATGTGTGGCATACCTTCTGGCTGTTCGTATAAAGACAAATAGTACATAAAGTGGCCAGATGATTTTTTTTTAAGTAATTTTTCAAAAATTTTATTCATAGAGAATTTTACAAAAATTTCTTATATTTTAGAAATAATTTCCAAAAATTTTTTATTTTTTTCGGAAATTTATTAAAAATTTGTTATTTTTTAAGGACATTTTTTAAAAATTTCTCATTTTTATAGGAACTTTTTCAAAAATTTTTAATTTTTATAAGAAATTTATCAAAAATTTTTAAAAAATTTTTTATATTTATATTTTATAATTATTATTCGAAATTTATCAAGAATTTCTTATTTTTAAATTAAAATTTTCAAAAATTTCTTATTAAATTAAAATATAAAATATTTCCTATTTTTATAGGAAATTTTTCAAAAATTTCCTATTTTTATAGAAAATTTTTCAAAAATTTCCTATTTATATAGGAAATTTTTCAAAAATTTCCTATTTATATAAAAAATTTTTCAAAAATTTCCTATTTTTATAGGAAATTTTTCAAAAATTTCCTATTTTTATAGGAAATTTTTTAAAAATTTCCTATTTTTATAGAAAATTTTTCAAAAATTTCCTGTTTTTATAGGAAATTTTTCAAAAATTTCCTATTTTTATAGGAAATTTTTCAAAAATTTCCTGTTTTTATAGGAAATTTTTCAAAAATTTCCTGTTTTTATAGGAAATTTTTCAAAAATTTCCTGTTTTTATAGGAAATTTTTCAAAAATTTCCTGTTTTTATAGGAAATTTTTCAAAAATTTCCTGTTTTTATATGAAAATTTTTCAAAAATTTCCTGTTTTTATATGAAAATTTTTCAAAAATTTCCTATTTTTATAGGAAATTTTTCAAAAATTTCCTATTTTTATAGGAAATTTTTCAAAAATTTCCTATTTTTATAGGAAATTTTTCAAAAATTTCCTATTTTTATAGGAAATTTTTCAAAAATTTCCTATTTTTATAGGAAATTTTTCAAAAATTTCCTATTTTTATAGGAAATTTTTCAAAAATTTCCTATTTTTATAGGAAATTTTTCAAAAATTTCCTATTTTTATAGGAAATTTTTCAAAAATTTCCTATTTTTATAGGAAATTTTTCAAAAATTTCCTATTTTTATAGGAAATTTTTCAAAAATTTCCTATTTTTATAGGAAATTTTTCAAAAATTTCCTATTTTTATAGGAAATTTTTCAAAAATTTCCTATTTTTATAGGAAATTTTTCAAAAATTTCCTATTTTTATAGGAAATTTTTCAAAAATTTCCTATTTTTATAGGAAATTTTTCAAAAATTTCCTATTTTTATAGGAAATTTTTCAAAAATTTCCTATTTTTATAGGAAATTTTTCAAAAATTTCCTATTTTTATAGGAAATTTTTCAAAAATTTCCTATTTTTATAGGAAATTTTTCAAAAATTTCCTATTTTTATAGGAAATTTTTCAAAAATTTCCTATTTTTATAGGAAATTTTTCAAAAATTTCCTATTTTTATAGGAAATTTTTCAAAAATTTCCTATTTTTATAGGAAATTTTTCAAAAATTTCCTATTTTTATAGGAAGTTTTTCAAAAATTTCCTATTTTTATAGGAAATTTTTCAAAAATTTCCTATTTTTATAGGAAATTTTTCAAAAATTTCCTATTTTTATAGGAAATTTTTCAAAAATTTCCTATTTTTATAGGAAATTTTTCAAAAATTTCCTATTTTTATAGGAAATTTTTCAAAAATTTTCTATTTTTATAGGAAATTTTTCAAAAATTTTTATAGGAAATTTTTCAAAAATTTCCTATTTTTATAGGAAATTTTTCAAAAATTTCCTATTTTTATAGGAAATTTTTCAAAAATTTCCTATTTTTATAGGAAATTTTTCAAAAATTTCCTATTTTTATAGGAAATTTTTCAAAAATTTCCTATTTTTATAGGAAATTTTTCAAAAATTTCCTATTTTTATAGGAAATTTTTCAAAAATTTCCTATTTTTATAGGAAATTTTTCAAAAATTTCCTATTTTTATAGGAAATTTTTCAAAAATTTCTTATTTTTATAGGAAATTTTTCAAAAATTTCTTATTTTTATAGGAAATTTTTCAAAAATTTTCTATTTTTATAGGAAATTTTTCAAAAATTTTCTATTTTTATAGGAAATTTTTCAAAAATTTTCTATTTTTATAGGAAATTTTTCAAAAATTTCCTATTTTTATAGGAAATTTTTCAAAAATTTCCTATTTTTATAGGAAATTTTTCAAAAATTTCCTGTTTTTATAGGAAATTTTTCAAAAATTTCCTATTTTTATAGGAAATTTTTCAAAAATTTCCTGTTTTTATAGGAAATTTTTCAAAAATTTCCTGTTTTTATAGGAAATTTTTCAAAAATTTCCTGTTTTTATAGGAAATTTTTCAAAAATTTCCTGTTTTTATATGAAAATTTTTAAAAATTTCCTGTTTTTATAAGAAAATTTTTCAAAAATTTCCTGTTTTTATATGAAAATTTTTCAAAAATTTCCTGTTTTTATATGAAAATTTTTCAAAAATTTCCTGTTTTTATATGAAAATTTTTCAAAAATTTCCTGTTTTTATATGAAAATTTTTCAAAAATTTTATAGGAAATTTTTCAAAAATTTCCTATTTTTATAGGAAATTTTTCAAAAATTTCCTATTTTTATAGGAAATTTTTCAAAAATTTCCTATTTTTATAGGAAATTTTTCAAAAATTTCCTATTTTTATAGGAAATTTTTCAAAAATTTCCTATTTTTATAGGAAATTTTTCAAAAATTTCCTATTTTTATAGGAAATTTTTCAAAAAATTTCCTATTTTTATAGGAAATTTTTCAAAAATTTCCTATTTTTATAGGAAATTTTTCAAAAATTTCCTATTTTTATAGGAAATTTTTCAAAAATTTCCTATTTTTATAGGAAATTTTTCAAAAATTTCCTATTTTTATAGGAAATTTTTCAAAAATTTCCTATTTTATAGGAAATTTTTCAAAAATTTCCTATTTTTATAGGAAATTTTTCAAAAATTTCCTATTTTTATAGGAAATTTTTCAAAAATTTCCTATTTTTATAGGAAATTTTTCAAAAATTTCCTATTTTTATAGAAATTTTTCAAAAATTTCCTATTTTTATAGGAAATTTTTCAAAAATTTCCTATTTTTATAGGAAATTTTCAAAAATTTCCTATTTTTATAGGAAATTTTTCAAAAATTTCCTATTTTTATAGGAAATTTTTCAAAAAATTTCCTATTTTTATAGGAAATTTTCAAAAATTTCCTATTTTTATAGGAAATTTTTCAAAAATTTCCTATTTTTATAGGAAATTTTTCAAAAATTTCCTATTTTTATAGGAAATTTTTCAAAAAATTTCCTATTTTTATAGGAAATTTTTCAAAAATTTCCTATTTTTATAGGAAATTTTTCAAAAATTTCCTATTTTTATAGGAAATTTTCAAAATTTCCTATTTTTATAGGAAATTTTTTCAAAAATTTCCTATTTTTATAGGAAATTTTTCAAAAATTTCCTATTTTTATAGGAAAATTTTTCAAAAATTTCCTATTTTTATAGGAAATTTTTTCAAAAATTTCCTATTTTTATAGGAAATTTTTCAAAAATTTCCTATTTTTTATAGGAAATTTTTCAAAAATTTCTATTTTTATAGGAAATTTTTCAAAAATTTCCTATTTTTATAGAAATTTTTCAAAAATTTCCTATTTTTATAGGAAATTTTTCAAAAATTTCCTATTTTTATAGGAAATTTTTCAAAATTTCCTATTTTTATAGGAAATTTTTCAAAATTTCCTATTTTTATAGGAAATTTTTCAAAAATTTCCTATTTTTATAGGAAATTTTTCAAAAATTTCCTATTTTTATAGGAAATTTTTCAAAAATTTCCTATTTTTATAGAAATTTTTCAAAAATTTCCTATTTTTATAGGAAATTTTTCAAAAAATTTCCTATTTTTATAGGAAATTTTTCAAAAATTTCCTATTTTTATAGGAAATTTTTCAAAAATTTCCTATTTTTATAGGAAATTTTTCAAAAATTTCCTATTTTTATAGGAAATTTTTCAAAAATTTCCTATTTTTATAGGAAATTTTTCAAAAATTTCCTATTTTTATAGGAAATTTTCAAAAATTTCCTATTTTTATAGGAAATTTTTCAAAAATTTCCTATTTTTATAGGAAATTTTTCAAAAATTTCCTATTTTTATAGGAAATTTTTCAAAATTTCCTATTTTTATAGGAAATTTTTCAAAAATTTCCTATTTTTATAGGAAATTTTTCAAAAATTTCCTATTTTTATAGGAAAATTTTTCAAAAATTTCCTATTTTTATAGGAAATTTTTCAAAAATTTCCTATTTTTATAGGTAAATTTTTCAAAAATTTCCCTATTTTTATAGGAAATTTTTCAAAAATTTCCTATTTTTATAGGAAATTTTTCAAAAATTTCCTATTTTTATAGGAAATTTTTCAAAAATTTCCTATTTTTATAGGAAATTTTTCAAAAAATTTCCTATTTTTTATAGGAAATTTTTCAAAAATTTCCTATTTTATAGGAAATTTTTCAAAAATTCCTATTTTTATAGGAAATTTCAAAAATTTCCTATTTTTATAGGAAATTTTTCAAAAATTTCCTATTTTTATAGGAAATTTTTCAAAAATTTCCTATTTTTATAGGAAATTTTTCAAAAATTTCCTATTTTTATAGGAAATTTTTCAAAAATTTCCTATTTTTATAGGAAATTTTTCAAAAATTTCCTATTTTTATAGGAAATTTTTCAAAAATTTCCTATTTTTATAGGAAATTTTTCAAAAATTTCCTATTTTTATAGGAAATTTTTCAAAAATTTCCTATTTTTATAGGAAATTTTTCAAAAATTTCCTATTTTTATAGGAAATTTTTCAAAAATTTCCTATTTTTATAGGAAATTTTTCAAAAATTTCCTATTTTTATAGGAAATTTTTCAAAAATTTCCTATTTTTATAGGAAATTTTTCAAAAATTTCCTATTTTTATAGGAAATTTTTCAAAAATTTCCTATTTTTATAGGAAATTTTTCAAAAATTTCCTATTTTTATAGGAAATTTTTCAAAAATTTCCTATTTTTATAGGAAATTTTTCAAAAATTTCCTATTTTTATAGGAAATTTTTCAAAAATTTCCTATTTTTATAGGAAATTTTTCAAAAATTTCCTATTTTTATAGGAAATTTTTCAAAAATTTCCTATTTTTATAGGAAATTTTTCAAAAATTTCCTATTTTTATAGGAAATTTTTCAAAAATTTCCTATTTTTAAAGGAAATTTTTCAAAAATTTCCTATTTTGATAGGAAATTTTTCAAAAATTTCCTATTTTTATAGGAAATTTTTCAAAAATTTCCTATTTTTATAGGAAATTTTTCAAAAATTTCCTAGTTTTATAGGAAATTTTTCAAAAATTTCCTATTTTTATAGGAAATTTTTCAAAAATTTCCTAGTTTTATAGGAAATTTTTCAAAAATTTCCTAGTTTTATAGGAAATTTTTCAAAAATTTCCTAGTTTTATAGGAAATTTTTCAAAAATTTCCTATTTTTATAGCAAATTTTACAAAAATTTCCTATTTTTATAGGAAATTTTACAAAAATTTCCTATTTTTATAGGAAATTTTACAAAAATTTCCTATATTTATAGGAAATTTTACAAAAATTTCCTATTTTTATAGGAAATTTTACAAAAATTTCCTATTTTTATAGGAAATTTTACAAAAATTTCCTATTTTTATAGGAAATTTTACAAAAATTTCCTATTTTTATAGGAAATTTTACAAAAATTTCCTATTTTTATAGGAAATTTTTCAAAAATTTCCTATTTTTATAGGAAATTTTTCAAAAATTTCCTATTTTTATAGGAAATTTTTCAAAAATTTCCTATTTTTATAGGAAATTTTTCAAAAATTTCCTATTTTTATAGGAAATTTTTCAAAAATTTCCTATTTTTATAGGAAATTTTTCAAAAATTTCCTATTTTTATAGGAAATTTTTCAAAAATTTCCTATTTTTATAGGAAATTTTTCAAAAATTTCCTATTTTTATAGGAAATTTTTCAAAAATTTCCTATTTTTATAGGAAATTTTTCAAAAAATTTCCTATTTTTATAGGAAATTTTTCAAAAAATTTCCTATTTTTATAGGAAATTTTTCAAAAAATTTCCTATTTTTATAGGAAATTTTTCAAAAAATTTCCTATTTTTATAGGAAATTTTTCAAAAAATTTCCTATTTTTGTAGGAAATTTTTCAAAAAATTTCCTATTTTTGTAGGAAATTTTTCAAAAAATTTCCTATTTTTATAGGAAATTTTTCAAAAAATTTCCTATTTTTATAGGAAATTTTTCAAAAAATTTCCTATTTTTATAGGAAATTTTTCAAAAAATTTCCTATTTTTATAGGAAATTTTTCAAAAAATTTCCTATTTTTATAGGAAATTTTTCAAAAAATTTCCTATTTTTATAGGAAATTTTTCAAAAATTTCCTATTTTTATAGGAAATTTTTCAAAAATTTCCTATTTTTATAGGAAATTTTTCAAAAATTTCCTATTTTTATAGGAAATTTTTCAAAAAATTTCCTTTTTTTATAGGAAATTTTTCAAAAAAATTCCTTTTTTTATAGGAAGTTTTTCAAAAATTTCTTATTTTATAAAAAAAAATCAAAAATTTCTTATTTTTTTTTTTAATTTCTAACTTTTTAGGAAATTTTTCAAAAAATTTCTAATTTTCTCAAAAATTTCTTATTTTCATAGGAAATTTTTCAAAAATTTCTTATTTTTATGAACTTTTAAAAAAATGTTTACTCTAATTTTGAAACAACTAATGTGGACGATTATCTAAAGGGAGAAAGCTAAGGCACACACACTTGCTCATAAAGTGTATGTGTTTTTCAAAAATTTCCTATTTTTATAGGAAATTTTTCAAAAATTTCCTATTTTTATATGAAAATTTTTTAAAAATTTACTATATTTATAGGAAATTTTTCAAAAATGTACTATTTTTATAGGAAATTTTTCAAAAATTTACTATTTTTATAGGAAATTTTTGAAAAATTTACTATTTTTATAGGAAATTTTTCAAAAATTTCCTATTTTTATAGGAAATTTTTCAAAAATTTCCTGATTTTATATGAAAATTTCCTATTTTTATAGGAAATTTTTCAAAAATTTCCTATTTTTATAGGAAATTTTTCAAAAAATTTCCTATTTTTATAGGAAATTTTTCAAAAAATTTCCTATTTTTATAGAAAATTTTTCAAAAAATTTCCTATTTTTATAGGAAATTTTTCAAAAAATTTCCTATTTTTATAGGAAATTTTTCAAAAATTTCTTATTTTTATAGGAAATTTTTCAAAAATTTCTTATTTTTATAGGAAATTTTTCAAAAATTTCTTATTTTATAAAAAAAAAATCAAAAATTTCTTATTTTAAATTTCAAACTTTTTAGGAAATTTTTCAAAAAATTTTAATTTTCTCAAAAATTTCTTATTTTTATAGGAAATTTTTCAAAAATTTCTTATTTTTATGAATTTTTAAAAAATGTTTACTCTAATTTTGAAACAACTAATGTGGACGATTATCTAAAGGGAGAAAGCTAAGGCACGCACACTTGCTCATAGTGTATGTGTTTTTCAAAAATTTAATATTTTTATAGGAAATTTTTCAAAAATTTCCTATTTTTATATGAAAATTTTAAAAAAATTTACTATTTTTATAGGAAAATTTTCAAAAATTTACTATTTTTATAGGAAATTTTTCAAAAATTTACTATTTTTATAGGAAATTTTTCAAAAATTTACTATTTTTATAGGAAATTTTTCAAAAATTTACTATTTTTATAGGAAATTTTTCAAAAATTTACTATTTTTATAGGAAATTTTTCAAAAATTTACTATTTTTATAGGAAATTTTTCAAAAATTTACTATTTTTATAGGAAATTTTTCAAAAATTTACTATTTTTATAGAAAATTTATCAAAAATTTACTATTTTATAGGAAATTTTTCAAAAATTTCCAATTTTTATAAAAAAAGATCTAAAATTTCTTTTTTTTTTAATTTCCAATTTTTAGGAAATTTTTCAAAAAATTTCCAATTTTTTCAAAAATATCTTATTTTCATAAGAAATTTTTTAAAAATTTCTTATTTTTATGAATTTTTAAAAAATGTTTACTCTAATTTTGAAACAACTAATGTGGACTATTATCTAAAGAGAGAAAGCTAAGGCACACACAGAAATGTAGATAAGTTCCAAATGGTAGCATTAAAAATCTTTTCCAAACCTCCTAAAAGTATGCAATGCGATTTTTTCAAACCCTTTTTTTCTTAAACTGATAACTTTTAAATTGTTAAATTTTTCTGTTACTTTTAACAAAACCTCACTCATCTACACGTACAGACTTTTTACTAAAAATAAATTTCTGTGATAAAAATATTTAAAAAAGAATGAAATAAAAAAAATATACGAAAAGCAAACATCTGACATTCTACACTCAACTAAATATTTTAAATTTCCAACTACATAAAACTCACACACACACACTTCGACATACCTAAATTACAGTAACGATGATAACTATAAAGATAAAACATTCAATCAACACTTTATACACTCAGAAAAAATAATTAACAAATTTAAGCAAACGATAACTGAAAAACGTAAATAAATAAATGTTCACAAGATTTTTAATTAAATAAAAATATTTGCAAGAAAAAGACCTAAAAAAAATAACCAAACTATAAAGTTAAAGTTTTAAACAAAAAAAAGTAAACAGCAATTTAAAAAAAGCAATAAAAGAAATTATTAACTATTTACCATTAAAATAAATAAATAAATTATTATAAATGTATTTCACCACAAAAAAATTTTCAACAAAGAAACTGCACATTTTTCTTATGAGTTGAAATCGTTACGTTTCATTTAGAAAAAAAAACTAAGAGAAAAAGAAAAACTTTTCGATACAAAAGCAAGATAAGAAATTTATATGTTAAAATTTAAAATAGAATAATTTAATTGCAAAACAAAATATTATATAATAAAAAAATTTAGATAAGTATTGAAATTTCATGGTAGAGTAAAGAACAAGATAAACAGAAAAAGTTTTAATTCAACCAAAAAAAGATTTAAACTCCCCCAAACAAAACTAAAAGATAGTGTTTATATTTATAGTAGTAATAACTCTAGATATTTAGTGTAAATTTAATCCAAGAAAGCAAAAAACTATAAACAATTAAAAACATAAATAATTTATATAAATATTGTATTCAAGCACTTAAAAGTTTTCTAATTTCACCCAAGAAAATACGAAGAACAACCAACAAAAAAAAAAAAGATACCTAAAACCTAACAAAGACTACAACTTGTACTTTAACCTCCACTCACGTATAGTATGACAAATAAATTATTGAATAATTTTCAAAACCTTTCTGATTTGCTATAATGTTTTCTGATAGAATATTTGATTTAAGATAAAACTTCTGAATTTAAATGCTTTTTTACTGTGTTAATCCCCTCCAGTTATTTTAACCTAACCTTAAAAACAGATACTTTGCAAAACTGATAACCTGAAAACTATAAAAAAATATTGAATATTGCAAAATGTTTAACTGAAAGTATGTTGTAAAATGGCAAAATTATGAAATATTGTATATTAAACAAAATAAACGAAAAAATTTAAAACCAAAAAAAGAATGTAAATTTATTTAATTAAATAAAAATGAAATGAAAAAATATGAAAACGGAACTTTTTCTTTAAGTGTAATAATAAAGGTCTTACCAATTCTATTTCCTATTATCTGAACGTCAGCTATTCTATAGAAATACCTTTCTATCTTTATAGAAATGTCTTCCTAAAATCAACTTTTCTATAGAAAAATCTTCCTAACGTCAACTTTTCTATAGAAAAATCTTCCTAACGTCAACTTTTCTATAGAAAAATCTTCCTAACGTCAACTTTTCTATAGAAAAATCTTCCTAACGTCAACTTTTCTATAGAAAAATCTTCCTAACGTCAACTTTTCTATAGAAAAATCTTCCTAACGTCAACTTTTCTATAGAAAAATCTTCCTAACGTCAACTTTTCTATAGAAAAATCTTCCTAACGTCAACTTTTCTATAGAAAAATCTTCCTAACGTCAACTTTTCTATAGAAAAATCATCCTAACGTCAACTTTTCTATAGAAAAATCATCCTAACGTCAACTTTTCTATAGAAAAATCATCCTAACGTCAACTTTTCTATAGAAAAATCATCCTAACGTCAACTTTTCTATAGAAAAATCATCCTAACGTCAACTTTTCTATAGAAAAATCATCCTAACGTCAACTTTTCTATAGAAAAATCATCCTAACGTCAACTTTTCTATAGAAAAATCATCCTAACGTCAACTTTTCTATAGAAAAATCATCCTAACGTCAACCTTTTTATATAAAAATCTTCCTAACGTCAACTTTTCTATAGAAAAATCTTCCTAACGTCAACTTTTCTATAGAAAAATCTTCCTAACGTCAACTTTTCTATAGAAAAATCTTCCTAACGTCAACTTTTCTATAGAAAAATCTTCCTAACGTCAACTTTTCTATAGAAAAATCTTCCTAACGTCAACTTTTCTATAGAAAAATCTTCCTAACGTCAACTTTTCTATAGAAAAATCTTCCTAACGTCAACTTTTCTATAGAAAAATCTTCCTAACGTCAACTTTTCTACAGAAAAATCTTCCTAACGTCAACTTTTCTATAGAAAAATCTTCCTAACGTCAACTTTTCTATAGAAAAATCTTCCTAACGTCATCTTTTCTATAGAAAAATCTTCCTAACGTCAACTTTTCTATAGAAAAATCTTCCTAACGTCAACTTTTCTATAGAAAAATCTTCCTAACGTCAACTTTTCTATAGAAAAATCTTCCTAACGTCAACTTTTCTATAGAAAAATCTTCCTAACGTCAACTTTTCTATAGAAAAATCTTCCTAACATCAATTTTTCTATAGAAAAATCTTCCTAACGTCAACTCTTCTATAGAAAAATCTTCCTAACGTCAACTTTTCTATAGAAAAATCTTCCTAACGTCAACTTTTCTATAGAAAAATCTTCCTAACGTCAACTTTTCTATAGAAAAATCTTCCTAACGTCAACTTTTCTATAGAAAAATCTTCCTAACGTCAACTTTTCTATAGAAAAATCTTCCTAACGTCAACTTTTCTATAAAAAAATCTTCCTAACGTCAACTTTTCTATAGAAAAATCTTCCTAACGTCAACTTTTCTATAGAAAAATCTTCCTAACGCCAACTTTTCTATAGAAATGTCTTTCTATCGTCAACTTTCTATAAAAATTTCTTTCTATCGTCAACTTTTCTAAAGAAATGTCTTTCTATAGCAAACTTGTTTTAGAAATGTCTTCCTATATATTTTTTTCTATATACTAGGCTTTTTTTAGGATCAGGTTTTAATTTGTATTTTAGGACTTAAATACCCGAATTTCCGAAAATCCATTAGCTGCCTAGATTTTAGTTCTTGGCTTTATCCGTTTAAAATTATCTTTTTGAATTGTTAATTTTCCTCTTTATTTACGATCATTATTATTACATGTACTCTTTCATATATAAATTGATATTTTCAATTTGAAAACATTTAATGTTGTTGGATATTTATAATAAAATTTTTGTTTTTTCCGCAAATTAAACTTTAGTAAAACATTAATATTTTGTTATATATAAATAAAAAGATCTGTAGCCTTTTTAAGCTCGGAGAGCAACAAATTGATGGAAAACTTCTAAAATATGTGAATCCAAATCTGAAGTGAAAAGTAGAGTTTCCAAAGTGCTGCTATATTTCTGGACTTGTTCATGATGCTAAGAAGAATAAGTAAGAAAAAAGGAATTAAAATTTTAATAAAATTATCATTTGGCAATTTAAATTCAGTGTTACCATAAGAAAAACTTGTTGTAAACGTCCAATAGTCCAACGATACCAATCTGTATCCGGATCACGTCCATCTGTATCAGAACGTACTAAATGTTCAGACAGGATCATTATAAATCTCTGGAATACAATGAGGAAAAGACGTTTCTGATCGACATTTGCGGCTTCGAGTTTCTCTTCCATGCGTTCAACCATCTAAAAGTAATGGAAAGAAAGGGAAGATTCAAATTAAAATAATTTTAAAAAGGAATTTAGAAACTAGCCCCTTAATTCTTTAATGAAATATAAAGGCTTGTAATAGGAATTTTGTACGGACAATTTTGTTTATAAGTTCGTCATAAATTTATTTTTCGTAAAATTTCGGTTTTCTTAGAACTCCTTAAAACATTTATACGTTTAATTTTTTAAAACATAATTTATTACCTAAAAAGGTCTTAAATTATATTTTCTATTTGTTTTTGGTTTGAGACCTTGAATTTCTAAATAATTATACTGGTAAGTACATAGTAGAAGCCAGTCAGTCTCTTAGCCTAAGGCGATTTTATCTTCCGTTATTTGTTACACATTAAAAGTTTAGAAAATAAAAGTTTGTACAAATTTGGCGGTATATTCTTTCGTACATTAATCTAGATTTCATTGTTGAACTAGTGATTAAAAGCAAATGTAAATTACAAGCACGAAACTTCTATAGCAGTGATCTGAATCTGTTCCAATGTTCATCGGAGCATGATAACCAAGCACTACCATAATACATAACTTTATAAACAAACTTCCAAAAAAAAAAAATCTAAACTTAGTTTCTTAAATCAGTGCCTTAAAGCTTACTAATCATTTTTCTGCATCCAAATAAAAACTCCCCCAAACAACCATAAGTAAGACTTCAAATTGTTTTAATACTTTTAAATAACTGTCTCAAACTAATCACCGTCTAATGCGTGTGTTTATGTTCTTTAATTGCATAATTAAAGCTTATAAAAAGTTAATAATATCCAATCATTGCCTAAATTTAAAGCAAAATATTTATACTAGAGTCTGAAAGGTTTATGCTTAGTAATGCTTAGAATACAATTTTGTTTAAAAAGATCCCAGCAAAACTTTGGTAATGGCAAGTACTCTGATAACTGGTTACTTTGTAACGACTACAACATACCATCCGAATAAATAATAAGTTATTACAGAAGTACTTATTTGTAATTAAGATGGTAATTTAAACTGAATGGCCCCGGTTCAAATCCCACCAAGGGCAACATTTTTTTTTACTTTTTTTTATTAAAAGAGTCTTTTTAAATGATTTTTTAATTTTAAGAACTTAAATATTATCTTCTGAAAAAAAATTGTAGAACTATTTGGTCTTAACTTGGTAAGCCCAACTTATCTGGGTCATCCTTCATCTCAACTGTGGACACACACCTCCTCATGGTATCACCCGGGGATCTAGTTTAACACCCATTAATATTGTGAGTTAACATGTTCCGAGAGTTGTCCCATAAGATCAGATAAGATTAGGATTACGGGCTAGTAACC
Source organism: Stomorhina lunata (assembly GCA_933228675.1). NCBI lineage: Eukaryota > Metazoa > Arthropoda > Insecta > Diptera > Rhiniidae > Stomorhina > Stomorhina lunata. Next base: position 51,416,887 of record OW121743.1, on the reverse strand, counting down.
CTCTCTTGAAAAAAATACAATGAAGAGGATAAAATTAGAATTGAAATGTCCCACTACCTAATATTAGAGGAAGATGTCCGAAACTTCGATAGAAAGACCAAGTAGAGGAATATTTTTCAAAGCTTGGCCTATAAAATTGGAGAATATTCGCACAAGATCGTAATCCATGGAACTCTAAAATATGCTCGGACTTTGACATTAACAGGTTGTAACATTTAAGTAAGTAAGAGTCAATCTTATGTAAAAACTTATACAAAAAAGAAGATTTAAATTGTTTAAGTTTTAAAATAATTTTAACAAAGCTTTAAAATAATTACAAAAAATCGTATAAAAATATTTTTCCAAAAATTACAACAAAGCAAAAAAAGCAGGGAAAAACAAAGTTATTTTCACATGATTTTGGATCTATAAATAAAAATTGTTTATATTAATTATAAGCTGCTAAGTTTTCAACATATGAAGTAGCTCAGTGGAAAAGTCTCTGCCTAGCAGTCGGAAGGTCTGGGTTCGAGCCCCCATGGGATCATAAAAAAAATGTTGTATTTTGTTTAAAAATATATGTTTTTAATAAAACAACAACAAAAAAGTTGTTGCTGTTGTTGTTGTTGTTGCTTTCAAATTGCTTACCCAGGTAATTACTTTTCTGCAATTGGTAAGTACTTGCCTCCAATGACATCCCCATGTTAATGTAATGACTTAAACAGCGAATGAGTAAGTAGTTCGTGTTCAATAGTTTAACTGTTTAACTCATTATTTGGTAAGAAAAGTTTTACTGGGATATTTTCACAAAATTTCCCAGTAAAACTTTTCATTACCAAATAATGAGTTAAACAGTTAAACTATTGAACACGAACTACTTACTCATTCGCTGTTTAAGTCATTACATTAACATGGGGATGTCATTGGAGGCAAGTACTTACCAATTGCAGAAAAGTAATGACTTTGGTAAGCAATTTGAAAGCAACAACAGCAACAACTTTTTTGTTGTTGTTTTATTAAAAACATATATTTTTAAACGAAATACAAAATTTTTTTTATGATCCCATGGGGGCTCGAACCCAGACCCTCCGACTGCTAGGCAGAGACTCTTCCACTGAGCTACTTCATATGTTGAAAACTTAGCAGCTTATAATTAATATAAACAATTTTTATTTTTAGATCCAAAATCATGTGAAAATAACTTTGTTTTTCCCTGCTTTTTTTGCTTTGTTGTAATTTTTGGAAAAATATTTTTATACGATTTTTTGTAATTACTTTAAAACTTTTTTAAAAATTTTTTAAAACCTAAACAATTTAAATCTTCTTTTTTGTATAAGTTTTTACATAAGATTGACTCTTACTTACTTAAATGTTACAACCTATTAAGGTCAAAGTCCGAGCATATTTTAGAATTCCATGGATTTCGATCTTGTGCGAATATTCTCCAATTTTACAGGCCAAGCATTGAAAAATGTTCCTCTACTTGGTCTTTCTATCGAAGTTTCGGACATCCTCCTCTAACATTAGGTAGTGGGACATTTCAATTCTAATTGTATCCTCTTCATTGTATTTTTTTTCAAGAGAGGGTTACTAGCCCGTAATCCTAACCCATTTTTATCGATCTTATGGGACAACTCTCGAAACATGTTAACTCACAATATTAATGGGTGTTAAACTAGCTCCGCGGTGATACCATCTCAACCACAGTTGAGATGAAGGATGACCCAGATAAGTTGGGCTTACCAAGTTAAGACCAATTAGAATCGTGTTTGGTATTCAACATCCCCTACATAATCAAAATTGATTCATGATGGTATTTTTTCATTAACGTGAGTTAGTTTTACAAATTTTTTTTACAGAAGATAATATTTAAGTTCTTAAAATTCAAAAATCATATAAAAAGACTCTTTTAAAAAAAAAAAAAAAACTAAAAAAAAATGTTGCCCTTGGTGTGATTTGAACCGTGGCCATTCAGTTTAAATTACCATCTTAATTACAAATAAGCACTTCTGTAATAACTTATTATTTATTCGGATGGTATGTTGTAGTCGTTACAAGGTAACCAGTTATCAGAGTACTTGCCATTACCAAAGTTTTGCTGGGTTGTTAACAATTCTGTTCAATATCAAAACAATATTTTACTTAACGAACCAATAATTAAAAATTTCGCTAATTTGTCTTAAAAAAAATCAATTAATTATTCCCATATTTACCTCTTCGGTTGGTTTGTCTACAATTGTTACGGGTTTCTTGCGTTTGGGGGCAGCTTCATCTTCCGAATCACTTGAGGATGAATCGGCCTTTGCTAATTTTTCCTTGGCGTCAGTCAATTCGTTATCTGAAAAGAAAGAATTCATAAAAATAGAATTATTTATAAGATATGTAAGAACTCTATCGGGTTTGTTAAGTGTAATGGGTCTACCTCTAATTTTTCTACTTTAAAAGTTTAAGTTTTTTATTTGTATGATTGTCGGTAATGGATCTACCTCTAATTCTTCTACTTTGAAAGTTCTAAAGATATTTTTGTCTAAAGCAAAAACAAGGGGTACTTCTCTCAGACAATGAGTTGCATCCGATTCTATTTTTAGACTCATTGAAAGGGACCTACGTTTTAACTCCGGATCCAAACGGTTAGTTAGAGAAGTTTTACATAGCCAAATACTTAGTAACCAGTGGCTGGCTGAGTTATGAGGTGAACCTAGGTTTTTTTTTGAAAATTTTTATTTTTCAAGTAGGTCTGACCGGGGATCGAACTTGGGACCTCTGGTATGCTAGGCGTATGACTAATCTGCTATACCACGGCGGTTCACAAATAGTAAATAAAGTAAAAATTCAAAATTTTGAACAAAACGATATCGCTTGACTCCTAGTGGAGGCCCTATGGGAGTCAAGGATAGACTTCAGTTATGTTATGGCTTCCAAAACTTGGTTGCATATATATTTAAATTTTTTTCGCTTTAAAAAAAACTTTAGGTAAATTTATGAAAAATAAGCCTTCAAAATGATCTTCCCAAAATGATTGTCCTTGGATCCATGTCCTAAAAGCCTTTAGAGTAAATTTAATCATTAAAATTTCCAAAGTTGGATTGAACCATCATTAATGGAAAGAACTGCTAAAATACCAATAAGTTTCATTAGATAAAATATAGATGTTATATTTTGTTCTTAATTTTAATATTTCATTCAGATCGGATATCGGGACAGCGTGCCGACTTGATGCCAAAGTTTGGACATGCCAGTTATAAGGGAAAAATAAGGGGTTTCTTTAAAAAAATAGTTCCAGAGTGCTTGAAAAAATTAGACCGATATCTCTAACGGCTTAGCCGTATCTGCGACTTAAAATCAAGGAATTTCGCAAAAACCAATTTTTTCACCAAAGTTATAAAAAAAAACAAGTGAATTGTTATACATATAACAGCAGTTTTTATAAGAAGAATTGAAATTATTATTGCTTCTATGGGTTCTAAGTTGAAATCGGATGTCATTAACCCTTTTATTACCAGGGTCAAAAGCAAAATTTTTAAAATGTTAAATTTTTTTTAAAAAAGTACTAGAAATTACATGTTTTTATTGTTAAATTTCAATGAAAATCCAAAAAATCGTTAAATTAACCCTTGTGTACCCATGGGCTCTAAATAGTTCCCATGACCCAATATAATAAATGTTTAACCACGCTCTATTATACTCTATAATACTCTATAAGAACTATATTGGTTTTATTAGTGTAATGGATCCACCTCTAATTGGTCTAGTTTGAAAGTTCCAAAGTTAAGTTTTTTTAAGTTTTTCATTTGTGTAGGGTCCTACTGAATTTGGTCCAAACTACTAATTTGGTCCAAACTACTAAAACTACTAACATTTAAAATGTTATTAAATAAAGCAAAAATTGGTAAAATCGGTGATGTAAATCGTGGTAAAATCCTGATTTTTAACTAAAATATGCGAAAAGATCTTTGATACTTTTTGTGAAATGGATTAATACCTTGAAAAATGCATTTATTTAAAAAAGAAGACTAGTTGATACATTATTCAAGGTATTGTCCGTCGTTTGCCACTCATTTTTGTCATCTTTCTGGTAGCACATGGTAGCACGCCAGAAGAACTGTCTCTGTTTTGAGGTAAAGAATTTCGGATACCCTGTTCTGAAATTAAGTCGTTCTCAACGATCGAAACAATGTTAGTAAGAAGGGGCAAGGTCTGATATATAAGGCGAGTGAGTCAAAACTTCCCATTTACTGTTTTCAAATAGTTTTTGGCTGGTCTTATGACCGAGCGATTTCATGATGAAAATTTATGTCCTTGTGCCCTTCGAATATCCTGGTCGTTTTTCGTTGATTGCTCTTTTGATACCACCAAATGCAGAGTTTTAAATATGGAAATGTATCTTTTTTTATCACCAGTAACAATACTATGCAGAAATGACTTTGGAGACCGTTTTCTTCATAGGAAAGAAGGTTATCAGACTACCCCGCAAAACCTCTTTTAGGCTTAAAATTCGCCATATAGTTTGCGATTAAAAAAAGCTGTTTACACTTTGGAATACTGAATTATAATGGCAAATGTTTACCCTCCGAAATACCATATTTGTTATCATACACACAAACCATATCGTCGGTCTCATGTAGAAAGGCCCTAACTCACACTTTTTTCGAAATTTATTTTTTTTGGTGATTCCAATGCACAAAAATTTAAGACAATTTTATTAAAATTAGCGTTTATTCAAGTAATTTTCAAAAAAGCCCTAATTTATTAAAAAAATATTTATTTAAAAGCCCTATCTCACCAAATTACGTGTCTGCCGTTGCATCTACAAATAATAGAAATCTTTCGAATCTGAAAGCTTTCGGTTATATAATGATTTTTGTATATAAAACTTTTGTCGACAAAATATTTTGGATAGAAAACTTTCCTATAGAAAACTTTCAATATGAAAAGATTTGCTATAGGTAGCTTTTAATATCTTTCGACTTAAAGCATTGCACATCTTAAGTTTTCCAATAAAAAATTGCCATTATCTAAAGATCTTATATAAAACATTCAATATTGAAAAATTTCTTATATAAAACTTTACTATAGAAAACTTTTCTATAGAAAACTTTTCTATAGAAAACTTTTCTATAGAAAACTTTTGATGTAAAAAGCTTTCAATAAAAAAGCATTTATCAACAAAACATTTTTTTGGTTTTATCAAAAAACTTTTTATTTCAATAATAAATAATTGTAACAAATTGGGATCTTAGTGCAATACACTACAGTAACACTTTTTAATTAAATGGTTTATGTCCCAAAATGTTTAAAAAGCATTCCAATTAAAAAGATTTCTTATATAAAACATTCGATAGATTCGAAGATTTCTTATGTTGTTGTCAAAATATTTCGGATAGAAAACTCTTTATATCAACAGATTTCCTAAAGGTTATATAATATCCAAAGCTTTCTATTAAAAATTGTCTATATCGAAAGCTTTATAATATAAAACAGCCAATATCTACGGATTTCCTATGTAAAACGTTCGATTTCGTAAGGCATTCTTTAATAAACTTTCGACATCGAAAGATTTTCTAAAGAAAACTTTTGAATTCCTACATAAAACTTTAAATATCAAAACATTTCATATAGAAAGTATTTGATGTCAAACTTTTAATATTGAAATCTCTCCTATAGAAAGAAAATTTCTTATCAAGAGATTTCATATAGAAACCTTTCAATATCGAAAAATTTCCTATAGAAAACATTGACTATCAAAAACTTCCATATCGAAAGCATTTCTATAGAAAACAGTCACTATGTCCCGTTTCACACAAATCAGGTTTACTTGATTAGTTTTTCATAAAATTTCTTTTGAACCACGTTCACAAACGAACATTTTCTTCATCAGTTTTCATTTTATTTTCCTTAAATTTCATACAAATTTTCAAAATTTTTATAAACTTGATAGTACGGCCAGGTTTGCTCAATTTTAATTCTGTCAGTTTTTTCTCTGAATAATGTAAAAGTAGACTATGGAAAGCTTTAATTAATTTATATAATTTGTGTTTATTGTTTTTACATATAATGCGAGTTAGGGCCTTTCTACATGAGACCATACGATATGTTGACTAAATCGACAATATTACCATGTATACCTGATATCTCGAATTCTAGTCATTTAATTCATGAAAGTCGAAAGTTTGGAAACAAAAAGAAGCAAACTTTTAAACGACGCTTCTCAGAATAAATGGAATTTGTTTCCATTTTATGTAAATTACTTCAAAAATAAAATTTTAATACGGTCCAGCCTGCTAATACAGATATAAAAAAAATATTGGTACTTACTTAATTTAATAACATGTTTATTCATTTTCTTAATAGTCAAATGTAAAATCTCCCACAAATACATTTTCGTAAATTCTCCAGTCATTTCTTTGGAGAAGATCCAAGTTGCCACTGCAGAGCAATCAACAATTTGTGTCTTAAGTAGCTTATCAATAATGACCACCATCATTTGTTGATGATTCTGCCACAATTCGTAGACATTGTGGAGTATGAAGATTTGGGCTTCCTCGGACTCAGCTAAGGCCTAGAATTGAACGAAAAAATAACATTTATTAGTAAAAAGTAAAAAGTTCAATAACAACTAAATTTTCCCTTGAACTTACCTTAAAAACTATATGAAACTTTGAAATTGCAGCAAAACTGTGAGAAAATGATTTAGAGCCCAAATTCAAAAGTGTTTGAACGAATACATCAATTTTCAAGGGATTAAATGAGGTCTCAGACATTTCCTGATCGGCATTTTCCCCTGAATTTGGCAATTCTTTTAAAATATTGATGACTTCTTCTGGTGTGCATTTTTGGCGTATAGCCACCACCAACTGATGAGCTACTTGGGTGCCGGCCAACGAAGCTGTTTATTATTTAAATAATAATTATGGAAAAAAAGAAAAAAATTAAATAAAGAAATTAAACAAATTTGATTATATAATTAAGTATGATTTTATAATCTATGTAAGTATTTATTTAAAATAATGCACAAAGAAAGAAATTATTGGTCTATAATATTGAGGTAATAAGGAAATATTTGTTTTTATTTAAAGAAAATGTTTTCATTATTTGGCAACAGCAAAGGTAAGTAAATATTATGTGTGCGAATAGCTTTTCTGTTGCAAAAATTATTGTCAACAACAATTGCAAAAATTTGTTGTTTGGTGCGAATACTTTCTTTTGAAATGAAATTGTTGCAGTCGTGAGGAATGTGGGTACGTGTGTTTCAGAGCTTTACCTGTCAGTGTTTCTGTTGTTGTCATTATTATTACAACAGTAATGTTAAAATTACTTTTTTGATACTTCTTAACTTATCATATGTAATAAATATTGACGCACAGTGTTTAAGATGGAAGTTTGAGCTTATAAACTTTAGGATAAAGCCTTTTTTGTCGGAAAAGTCTTCTAATAACAAAAAGGATCTAAAGGGTCTTTCATTAGGCGATATCTTTCTATCTTCAAGTTTAAATAAAACAAGTAAGAGTGTTATATTCGGCTGTACCGAATCTTAGATACCCTTCACCAATGGTGTTATGTTATTGAATGGTTGATGGATTTGCTGATCAGTTCAAGGTCGTTGCAATTATCAAAGCTTTTTAAGTGTAGATATATTCCGATGTTTTTAAGACATATGTGTAAACTATATCGCTATGCATCGGTATAAATTATTTTTTTAATTACCTTGGCTTATATTGCGGTTTAAGTATCTATATATACATATATTCCATATATAAAGTTTGTGATTCGTGAACTCAGAAAACGTAAGACTTTATCTGAACTTAGTAAGCCGTTGAGTCACTTTTCAATAATATTTGGTAAATATTGTTCCTTCTTTATATACATCCTAGCAAAACTTTGGTTATGGCAAGTACTCTGATAACTGGTTACATTGTAACGACTACAACATACCATCCGAATAAATAATAAGTTATTACAGAAGTACTTATTTGTAATTAAGATGGTAATTTAAACTGAATGGCCCCGGTTCAAATCCCACCAAGGGCAACAATTTTTTTTAGTTTTTTTTTATTAAAAGAGTCTTTTTAAATGATTTTTGAATTTTAAGAACTTAAATATTATCTTCTGTAAAAAAAATTTGTAAAACTAACTCACGTTAATGAAAAAATACCATCATGAGTCAATTTTGATTATGTAGGGGATGTTGAATACCAAACACGATTCTAATTGGTCTTAACTTGGTAAGCCCAACTTATCTGGGTCATCCTTCATCTCAACTGTGGACACACACCTCCTCATGGTATCACCCGGGGAGATAGTTTAACGCCCATTAATATTGTGAGTTAACATGTTCCGAGAGTTGTCCCATAAGATCGATAAAAATGGGTTAGGATTACGGGCTAGTAACCCTCTCTTGAAAAAAAATACAATGAAGAGGATAAAATCAGAATTGAAATGTCCCACTACCTAATGTTAGAGAAGGATGTCCGAAACTTCGATAGAAAGACCAAGTAGAGGAACATTTTTCAAAGCTTGGCCTATAAAATTGGAGAATATTCGCACAAGATCGAAATCCATGGAATTCTAAAATATGCTCGGACTTTGACCTTAACAGGTTGTAACATTTAAGTAAGTAAGAGTCAATTTTATGTAAAAACTTATACAAAAAAAGAAGATTTAAATTGTTTAAGTTTTAAAATAATTTTAAAAAAGTTTTAAAATAATTACAAAAAATCGTATAAAAATATTTTTCCAAAAATTACAACAAAGCAAAAAAAAAATCAGGGAAAAACAAAGTTATTTTCACATGATTTTGGATCTAAAAATAAAAATTTCGAACGCATGGAGGAGTAGACGTCAAATTTGTATTGTCCGGAAAAAAAGTTTAAAAAGCGTATAAATAAATTTCATAATAAATTTTAATTGTGATCTCATTAAAGAAGTAAAAATTCTGATTATGCTGATGCAAAGTGAAATTTAATAACAATTAAAATAATTAAATATTGATTAAATTAAAAAAAAAATAAATTTTAAGATGAGCAAAATTAAATTTGTTAAGTGAGAGAGTGCTTTACATATTGCTGAATTGCTGTATTGTTTCAATGCTCTATAAATGATATCAACTTAACAATAAAACATTCCCTGCAGATTCAAATAAATAATTAAAAAAAAAAAATAATAAAAATTCAAATAAAAAGACAAAATAAATAGTATAATTCATTAAACAAAAAAAAATTCTTAAAAATAAAAAACTATTTATTACATAAACATCTAATTCGTGAGAGTAACCGCTCATATGTTGCTGAATACGGATATTTATATCGACTCTCTTTTTATGCAGTAAAAAAATGTATTAAAGAAAATATTGATAAATGAATTTAATAAAGAAAAATGTCAAACAAATATATACAAATTTAAACCTTCAGTAATCAAATAAACAATAAATAAGTGTAAAGCGTCAAAATATAAGGACCACTAAAAATAAAGACAGTAATTGCATTAAATAATTATAATGGTTATCTCGTGTCAAGCTTGTAATGAGAGCTGCACTAAAAGCAGAGCTTATGTCGCTTGCCTATTATGCTCAAAAAAATTTCATATAGATTGTGCCAATAAACTTAATCCCAAATTATCCAAAGCAGTCCTAGAGGAGATAAGTAAAAGCAACGGGGGCTTAGTGTACAGATGTGAAAAATGCTTTAATGATCCACCTACCAAATGCGATACTAAAGAAATTCTGTCACGGCTTGAGAATCAAATACTTAATTTAAATGAGAAAGTAACAAAGGATGTTATTGGTCAGCTGGCTGGTATAAAGAATGATATAATTAATTGTACCACTAGATTGACAAAGTTTGAAGATGCTACTAATTCCAAGCTGTCAATCTTAGAAATTGAAAACACTTTTTTACACAGACAGATCAATCGCTCTGATATTATTATTCGTGGTATTCCTGAAAAAGAGATGTCTAATGAAGAAATTAAATCTATTGTCACCAATATTTGCAAAAAATATATTGACCGCATAGAAGATTATGACATAAATTTTTGTTCGTTTATTCATAAAAGAAGGGCTGTTTTAATAAAATTTAATAATATTCACAAACGTGATCGCATAATTATGAACTACAGATCTAATTTAAAAAATAAGGAAATTGCTGATTTGAAGCTGTCAGATGTAATGGAAACTGATATAAATAGCCGTATATTTTTGGATGATAATCATACTCCATTAGAATCTAAATTGCGATTTGTATGCCGTGTTCTTAAAAGAAATAATGATATTGTTGGATACAAAATCTTCTACAAAAATGGATATAATGTAATTACATATCTGAAGGAAGGCATTGAAAAAATTATTCCCAGCAAGAGAATTATTGAATATGCAGATAAGCAGATAACAAAGGATGACTTATTCTCTTTATAATTTTTCTCTTAAATTTTATTGTTGATTTTTTAAAATGAAGCAAAAATTTATTACTTACGTATTTCTCTTTTTTATTTACTCTCTTATAACTTTAGTATTATTTTTATTATATATGCATGTATACATTATTAATTATTGATCGCTGTTTATTGGCTTACAATTATTCCTACATCTCTTTTATTTTTTCTACAGTATTATATTGTAATTTATTTATTTTTTTTTTTTGCATAATAATTAAGCCTTTTTTACTTTATTTAAACATTTTTGATTCTCTTAAATTTCTATTTTTTTTTATTTTTTTTTTCTTGTAATTACTGTTTTTTTTTTTTGAATAAAAAAAAAAAAAAAAAAAGAATTAGGAAATTATTTATTCACTTTAAACTTTTTTTTTGGATAATACTTATTACTCAAATCTATCAAACGTTTGGTTTTAACTTTTAGTAAAGAATCTAAATTCAATTTTTAAAAGAATCTGAATTAATGGATTTAAGTTGTAATATAGGCACTGTAGTTAGCAACAGTAATTATTTATCCCTATTAAATTCTGAATATTTCAATGTAGCGCATTTTAATGCTCAAAGCATTGCACCTAGTAATCGTTCTACTAAAATTGATGAAATTAGAGAAATTATATCTGGAGGAAAGTTAGATATTATTGGCATAACAGAGACATGGCTTAATGATAATATAGCTAATTCCGCCGTATCACTAAGTGGTTATTCTGTTTATCGAAATGACCGCTTAATGGGTCGTGCTGGTGGAGTATGTTGTTACATTTCAAACATATTTAAATCTAGAATTATATATGAAGTACGTGGTGATAGGGATATAGAAGCAATATTTATTGAAGTACTATTACCTAATAAAGTTATTCTCATTGGTGTAGTGTATTTACCGAATGGTCTATTTAGCTCCTGTGAAGAAATTCTGGGTGATTTTGCTTCACGCTATGAACATTTTATTTTTATGGGTGATTTTAATGTTAATCTTTTTGGTGGCTGTACAAGAGTTCAATCTTTTTGTGATACATTAGGGATTTCAGTGGTTCATAACTCCAGACCTACTCATTACTGCAATTATAGACGATCGACATCATTAATTGATTACTTCTTTGTTCCAAGTATGAATCTAGTTGTTGATAAAGGACAATGTCTTGTCCCTGCCTTGAATTCTTGCCATGCACTTATGCATATATCATACAATATTAAAGTTGAAGGCGTAATTAACAATTCTGCATTTAGGGATTATGTTAATTTTGATGTAAATGAATGCATGAATTATTTACGAAATGCTAATTTTAATAGTATATATGGTATGTCTGATACTGATGGACAAGTAAAATTTTTTACAGATATTATATCTGAGGCTGTTGATAGGTTTGTACCCCTGAGGCATTTAGAGGACAAAAAAGTCGATCCATGGATGAAGAGTCGCAAAGTACTAAAAGCGAAAGAATTGCGTGATTTTGCTAAAAGGGCTTATTTGGAGAATATGTGTGAAGAAAACTGGCGTATATTTTGTTTTTATAGGAACCGCTTAAAGTCTATAATTAGAAGGGAAAGGATGAATATTATGAGTCAAACATTTGATCGGTGTACGGATAAAAAACTCTGGAATAGACTTAAGAAGTTAGGATGCACTGGAGATAATGGACTTAGAAATCCAATAAATATTGATGAATTTAATAGGTCTTGTTTGATGTCCATGTCAACTGAGACAAATGAAAGTATCCATTTTCTAAATAATGCTATTGAAAATGACTTTTCTTTTCATTGTATTGCCGAAGCAGACCTTTGGAATGCTATATGTAGTATAAAATCTAAATCGGTAGGTCCAGATGGAGTATCAGTAGTTTTTTTGAAAAATGTTTTACCAGTTTTGTCAACGTATTTATTACATATAATTAATACAATATTAACCTCATCAAAAGTGCCTTTGTCATGGAAGATTGCAAGGGTTATACCTATTCCAAAGATACGTAATCCCAAGTGTGTCAATGATTATCGTCCTATTAGCATATTGTCCATTTTATCGAAAATATTAGAGGTAGTTTTAAGAAAACAGATTGACGAATATTTTTGTAGCACCGGTATGTTATCTAATTATCAGTCTGGGTTTAGAGTCGGATGTAGTACATCATCTGTTATGCTAAGCATAACAGATGATATACGTAAAAACTATGATATGGGAAAACTATCAATTTTGATCTTTTTAGATTTTTCTAAGGCTTTTAACTCTATTAGTCATAATATTTTGATTAACAAATTATTTTATAAATTTAAATTTTCTACTTCAGCTTGTCGTCTTATTCGTTCATTTCTAACTGATCGTAAACAATTTGCAACATTGGAGAATGAATCTTCAACAGTGTTAAATTTACAAAGAGGCATTCCTCAAGGGTCAATTTTAGGTCCAATTCTATTTATGATATATATTAACGATTTGTTAGATAACATAACTGCGGCAACTACCCATGTGTATGCTGATGATGTGCAGATAATAAGTTCATGTTTTATCGAAAATGTTGTTAGTTTTATAATATCACTTAATGAAACCCTCCAATCTATTAGTGAATGGTGTGAGCTCAATCATATATTATTAAATCCAAATAAGTGTAAAGCTATTGCCTTTTTTAATCGCCCAGTTACCTTGCCTAATTTGATTGTAAATAATATAGTTATTGATTATGTTAGTCATTACAGGACCCTTGGTTTTTATATTGATGACCAACTGAAGTTTGATGCTCACATAGCATTTGTAACTAATAACGTATATTGCACTTTAAGAAGATTGTATAGTGTGGGTATCTGTTTGCCTTTACCTGTGCGAAAAAAAATTGCATATTCATTACTTCTGTCAAAGGTCTTATATGGGTTAGAAGTTTTCAGTGGAACGTCTCATACTAACCTAATGAAGCTTAGAATGTGTATCTATCGGATAGTAAGATTTGTTTATAATTTGAATAGAACCTCTCATATTTCTAGTTTTGTCCGTGATTTTTTGGGTTGTGATTTTGATGATTGGATTAAATTAAGGTGTCTTTTGTTATTCTATAGGATTTTTAAAATCGGCTGGCCAGTATATCTTACAAATAACTTTCAGTTTGGAATTTCTTCTAGAACTCATTCTTTAGTACAAGTGAATTTCAATACTTTAATTATGCAAAGATCATTTAAAGCTCGTGTTGTAAGGTGGTGGAATTCTATTATACCGTATAATGAAAGAAAATTTTCTCATAGTTTGGCGCGATTTCGTAATATTGTATTGAATAATTTATAAATAAATACTGTTGCTTTCTGTGCAGATAATGAATTATTTTGTTGTTATCTTTTATTATTTAAATTAAGTTAATTTTAAGTATACATTATTAATTGAATTTTCTATTCTTCTATGTAAACTGTAATACCTTTAATCATTTGGCCCATAAGGGCTTTGATTAATAAATACATAAATAAAATAAAATAAAAATAAATAAAAATAAAAATTGTTTATATTAATTATAAGCTGCTAAGTTGTCAACATATGAAGTAGCTCAGTGGAAGATTCTCTGCCCTGCAGTCGGAGGGTCTGGGTTCGAGCCCCCATGGGATCATAAAAAAAAATTTGTATTTCGTTTAAAAATATATGTTTTTAATAAAACAACAACAAAAAAGTTGTTGCTGTTGTTGTTGTTGCTTTCAAATTGCTTACCCAAGTCATTTTTTTTCTGCAATTGGTAAGTACTTGCCTCCAATGACATCCCCATGTTAATGTAATGACTTAAACAGCGAATGAGTAAGTAGTTCGTGTTCAATAGTTTAATTGTTTAACTCATTATTTGGTAATGAAAAGTTTTACTGGGATATGATTGAATTCATTCATTACGTATGACGGTTATAAACAAAAATTCTTGCTTAGTTATCTAAAACTCTAAGCGGTCCGATTTAGAAATAACCTTTGGCAATGATATTTGGGAGTGATTGTTTCGTCAATCTATACAAGCCTTAGAATGTTAGGGTATACGGAATTAATGAGATATAAAACTTTCGAATGGATATCAGACTTATACTAGAAAAACTTATGGTTACTAACGTAAAATATCTATATCGGAAAAGTACTTGAAAAAATATATTTTTAATTTTATAATGCATTTTAGGAAATTTTCATCAATTGTACATCGATTGTAGGGCTTTGGAGATATTCCAGGTGTTTGTGGACCTTTGAATTTTTATAAAATTCTGTAGCGAATAGGAAAATTTCCTAAAGTCTGATATTGAATTATACATAAATATATTTTCTTTACAATGTTCAAAAGTCAGCTCCTCGGAAATACACCGACATAAATTATATATCAGGCTTTAGGACATTCTCCCACAATACACACTATTAAATTTCATTAAAATCAGTCTAAAAACACCTGAGAAATTGCAAAAAAATCAAATGAAGTTTTCTCAAAAATTTTTAATTTGGCAATTTGCAATACATTTTACTATTTTAACCATATCTTAGGTGTTTATTAACCAATATTCATGAAATTCAATAGCGTGCTTCCCGGAAGAATTTCCTAAAGTCTGATATATAATTTATGTGGGCCCATCGTCAATGAAAATTGTTTTTCTTATTTTTCGATTGTATTTTTTAAACAAATGAGCACTTTTGGCAATTTGAGGAACATATCATGCAGTGTTTTGGCGATATTTCAGGTGTTTATGGGACGATTTTGAGGGGTTTTCCTATAATATGATATGTAATTTATGAAGGCTAGTCCATCATGAGTATGGTTTTTCTTTTCTTTCTGAAATATACTTTTTAATGAAGAATTTTATGTGTCGCACATAAATTTTGGTATTTTGGCGATATCTCAGGTGTTTTTTAACAGATTTTGAAAAACTTGATTTCAACAGACAGACGGACAGACAGACAGACATCGCTTTATCGATTCTCCTGAATCGATCGATATAAATTTTGTGGGGTCTGCGACAAATAATGAAAAATTACAAACTGAATGACAAACTTATAACACCCTTTCACCTATTGGTGAAGGGTATAACAATAGTGGGATAACATTGAAATATTTTATACGTTTGAAAGACCTATTGATAAAGAGTGTTTCGAATGAAATATGCATTTACTATTTTAGCCAAAAATGTATCCATAGTGTAAAGATTTATCAGAGGTCTCGAATTTCAACATTCGTAAGATAGGCTCATTCATTGTTGCATCTGGTTGGCTCCAACAGAGCTTTAACACTTGTGGTTGAAAATATTATTTTCTCTCCTCTGCAAGTAACACAAGGGGACCTCTTTTTGGGACCCAAGTGATGCGGATTCTGTTGCCAGTTACCTACATAACATTACCTATCCATAATGTAATCAATATTTATACCCTTCACCACCATAGGTGGAAAGGGTATTACAAGTTTATGCTGATGTATGTAACGCATAGAAATATTTGTCTTAGACCCACTTTTCACTTTCTTAGTCGATTTAGCGAAGTCCGTCCGTCTGTCTGGCTGGCTGGACCCTCATGTAAACCTTGTAATCAAACTACAGGTCGCAATTCTGAAGATAATTTGATGAAATTTGGGACAGATTTTTTGATGGTGGGACCATGGATATTGAAATTCGTCAAAATCAGTCCATTATTTATGGTACCTCTCATAGGTCCCACTTCCCGAAATTTAAAACAATACTGCTTTGTAAACCAAATTAACTGTACCAAATTTCGTTGAAATCGGTCCACATTTGACCATAGCTCCCATACAAACTCTTCTTTCAAAATGAGACCAAAAATCACTAAAACGCTAGTAAATCTGAAGATAATAAGAAATTTGAGTTGATTTATTTGCACACATAATTTTTGTATAGAAACGGTAATCAATCTGTCAAATTTCAAGATAATCGGTCCACATTTGACCCTAGCTCTCATATAAGTCCAAATAACAGAATAACTTGAGAAAATATTTGTATAACAAAATTTAGCAAATATTTGTCTTTATACAGGAAAAAGAACACCTTTGACCTTAGTGGTGAAGGGTATCGTATGGTCGGGCTCGACCGACTATAGAACATTTTTACTTGTTATATTTTTATTAAGACGCTCAAAAAATGTTACTTTCGAACACCGTTTAAAAAAGAAGCTCTGATTCTGACTAAAAAAAAGTATATTGACATTTGTTTGTATACTTATTTACCAAATTTAAACCGATTTAGTCCCACTGTATCTGAGTTATTTATTAAAATTTGTGACAATAGGAGGACAATGTACGTTCATCGCTACTGAACATGAGTTAATACATAATAATTCATTCACATTTCATTACAGTTTACTTTAAATTTCTAAATTTATAGATAAAGGCTTCAAACTTACATATTTAGTTACATAGGATAGAAGATAACTTAAGTCTACAACCTGTAGCTTCAGTCAAATTAAATTTATGTTTTAAAATAAAAGTGCGAGACGTTGAAAGTTTATTAGTCTGGAACCAATTGTAATAAATTGTAATTTTCAGTTTAATAAATATTAACTAATATTGGGTATATTAAAGAAAATTTTTTTTAATTCAATTTTGAACAAAGACGAACATTAAGAGCGTTTTTCATTTTTAACCTTTTCTTTTGCATAAAAATTAAAGGCAACAAAGCATTAAAATAGCACTAAAATTACTCATAATTTTCATTTTAAAATACTAAATTAATCTGAACTTATGAAAGGTTTTATGAAAATAATTCATAATAATTGTAACTCCAATTGTTTAATGGCCTTTTTTTGTCATGCTTACACATTCAAGGTTAATTTAAAATGTTTAATTAATAAGAATTAATTTGAACGATAATTGTTTATTTAAGATTTGTTTATGAATATTTTATGCAAATATTTTGGCAACTTATGTTAAAAGGAAAATGTAAAGAATAATTAAATAATCTCTTGAAACACAAACAAGGTCTTGTCTTAAAGATGCCCTTTACAACTCAAATTAAACAATAAACATTTTTCAGGGTATCACCAAAAAATAAAAAGAGAAAAAAGACAAGATGGAATTTTAATTAATGCGAAAAAAATTAACAACCCAAAATAAACAAGAAGACAATGTCAATAGAAAATTTTGTTAACACAAAATAAAATTAAGATGTAAATGTTACTTGTATCGTTTTGGCAACAGAAGAAACAATAAACACAAAACATTTGGAAAAGGCTAATAAATGCACTGGAAAAAATATACTTGTTTAATTTTTATGTTCGCTACATCCAAAATTCCTATTAACTGAAAGCACAAAAAGTACCAATTTTCTAATTTACTGTTAAAGTACTAAAAACATATTTTATTCCAATATCAAAAAAGTACCAATTTTCTAATCTTATATCTTTAAACGAGCAATAATTGTATGTATAATAATATATAAATAATATATATCTATATATATATATATATATATATGTATATAGAATGGCTATCTCGAAATCGGCTCTAACGATTTTGACAAAATTTAGACACTGGATACCTTTTTTGCCATATATAGATCGAATATGAAGGGACTTTTGAAAGTTTTACCGCTAAGGGGGTAAAAACGGGGAAAAAATCGAAAACGTTATATCTCCTGAAGTGATAGATATGAAAGAAAATTAAAATTATGTTTTAAACAGCTATGAAAAGAAGCGGACAGGTGTTTGGTACTTTTTTGAAACTATGTCCGATAGGGGATAAAAAAGGGTGAAATTTTTTTTTTTGTGCTTTTTTTAACCCACTCTTATTTTTTAAACCAAATAATATAGAAAGGAACTTTGTGCTGCAGTCAACAGATGTGAAAGGTATATTGAACACGCATTTGGTACATTTTTATTTTGGGGCCAAAATGGGTAAAAAAAAATAGATAAAATGATAACTAAACATCTCAAAAAGTAATATGAATGGGAACATTGTGTTAACTGCGTTTTAATAAAATGTACTGAATTCAATTGGTACCAAAGAAGTAGCAAATTAAAAGGGGAAAAATTAGTAATGTTATAACTTTTAAAGAAATTAATGTTTGTCTGTATGTAGGTTTTTTATAGAATAGTAAACTATGCATTTGATTACGTTATGCTCTTAAGAGAAGATGTTGCGGATAAGCCGGCGAAGGTTTTTAAGTTGGTAAAACTAATTTCCGACAGGTGCATTTGATCATGCTATGATCTTTAGCAAAGTTGTAGCGTATATGCCGGTGAAAGTTTCTTAGTTGGTGTGAATAATTTCCGACAGTTGGCGCTACTGAAAATTATTCAAAGTGAGTTAAATTCTGTGCATTTGATCATGCTATGATCTTTAGCAAAGTTGATGCACATTAGCCGATGAAGGTTTCATTGTTGGTATGAAGAAATTTCGACGATGAAATTTACTCAAAGTCAATTAAATCGTAAGCTGTACTTTTAATCATGCTATGATCTTTAGCAAAGTTATTGCGGATAAGCCGACGAAGGTTTATTAATTGGTCTGACCAAAGTCACTCAGGTGGCGCCACTGAAAATTACTGAAAGTGAATTAAATCGTCAATTGTGCATTTGATCATGTTATGATCAGTAGTAAAATTGTTACACATAAGCAAACGAAGGCTTCTTAGTAAGTATGAACAACTTCCGACAGGTGGAATCTCTGAAAACTACTCAAAGTGATTTAAATCGTAAACTGTGTATTTGATCAGGATATAATATTTAGTAAAGTTTTTGCGCATGAGCCGCCGGAGGTTTCTGTTGGTATGACCAATTTCCAAAATTGTTTATAATGAGTTAAACTGTAAACTATGCAAACTATGTAAACTATGTGCTCATCGGACAAAATAAATAAAATATTTCAAAATTAACTGAATATTTGTCTAATGTCTTTCCTTTAAGTTTATTTTAGTACTTTATAAAATAAAATATATGAAAACTTTAAAATTTGCCTCAAAATGCTTATCATAAAGCTCCGAGCAAGGCTCGGTCAACTAGGTACTTTACTGTTAAACTACTAAAAACATCGGTTCCTAAATTTTCAAAAAGTACCTCTGCTTCAAATGACTGATCTTCTAAACGGTACCAAATAGCGGTTGCAAATTTTAGGTTAGAAAGTAAAAGGGCTTAAAAACAAAATTTTTTGACAAATTCAGTTTTGCCGATGTAAAGTAGAAATATAGGAATTAATAATGCAATATATCTTCGGGTGAATGTTTATCTGCAGTACATTAGCAAACGCCTGACTGTCTTATTGAAAATTGGCGTCATCACAAAAGACAAGCCCCATTAAGGGTTGTTGTTGTTGTAACTGCGATATTATTGTTAATAACGCAGAAGTGGCAGAACCGACTGCCGTGGGAACTCCCATTTAGGGTGCTTTGGCTTAGTTGTTTTGCACGTGGACTACTTAGCATAACATATAAAATTCTGTATGGGTTCGAGCCCCAGTCACGGCAAATATCAATTTCTGTAATTATTAATTTTTATTCAAATTATTAATTACCACAGCATCCTCCCTCCATCGGTGGTAAGCCCCAAAATAATAAAATAAGATGGGATAAAAAAGCCTAATGCGTCAGACTAATTACAGATGGCGCAACTTCGCTGTTCTAAAAATTCACATGGCAATTACAGTGTTCAATAAAGTAAAGCTTAATCTCTCACATTAATCTTTTACCTCTCTCTCTCTAATGACAACAGCATCCTATATCGACGGTAAGCCCCATAGCATTAACACGCTGTCGATGTAAAATAAATAAAATTAGATAAAAACAAAAAGCTTAAATAATGCGTCAAGCTAATAACAGATGACGCAAGCTAATAACAGATGACGCAACCCAATTGAAGAATTCTAGGCCAATTTAAAAAGAAGAGTGTACGCTTATTCTTTTAGAACAAAAAACACCAAGCACTTGATCCAAAAAATCAAAAAAGAGTTTCAAAAAATACCAACATCCGCATTTTCGAAAGCTATGGGAAAATTTGCCCAAAACTGTCTTAAACCGGCCCGGGTGGGGCCAAATTTTTTTCTGCATTAAAGTTACAAAATATTGTATAATTAAAAAAAAAAGAATAACAAAATTTTATGTATTGCTAAAAAAAATCTACAACGAACTGAATTTTGTCGCAATTTTTTTTACCATACGTTATTTTTGGTCCGATTTATCATCATGCTACTATGGAAAAAAGCTCTTGAGTGGTATTTAAGCAATAATGTAATTTTTCTGCCATGAGAGGCAAATACACTTAACTGCCCAAAACTTTTTCCTGTGAAAAGGTACTGGGCTCTTGTAAAAGATGAATTGAAAAACACAGGAAAATGTGTCCTAGAACATGTCCGATCTTTAATCTTTAATTTCATAAATACCGAATAATAAATCAAATTTATAATGTCAAATGAATTTGTACAATATGTCAATAAATTTGAGCATTTTAAATAGTTTTTATATTGCACGGTTTGAGTTTTATTTAACTTAATACAACAACAAATTTCATTCGGAACACTTTTTAATTCAGTACATCCCATTACCAATGTTTTCCTGGATTAAAAATCCCCCTACAAATTTGATTTCTTCAATAGTACCAACCATATACGAGTCCGGCTATTTTCAGAGAAGATTAAAACTGAAGAAAAATTTATTTTCCAATTAACATGCGACGTTTTAAAAAAATGCGTTTATAAGTGGAAATAAATTTATAAACATATTATTTGCGATGATGACTTAGACAGTCAGACAATTGAACTTAATATCTTCTATATTTTTTCCTGTGTATCTCAAAATATTCTGAAAATTTATATGTAAATTTTCACCAGAAGAAGGCTATACACAAATTTGATGGCAAAGATTAAGGTTTTTGGAAAAAAATCTTCTTCAGATACTTTGTTCAAGCTAAAATCTCACATAATAATCAGAAGCCGACAGAAACAGAATTTTAATGAAAGTACATACTCAAATCCAAGACAAAAATAAGTAATTGTGACTCGAAACAAAAGAAAAACTAAAACATTCGTTAACACGTGAAAACATAAGATATGAAAATAAGGTAAGAATGCCCAAAAAATTGTTTATAATTGTTTGAGATTATTATTCATATGAAAAACTACATCAAGATTAATAGAATAATTTAAGAATAGCATAAACTTTAATTTGTTATTTGTTTGTTAGCCGGTTAATTTTGAACAAATTAAAATTTATTAAGCATTTAAAACATTATTTTAATAATAACAGATTAAACCGCTTTTGAAGTTGTTAAACCAATTAAACTAATCTACCACATTTTGTAAAAGAAACCCCCTTTTCATTCAATATTTTAAAAGCGGTTAAACATTTATGACCGTTTTTTTTTTTATTTGTCCCAACAAAATTTATTCAAATTTTCTTTAACATTTTTTGCAAAATTTCATTATTATACAACCAAATTTTTCATAGAAAGTAGCAAAAATGCATCAATAACTTTTAATAGTTTTGAGCCCTTTACTTGCATTTCTGGGTCTATTGTTGGAATAACCCTTTTGGTTTCTGGATTGAATATAAATAAGATATTCAAAAATAAATCAATAGCATGTGGCCAAAGTTAGTTGATTTATGAAAACAAAAAATAATTAAATTTGTAAGTAATTTTTTTCAAATACTAATATCTAATCACATTAAGTTGGTACCTAAAAACTGGTACCAAGCAGGAAAGAAACCCGGATAAAATCCATGGCGAATATGGATAAAAACATAATTAGATTTACCCTAATTTAGTATTTGTGTCAACGGGACAAGAAAGGGTGAAAATATACCGTTAAGGTAGGGAAAAGGTTTACATTTTTGTTGTCCGACAAAAAAGCGAATATATAAAATGTTTTATAAAATGGCTTGATATGACCCTACCTCAATGGAAGAACAACACCGACTGAAAAAAAAAATATTATTTTACAAAAACAACGTTGCATAAATAACAATCTTATGTCAGAGGTTATACTGCTACTTTTTAAAATAATGAGCATTCTCATAAAAATTTTGTCCATTCTTCTATAGAAAATGTCTCTATAGAAAATTTTTAGACATAAAAGTTTTTCTATAAAAAATTTTTCGACATGAAAATTTTTCTATAGAAAGTTTTTTGATATAAAAATTTTTCTACAGAAAGTTTTTCGACATAAAACTTTTCTATAGAAAATTTTTCGACATTTTTAGACAAAAAAATTTTTACAAAAAAAAATTTTTCGACATAAAAATTTTTCTATAGAAAATTTTTTGACATAAAAATTTTTCGACACAAAATTTTTTTTAAAAAAATTTTTCTCTATAAAATTTTTCCACATAAAAATTTTTTATAGAAAATTTTTCGACATAAAAATTTTTCTATAGAAAATTTTTCGACATAAAAATTTTTCTATAGAAAATTTTTCGACATAAAAATTTTTCTATAGAAAATTTTTCGACATAAAAATTTTTCTATAGAAAATTTTTCGACATAAAAATTTTTCTATAGAAAATTTTTCGACAGAAAAATTTTTCTATAGAAAATTTTTCGACAGAAAAATTTTTCTATAGAAAATTTTTCGACAGAAAAATTTTTCTATAGAAAATTTTTCGACAGAAAAATTTTTCTATAGAAAATTTTTCGACAGAAAAATTTTTCTATAGAAAATTTTTCGACAGAAAAATTTTTCTATAGAAAATTTTTCGACAGAAAAATTTTTCTATAGAAAATTTTTCGACAGAAAAATTTTTCTATAGAAAATTTTTCGACAGAAAAATTTTTCTATAGAAAATTTTTCGACAGAAAAATTTTTCTATAGAAAATTTTTCGACAGAAAAATTTTTCTATAGAAAATTTTTCGACAGAAAAATTTTTCTATAGAAAATTTTTCGACAGAAAAATTTTTCTATAGAAAATTTTTCGACAGAAAAATTTTTCTATAGAAAATTTTTCGACAGAAAAATTTTTCTATAGAAAATTTTTCGACAGAAAAATTTTTCTATAGAAAATTTTTCGACAGAAAAATTTTTCTATAGAAAATTTTTCGACAGAAAAATTTTTCTATAGAAAATTTTTCGACAGAAAAATTTTTCTATAGAAAATTTTTCGACAGAAAAATTTTTCTATAGAAAATTTTTCGACAGAAAAATTTTTCTATAGAAAATTTTTCGACAGAAAAATTTTTCTATAGAAAATTTTTCGACAGAAAAATTTTTCTATAGAAAACTTTTTCGACAGAAAAAATTTTCTATAGAAAATTTTTCTATAGAAAATTTTTCGACATAAAAATTTTTCTATAGAAAATTTTTCGACATAAAAATTTTTCTATAGAAAATTTTTCGACATAAAAATTTTTCTATAGAAAATTTTTCGACATAAAAATTTTTCTATAGAAAATTTTTCGACATAAAAATTTTTCTATAGAAAATTTTTTGACATAAAAATTTTTCTATAGAAAATTTTTCGACATAAAAATTTTTCTATAGAAAATTTTTCGACATAAAAATTTTTCTAGAGAAAATCTTTGGACATAAAAATTTTTCTAGAGAAAATCATTCGACATAAAAATTTTTCTATAGAAAATTTTTCGACATAAAAATTTTTCTAGAGAAAATCTTTCGACATAAAAATTTTTCTAGAGAAAATCTTTCGACATAAAAATTTTTCTAGAGAAAATTTTTCGAAATAAAAATTTTTCTAGAGAAAATTTTTCGACATAAAAATTTTTCTAGAGAAAATTTTTCTATAGAAAATTTTTCTATAGAAAATTTTTCTACAGAAAACTTTTCGAAAAAAACTTTTTAATAGAAAACTTTTCGAGATAAAAATTTCTCTATAGAAAATTTTTCTATAGAAAATTTTTCGACAGAAAAATTTTTCTATAGAAAATTTTTCGACAGAAAAATTTTTCTATAGAAAATTTTTCGACAGAAAAATTTTTCTATAGAAAATTTTTCGACAGAAAAATTTTTCTATAGAAAATTTTTCGACAGAAAAATTTTTCTATAGAAAATTTTTCGACAGAAAAATTTTTCTATAGAAAATTTTTCGACAGAAAAATTTTTCTATAGAAAATTTTTCGACAGAAAAATTTTTCTATAGAAAATTTTTCGACAGAAAAATTTTTCTATAGAAAATTTTTCGACAGAAAAATTTTTCTATAGAAAATTTTTCGACAGAAAAATTTTTCTATAGAAAACTTTTTCGACAGAAAAAATTTTCTATAGAAAATTTTTCTATAGAAAATTTTTCGACATAAAAATTTTTCTAGAGAAAATTTTTCGACATAAAAATTTTTCTATAGAAAATTTTTCGACATAAAAATTTTTCTATAGAAAATTTTTCGACATAAAAATTTTTCTAGAGAAAATCTTTCGACATAAAAATTTTTCTAGAGAAAATTTTTCGAAATAAAAATTTTTCTAGAGAAAATTTTTCTATAGAAAATTTTTCTATAGAAAATTTTTCGAAAAAAAATTTTTAATAGAAAACTTTTCGAGATAAAAATTTCTCTATAGAAAATTTTTCGATATAAAAATAGTTTCTATAGAAAATTTTGAATTGAAAATGGGCGTTATGTTCAGTTTTTCAAACAGCCAATTCACAGACGTTTGAATCAAAGAACTTTATATTAAATAAATGTCAAATGATGACTTATTACCCAAAACAGTTAAACCGTAAAATGACCAATAAATAAATATTATAAGAAGACATTTTAATCAGTTAATATGCCTTCCCCATTGAACTTGATTACATGCCGTATCAAGTGTCTTTTTAAAACTGACACCTTAAGCAATTGGAATACAATACTTAAAAAAATATTCATCAAAGCAACAATAGCGATCGCCCTAATCCACACAGCGGTAGCAAAGATATGTTGCGAAATATGTTGCGAGCTGCAGGTAAATTTTAAAACGAACTTCATTTGATGTTTCACTTCGTTGAAGCAATGATCAAGTCAGACAAAAAGACGTTAATGTAAGTTTTAAAAAAAAGAATAGTTTTTAGTAAGACGTATGTTATAGTAGCAACAACATTATTATAACATGTGTTATGTTATAATGTTAGTCATACGTAGTAGTACCCCTAGAAAAATGTTTAGTTAGTAGCACACTGCGCTTCACTTGAATAGAACACTGAACACAATTAAATTCTTCTCCAATATCTTAAAAGCTATTTAATACAAAACGAAAAATATTTCAACGTATAAACGATTTTTAAAAACTACTTAAAAAAGAAAAATACTCAACACTATGAACGCTTTAACCAGGCTTGGGAAGCCCACACCACCAGAAGCCGAAGACTTTTTGTAATTTTCGTAAATTTCACGATCATTAGTTAAACTAGTGAAAATAAGCATTTGAAGCATTCAGTTGGAATTTGGATGTTAGCGGTTGGTGCCGCTTTGTTAAAGAAAATACAAAGACAAAATACACAAGAAACAAAATCAAAATCTAATTTATAACAACAAAAAATATAGTTCTAGAGAAGGAAGAAATATAATCTTAAGCATTGTTGCCACGACACTATAATTTATGTAAATATTGTTTAAAATAAATGTAACCGAATTATGAATATTTTTTTAATGATGTCGAAAACTTTTCTATAAAAAAAATTTTGATGTCGAAAACTTTTCTATAGAAAAATTTTTATGTCGAAAAATTTTCTATAGAAAATTTTTTATGTCCGAAAATTTTCTATAGAAAAATTTTTATGTCAAAAAATTTTCTGTAGAAAAATTTTTATGTCTTAAAATTTTCTATGAAAAAATTTTTATGTATAAAAATGTTCTATAGAATTAAGGATAATACTCCTGATGAGATGGCCTAACCAACCATCGAAACGCGTAGAGGAAAGGTACCCCCACCAACATTTTTTGGTTTTATCAAAAAACTATTTATTACAATAATATATAATTGTAATAAATTTGGATCTTAGTGCAATACACTACAGTAAAACTTTTAAATTAAATGTTTTATGTCCTAAAATTTTTGAAAAAACATTTTTTTTATAAATATTTTTCTTTGGAAAATTTTTCGATAAAAATATTTTCAGGGAAAATGTTTCTATCGAAAAACTTTCCCAAACAAAATTTTTCCGTAGAAAAATTTTCGATAAAAATATTTTTTTTTTTAGAAAAATTTTTTATAAAAAAATTTTTGAAAAAAAAAATTCTATAGGAAAATTTTTGATAAAAAAAATTTCTGTAGAAAAATTTTTTATAAAAAAAATTTTTGATAAAAACAAATTTTCCATTAAAAAAATATTCTATCGAAAAATGTTTGATAAAAAAATTTTTGATAAAAAAAATATCTTTAGAAAAATTTTTCATGAAAAAATTTTCTATAGAAAAATTTTTGATAAAAAAATTTTCTATAGAAAAATTTCTGAAAAAAATTTTTGATAAAAAAATTTTCTATAGAAAAATTTTTGATAAAAAAATTTTCTATAGAAAAATTTTTGATAAAAAATTTTATAAAGAAAAATTTTTAATAAAAAAATTTTCTATAGAAAAATTTTTAATAAAAAAAATTTTCTTTCGAAAAATTTTTGATAACAAAATTTTCTACAGAAAAATTTTCTATAGAAAAATTTTGATAAAAAATTTTCTGTAGAAAAGTTTCTGATAAAAATTTTTTCTATAGAAAAATTTATGAAAAACAAATTTTCTATGGAAAAATTTTTGATAAAAATTTTCTGTGGAAAAATTTTTGATAAAATAATTTTTTTGAGTGTAATTAAAAAATTTTTGAAAAAAAACCTTTTTTTTATAAATATTTTTCTTTGGAAAATTTTTCGATAAAAATATTTTCAGGAAATGTTAGAAAAAATATTTTTCTATCGAAAAACTTTATCAAACAAAATTTTCCGTAGAAAAATTTTCTATAAAAATATTTTTTTTTTAGAAAAATTTTTGATAAAAAAAATTTCTATAGAAAAATTTTTGATAAAAAAAAATTATATAGAAAAATTTTTGATAAAAAAAAATTTTATAGAAAAATTTTTGATAAAAACAAATTTTCCATTAAAAAAAAAATGTTTGACAAAAAAATTTTCTTTAAAAAAATTTCTATAGAAAAATTTTTGATAAAAAAAATAACTTTAGAAAAATTTTTCATGAAAAAATTTTCTATAGAAAAAATTTTTGATAAAAAAATTTTCTATAAAAAAATTTCTGAAAAAAAATTTTGATAAAAAAATTTTTTATATGATAAAAAATTTTCAATAGAAAAATTTTTGATAAAAAATTTTCTATAGAAAAATTTTTAATAAAAAAATTTTCTATAGAAAAATTTTTAATAAAAAAATTTTCTATAGAAAAATTTTTGATAAAAAAAATAAATTTAGAAAAATTTTTCATGAAAAAATTTTCTATAGAAAAAATTTTTGATAAAAAAATTTTTTATATGATAAAAAATTTTCTATAGAAAAATTTTTGATAAAAAATTTTCTATAGAAAAATTTTTAATAAAAAAATTTTCTATAGAAAAATTTTTAATAAAAAAATTTTCTATAGAAAAATTTTTGATTTATGAAAAAAAAATTTTCTATGGAAAAATTTTTGATAAAAATTTTCTGTGGAAAAATTTTTGATAAAAATTTTCTATGGAAAAATTTTTGATAAAAAAATTTTCATAGACAAGCTTTTGATAAAAAAATTTTCTACAGAAAAATTGTTGATAAAAAAATTTTTCTATAGAAAAATTTGTGATAAAAAAATTTTCTACAGAAAAATTGTTGATAAAAAAATTTTTCTATAGAAAAATTTTTGAAAAAAAATGTTTTATGAAAAATTTTTGATAAAAAATGTTTTATGAAAAATTTTTGATAAAAAATTTTCCATAGAAACATTTTTGATAAAAAAAATTTTCTATGGAAATTTTTGTTAAAAAAAATTTAATGTGTACGATGTACTATTTAAGTGAAACGCAGTGTATTAACAGAGTGTAGTATCTTAAATTTCCAACACCTCCCTCTGACAGTAGTAATGAAACAAAGAAGAAAAACTTAAACGCTGTTAAAAGAAAAACACATTCAGTGTAATTCGAATGAAATGACTGTAAAGTAAAAATTTTTATTAAGTCGTGTTTCTTGATTAAATGTTTCAGTTGTCTATTTTAACGCACCGCGTACGGTTTAAAATTAAATTTAACGGTTAACGGAAATTTTCAAAAAAGGGAAAATTAACTTCGAAAATCAAGAAAGAGCGTTATAATTTAAAATTATTTTTGATATTAAGCAATTTTGTTTAAAGTTACCAAAAAATTACATTTTGAGTGTAATTAAAACAAAAAAAATAATTGAAAATAAATCCATCCATCATCAGCCACTACTTCCATGCACAATTTTGGACAATGGATTACCAAAATGTGCCAAAAAGCCACAACCATTTTATGGTTGCTCTTAGTCTATTAATATTTTCTTTAGTAAGTTTTGAAATTCTCATAAAAATATTACATACAAAAAAAAATTAAATAGTGCAAAAAGAAAACAATAAATTATGTTATATGCCATAAAAAGTAAATGTTTAATAAAATGTGTCTAATCTAGATTTTGTAATATTATTTTTTCTAAATACAATTTTTCAGTTGCCTTTTAGTGTTTGTATAGTAAATCGTGATTTAGTTTTAACTCCCAAACAAGGCCTACAATTAAGTGGCAAACGTATATTTTATGAGGAAAGCTTTAACAATGACAAAAGTATCTTACATCATAACAACAATAGTAATGATTCGGTGACAGCTGTGGGGACAAGACCCTGGGAACGTACCCTAAAACATGTTACATATCTAACACTTTTTACAAATGCAGCTAATGGTATTATCACGGGAAATTTTAGGTAAGTTTTTCATTTCTTTGTTTGCATATGCTAATTAGTATAAGGAAATCATTTGTTGGCTTAAATAAAAGTGGTAAAATGATAAATGTATGAGGAAAATTATGGACAATAAGTTTTTTATGTTGGCTGAAGAAATGTAAAACATTATGTAAAAAATGAGTAAAAATGCAATTTGTTTAAGAAACATAGAAGAAACTTAAATAATATAGAGTGGAATATTTGTAAAAAAAATTATTCAATGTTTTTGCAACGACTTTTAGTAATACGGTTTTAGGACTATATTATTATTAAAAAATATAATTTAAAATGGACCTTTATTTAATTTTAATTTGTTAC
Organism: Stomorhina lunata; assembly: GCA_933228675.1. Lineage (NCBI taxonomy): Eukaryota > Metazoa > Arthropoda > Insecta > Diptera > Rhiniidae > Stomorhina > Stomorhina lunata. The sequence continues at coordinate 51,387,404 of OW121743.1, read as the reverse complement.
ACCCCAGTAAGAACAGTTTCAAACGTTTGAATTATGATGACTTTTACATTTGATATCAAACGTTTTTTTCAAACTTTTTTCAAACCTGAACAGATGTTTGAGATTCACATTTATTTTCAAATGAGGGTTCATTTGAGAATAAAGAGTGTTCTAAAAAAAATATGCATTTACTATTTCAGACAAAATGTATCCATAGTGCAAGAAATAATTTATTTTTTGATCAAGTTAGTTTCTATAGATATGTCAGATACTATTATTTTAGAAATTATTAATTTTCAATAGTTATTTCAATCAAAATGGACTGCGAGAAAAAAGTTCGTGAAAATATAATTAAAACTTTTCAAAAAAATCCGTCATGGACTTTTAAAAAAATAGCTAAAAATTTGAAACCTCGAACGGTTTCTAATGCCATCAGACGGTATAAGGAAAACCTGAGCATTGAAAGAAAACCTAGATCAGGGAGGAAAAAAGGTCCTACAGATATTGGTAAGGCAAAAGAAGTCGAGCGACTCTTTCGAAGAGCGCCTAACACTTCTTTAAGAAAAGCAGCTCGTACGGTGAAATGTTCTACGAATTTTGCACATAGAGTCAAAGCTTATGCTGGACTGAAGACATACAAAGTCCAAAAGGTTCCAGATCGCAATGCTATAAAGAACTTAGAAGCAAAAAAACGAGCGAAAAAATTGAAGTCTGATTTTATAAAAAAACACACCTGTTGTGTGATGGATGATGAAACATACGTACTGGCAGACTTTTCTCAACTTCCTGGTCAAGATTTTTATGTTGCTGATAAACGGGGCAATGTTCGGCAAGAGTTTCGCACAAAAAAACAAACAAAATTCCCTAAGAAGTTTATCGTGTGGCAAGCTATTTGCAGTTGTGTCAAAAGAAGTAAAGTATTTGTGGCATCTGGCACAATAAACACAGAAATTTATATAAAGGAGTGCCTACAAAAACGGTTGTTACCCTTTTTAAGAGAGCACAGAGTGACTACATTTTTTTGGCCCGATTTGGCATCATGCCATTATGGAAAAAAGGCACTTGAGTGGTACTCAAAGAATAATGTCATTTTTGTACCACGAGAGGCAAATCCACCTAACTGTCCAGAACTTCGACCTGTGAAAAGGTATTGGGCTCTGGTAAAAAAGGAATTGAAGAACACAGGAAAGATTTCCAAGAACATGTCCGATTTTAAGCGCAGGTGGAACACATGCTCCAAAAAGGTATCAGAAGCAACTGTAAAGTCTTTAATGGGAGGGTTTCCGAAAAAAGTCAATAATTTTGCAAAACCCGAGTACTAAGTAAACATTTTAATGCTAAATGATTTTGTATAATATGTCATTATATTTGCGTATTTTGTAGAGTTTTTATATTAAAAGGTTTGATTTTTATTTAAGAAAATAAAACTACAAATTTTATTTAGAACACTCTTCAAACGTTTGAAAAATGATAGTTTCTCAAATTGAGAATAAACTTTATTCTCAAATCATTATCAAACCCTAAGATGATTTGAGAATAATTTGATATCAAACCATATTTTAATGTTTTTTCAAACTTTAAACAAAATTTTATGTTAAAGAAAATTATATTAAAGATATTTTAATGGAATAGCATTGCATTTCAAAGAAATTCGTTGTTTTTTCGGATTTTTTAAAATTGATAAATATTTGACCATAAAACCTTGCTTAAAAAATTCAAGATTAAAAATTCAATAATATTCATATGCATAAGTAAATTTTCTTTGTTTTCTAATTTTTTTTACCAAACAATAAACAAAAATTATATTTTAAGCAAAAGGATTCGAATATGATGCACCGCTTTCAAAAACAAACAACAAACTCAAAACTATCAAAAAAACAATGCCATTTTATTTATGTTCCACATGTAGATGATATCCACATTTGAAAAACCTTTGAGAATGAGGTTTGATAATGATTTGAGAATAAAAGCATTTCTCAATTTGAGAATAAAGTCCCCTTTTTGTTGAGAACGCTATTATTCTCAAATCAGTATCAAACGTTTGACCTTTGAAAAAAGATTTATTTTCAAATCATCCTCAATTTGAGAATAAACCTTTTTTATACCCTTCACCACCATAGGTGGAAAGGGTATTATAAGTTTGTGCTGATGTATGTAACGCATAGAAATATTTGTCTTAGACCCATCTTTTAGTATACCAATAGCCATAGAATCACTTTCTGAGGCGATTTAGCGATGTCCGTCCGTCCGTCCGTCTGGCTGGCTGGCTGGCTGGACCCCCATGTAAACCTTGTAATCAAACTACAGGTCGTAATTCTAAAGATAATCTGATGAAATTTCATACAGATAATTTTTTTGATAATAGGACCATGGCTATTGAAATTCATCAAAATCGGGCCATTATTTATGGTACCTCCCATAGGTCCCACTTCCCGGAATTGATATATTGGCCACAAAAATCAATATTTTTTCATGAAATTTAAAACAAATACTGCTTATGTAAACTTAAATCACTGTACCAAATTTCGTTGAAATCGGTCCACATTTGACCATAGCTACCATACAAACTCTTTTCTCAAAACGCACTAAATGATGACAATTTTAAGTTTATTTTTTGCATACATAATTTTTGTAGCAACTGTAATCAGTTTGAAAAATTTCATAATAATCGGTCCACATTTGACCCTAGCTCTCATATAAGTCCAAATGGCGGAAACAGCTTAAATGTATAAGTTTTGAGAATATGTTTGTATGATGACAAAATTTAGCAAATATTTGTCTTTATACAGGATGAAGAACACCTTGGACCTAAGTGGTGAAGGGTATCGTATGGTCGGGCTTGACCGACTATAGCACTTTCTTACTTGTTCTTACTGGGACAGTGCAGCATTAAAATCTTAAACCAATTGAGACCCCAAAAATCTGAAAGCTTGGAATGGTAAAAGAAAAACCCTATCTGGGTTTTGAATTAACAGCTAAGGTTTTTTTAACCCTTTAAAGGACATAACGATCGGAATAGGATAAATAAAATCTAGTTTTCATTTGGGGTTAAAAGAAAATTTATTTTTTTGGTTTTTGATTGGTGGTGAAAATATTTCCAATGCCTCCAGCGGCTAAATCAATTATATAAGCCTGAGATCTAATGAAGGTAAAATATTATTCTCATCGTCTTTGGACTGGTCTGAATCTGATGGTAAACCATATAACCGATCCAGTACCAACTTTATTTCATATTATTTTAGTACTTTCTTGCTCATTTTCAGACAATCTGTAATATAAAAATAGTCATTCTTAGGGTTAGAGGGAATATTCTCCCACCAAAAAAATCGTTAAAAGAAGAACAAAGTGCAAGATAAGTAAAAAATATCTCTCAGAGATATATACCGATTTCGTTCACAGTTGTTTTTAATTCACACAACGGCCGTTTTGAAAAAAAATAATTTATGCAGTTTTTTTCAAATTTGATTTAAAAAAAAAAATGACATGATTTTTTTTTTCAATGGAATTTGGCCAAATAATCCAAAAAGAACAAAAAACGAATTTCTCAAATATGCAAAAAAGTACGTTTAAAAAACTCCAGATTTATAATCTGTCAGTACAATAAATTACAAGAAAAGATAATTTATTCCTTTTAATTATTGTTTCCAAATCGAAAAATTAACTGCAACTGATAAGCTACCTCATCAATGAAGAACAAAAGGGTTAAACCATTTTTAAAGTTTTAGTCTATATCTCGTGAACTATTTTAAATATCGCTTTTCACTCTTTAGCAAATTTTTATCTTAGGGAGCTAGGGTCAATTGTGGATCGATTGTTACAAAATTTAAGTTATTGGTTTATATGTATTTACAAAATATTTATCTGTGCAAAGTTTTCGTAATAAAATGTATTTATCTTTAGATTTATAAGCGTTTTTGTGCTTTTATAGGAATTTTAATGACTTTTGAAAATGTGTCTTGTTTGGTAGGTATGGTCACATATGGGCCGATTCCTACAAAATTAGGTACACTGGTTTCAGTTACTACAAGCAATATTAATTTGTGGCTATAAAGGGTCAAAAACTCTATTCCGGGAAGGCATCCCTATTGGAGTTACCCAAAATAGTAATCCGATGTTGCCCAAAAAGTATAGGTATTGTCCTTGGATCAAATCTGTAACAAATTTCATCAAATATCCTGCCTACCAGCCGCGGGACAGACATCGTTAAAAGGTGGATCTTAGACCTATATTTCTATGCGTTACAAACATCAGCACAAACTCAATATACCCTACCAATAGTGGTGAAGGGCTTAAAAAATTGTATACTTTTGATTTTTCCCACTGATTTTTTTACTTTAGTTTTTTTTTCAAGAAATCACTAAAAAAAACAAAAATAATTTTAAGAATAAATTTTCAATTTCTGAGATTTTACTTGTTGACAAACAGGATGGGGAATTGAAGTTATGAGAAAAAAAAAGCACAAAGAAGTTCCTCGTACAGAGCCTTTACACGTCTTATTACTCTTGCACCATTTTCTATCACCTGTGTCCGTTACAAATCAGTATGTGGATTTTGGTTATTACGCTAGTTATCGAAAGCTATGTCTCAGGATCTGACTGCCAGTTTGCACTTCTGATATGTTCAAAAAGTATGATCGCGTTGCTTCAAAACAAAAATAACCTATCTGCAAAAATTTCAAAATTATGTTTTTTTATGGATTATTTTATTCCCTATATCATAACGTATAAATGTGCCAAATGACCAAATTATTACAGTTTTTGTACCTAGAGTGCAGTTACGCACTTAGAAAAGATAAAACTAAATCATTAAAAATCGCGATAAAAGTTTAATTTTGTTGCATAGTGTAATTTAAATAATCATTAAGTACTTTCATTTGCTTAAACCAGTAAAAGAAACTATAACTGTATATATACAAAAAATGATTTATTCATACTAATTAGTACTGCAGATAGGTTATTTGGTTTCAGATTTTTGCAATTCCAAATAACCTAAGTGACATAACAAAAGCTGTGTTCAGAAAAACAAATTTTTTTCAACCGATATATATTTCTGGTTTGATTTTAATCTAAATACATAATTTTCGTTTAAATATTGCAAATACAGAGGGATTACCGCGTAACTCGATTCGAAACGGAAAATTTTCGAGTTTGTACAAATGGTACTGTCTAATACGATCTTCGTATGTTTTGTTTCGAAAGTGCGGACAAGTTTTTTCGCTTTCGACAAATAAATTTCCCTTTCGTAAATCCAAACGGACATTTTTGTCGTTTAAAATGATAGGAAATTGTTAGAAAGCTATTTAGGTAGTGACAGTTGGGGAAAATGTAGGTATTTATAAAAATTATACTCTTTTAAATAAAAATCCATTTTTATAAAGTGAATCAAATAATAAATTAGTATTGTTAACATTTTAAAGGAATATTCCGAAAAAATATATTTACACAACCAAAAAAACAATATGAGGAAATGGTGGAATATATGACAAGTTTATTTTTAGGTTTGGGCTTTCTACAAAAATAACGTAAGAAGCAAATGTCATAGGAACCGTAGCAGTATTTCTCGGACTGGAGCAGGACCAAGCAGATTAGAACAGCAAACGTCCAATTTTCTTTCGATAGAGGAGCTGTAAGCGGAATGTCTGAGACACAAAAGTTTGGAACAAAAAGCTAATCATACAATGTGCTAACATTAATACGAAGATGTAGTCTTGAAAATAATTTAAATGAAAATTTCAATTCCTCCAATCAAGAAGATATCCTAGTAATGACCTTTTATAATAACAATAACTGTTTTTAAAGTATAAACTCGAACTCCTAAATTAAATTTAGAAATTTAACTTAAAAAAAATCAACTTAAAAAAGAAAAATTAAACTACTAAAAGAAAAATTCGACTTAAAAAAATTGACAGAGTTGGAAAAATCCAAAAGAAAGGTTCAACAATTGGAAATGATTTGGAAATTGTTAAACAATATACTCTAATTTAATTGTGGTAATTGCTAATTTAATTGTGGGTGTATATGGTCATTTACATTTTATTAGAAATGTTTGAAGAGTCTCTAATTATTTTTTGTTTTTTTTTTTTGACTTGTTCAGGTACCGTATCATTCTCATCATCGAACAATAAGGAAACGCAATTTATATTATAAAATTATTTAAAAATAACTTGAAATTGCTCATTGATATGTTTGTTTTGGGAAATTTGTGTGTCAAACAGCAGTGCTACCAACATTTTCACAAATTTTCCCTTATGTTTGTGAATACAACACTGTGTTCGTTTCGAACGATTTACACGGTACGGTTAACCTTTCGATTCGGAAATTTCTTTTGAAAGATTTTACTTTTCGAATCGAGATACGCGGTAAGGGCCCAGGTATGTGATGGAAAACGATCGTTTTCAAATCGATCGATTTCAGATGTATTTTTGAGATAATTTTCGGTTACTGATAGTTCCAATTTTATAACGTTTTTTCCCTCTCCTGTAAACTTTTGAAAACTGTAGATAAGTTATTTCGTCTTTTAGGTACGATATGTAGGTATGACAGGTGACAAATAGTACAGCCTATGGAGAATATTTGAATATAACAAAGTCTATTGTTATTTTACATTTATTTTCTTTAGTCTGGAAACGGTAAAGGCAACGCTCTATAATTTGTTCAATTGTCATGTAAAGATTTATAATATTCAAAGGATATTAAAAACAAAATTTAAGGAAACTTAATTTAAAAATAAGCTTTGGCCTTAAGTTATTTGTTTAACTGTAAAAAACATTACAAGGGCCTATATTCAATACCGTCTATCAACCAATTTGTTTTTAACACTTTTTATTAAGAAACTGTTTTTTTTTTATAATAGTAGCACATCTTTTAATAAAAATCAGAAAGAAGAACTTTAGAACTTTGGCTTAAATATATTGAAAAGAAATTTTCACTTCTATTAAAATATTTTGCATATTAAACAGTTTTTTTGTCTCTCCTTAAAAATATTATATTTGTTTCATAGTCGATATTCAATATAGGCTCTTGATTAGTTGTTTAACTGCAATATCTCAAAGACGTTCTAATTTATATATTACAACTAATAAATCTTTTTTATTTCCAGCAAAGTCAAAGAATACAATGATTTCCTAACATCCAACTACATACATTCACCCAAAGCAATAGATTCTCGATTCGGTGACATAGTGACCCTGGCTCAAGGACGTTTGGAAACTATGGCAAATGGTTCCTATCGCTTCGTAGAGGGTAATTGTGATTACGAGTGTGCACGCGAAAGTAATTTGGTTGCAATGTGGCATGTACAAAAAATTAGGCATCGTGATACGGCTGATCGTAAATATCATTATGAAATGAAATTTAGCGTAAGTCCTATGAGTACGAAAACACCCACAGAGACGGTGGTTAGGGGTGGTCCCAACAAACGTACCATAATGGAGGAGAGGCGTAATAATGTTCAGACATTCATACAAAAGGAGGATGATTATCCTAATAGTTTTAGAAGAATTGTTTCGGATAAAGATGAGGATTTCACAGAAAGACGTTATGAATCGGCCAGAAACTTTCGCCAAGTAAGTCCTCATTATGCCGCGTCACAGCAACAGGTGACTCCTATACCACAAAGTACTTTCTTAAGAGGTGTTTATCAACCGCCTCCAGTACAAAACCATTTGCAGCATAAGCACTTGCCTCCACAGCAAACAGTTCATCCACAACATCAGGCTGCTCTTTATCATCCTCAACAGCATTTACCTTTGCCGGAACGTTTAAATATTGGTGAATTTTATAAGGGAAATTATGTGCCGAAATCATCGCCAAAAGCTGATTTATTTCCAAACTTACTAAGTATGTTTATGGGAAAACCACAGCATCCTCCTCCACCACATCTTCCTCCAGCATCTCCCACCACATTTCGACCGTCCAATTATCAAATGAAATTTGCCCGACCGGATGTTTATAATTTACCCCATCATTCTCAGGAATTTTCTAAATTCCCGGAATATCAACATCCTTCATCTTTGCATTCTCAGGAGCAATATACCCAAAGACCTCCGTCAACGGTACCAATGGTTACACATCATTATCATCACCATTACTTTATGCCCAATAATAGTGCAATATCAATTGAACAGGCCTTTCATCATAGCTCGGAACAGAATCAAGAACAACCCATGGATGTTTATCACAATGAAGTAACCGAAATTGCTATACCCCAGGGCTATGTTACAGGTTTATCTGAGGAACCATATGGTACAACAACACTAAAGCAACAACATAATTTCGCACAACCCCACCATTATCAGAATGAAAATCATTATACGCCAAACTTTCCTCAACAAAATTTCCATAAAAACTATCATCATCCAAATAATATTCACTTTCCTCAGGTCGCAGCTCCAGCTCCCCAAAAATTTGTCTTCACCAATACCCAGATAGAACCTCAACGTGTGGTACATGTTACCCCTGTTCCTCCATTGAAGAAACCTCAATATCAACAAGAACAACAGCGGGAATATGAGAACCGTCCCTTTACCTCTTCTCTGGAGTATACAACGGTTCATGTTCCTCTTTTGATTTCATATCCGGCTCCTATAAGTGAAGAGGAAAGAGCTGATGTGCCGACGCCTCGCAATAAACCTTTTGTACAAAGTGATCCTATAGAAGATACCATTCACTATTCCGAACCCGATCCTCTGTATGCCAATATCAATGAGGCAGAGATTGGTAATGGAAATAAATATAATTTGAATACGGAAGATTCGCCAGAGGTTGATAAGCAGGAACCGCAATTGGAATCACCAGAGGAGAATGTAAGTAAAGTTTAACTTTTTATCATATAGAGCAATTTTGATGAAATTTTTTCTTAAATTTTTTGCAAATTGACTATTCATAAAAATTTTTCGAAAATTGACTGTTTATCGAAAATTTTTCGAAAATTGACTATTTATAGGAAATTTTTCGAAAATTGACTATTTATAGAAAATTTTTCGAAAATTGACTATTTATAGAAAATTTTTCGAAAATTGACTATTTATAGGAAATTTTTCGTAAATTGACTATTTATAAGAAATTTTTCGAAAATTTACTATTTATAGGAAACTTTTCGAAAATTGACTTTTTATAGGAAATTTTTCGAAAATTGACTTTTTATAGAAAATTTTTTGAATTGACTATTTATAGGAAATTTTTCGAAAATTGACTATTTATAGGAAATTTTTCGAAAATTGACTATTTATAGGAAATTTTTCGAAAACTGACTATTTATAGGAAATTTTTCGAAAATTGACTATTTATAGGAAATTTTTCGAAAATTGACTATTTATAGGAAATTTTTCGAAAATTAACTATTTATAGGAAATTTTTCGAAAATTGACTATTTATAGGAAATTTTTCGAAAATTGACTATTTACAGGAAATTTTTCGAAAATTGACTATTTATAGGAAATTTTTCGAAAATTGACTATTTATAGGAAAGTTTTCGAAAATTGACTATTTATAGGAAAATTTTCGAAAATTGACTATTAATAGGAAATTTTTTTTATATGAAATTTTTCAAAAATTGACTATTTATAGGAAATTTTTCGAAAATTAACTATTTATAGGAAATTTTTCGAAAATTGACTATTTATAGGAAATTTTTCGAAAATTGACTATTTATAGGAAATTTTTCGAAAATTGACTATTTATAGGAAATTTTTCAAAAATTGACTATTGATAGGAAATTTTTCAAAAATTGACTATTTATAGGAAATTTTTCGAATATTGACTATTTATAGGAAATTTTTCGAAAATTGACTATTTATAGGAAATTTTTCGAAAATTGAGTATTTATAGAAAATTTTTCGAAAAGAAAATTTTGATTTAAATTTGTTAATAAAAATTTTTCGTATAAAAAAAATGTTGATGAAATTTTTCTTATTAAAAAATTTTGATGAAATTTTTTTTATAAAAAAAAAGAAAATTTTGATGAAATTTTTTTTATAAAAAAAAAAATTTTATGAAATTTTTCTTATAAAAAAAATTTGATGAAATTTTTCTTATAGAAAAATTTTGATGATGAAATTTTTGTATATAGAAAAATTTTAATGAAATTTTTTGTATAGAAAAATTTTTATAAATAAATGATAAATATTAAAATATTTTGATAAAAATTTTTCTTATATTAAAATTTTGATGAACATTTTTCAAGAAAAATTTAGATAAAATGTTTTTTTATCGAAAAATGTTGATGAAATTTTTCTTATAGAAAAATGTTGGTGGCATTTTTCTTTAGAAAAATGTTGATGGCATTTTTCTTTAGAAAAATTTTGATGAAAATTTTTCTTAAAGAAAAATGTTGATGAAATTTTTCTTATAACCAAATTTTGATGAAAATTTCTTATAGAAAAATTTTGATGAAAATTTTCTAATAGAAAAATTTTGATAAAAATTTTTCTTAAAGATTTGATGAAATTTTTCTTATAGAAAAGATTTGATGAAATTTTTGTTATAGAAAAATTATGATGAATAATTTTTTTATAGAAAAATTTTGATAAATTTTTTTCTTATAGAAAAATTTTGATAAAAATGATAACATTTTGATGGACATTTGATGACATTTTTCTAATAGAAACATTTTAATGGCATTTTTCTTATAGAACAATTTTTAAAAAAATTTCTTTTACACTTTTTCTTTCCTTTTTTTTAGTACGATCCCTCTACTAACAGTCAACAACAAAACGATGATCCTAGAGATAATAAAAAGGAACATAGTGAATCAATAGAAGCTCAGGTACCTCCGCCCAAGAAAAACCTAGAAGAAAACAACGAAGAAGTTAAAACTCCCGAGGAGTCACCAGAAAGCCAACAAAGTGAACCCGAACAGAATACCAGTCAAACAGTGAACACTATTCAAGTAGCAAATGAAAAGAGTACTACTACAGAAAAATCCACCAAAACCGAAAGCTCTAACACGATAGTAAGCTCAACCAAAAGACCCAAATTATTCTCAATACGCACAAAACGCATCAAGCCTGCAATTACTACAGCAAAACCCTCTACAACTTCATTAACTCCAACCAAAAACTCAGCCACAGAATCTCCTAAATCTTTATCAACCACTTCCAAACCTCGTAAAAACTTTGTTTCCACCTCTACCTCAGAATCTCCTTTAAGGACCATAAGTCGTTATCGTAATTCCTATGCTCGTAGCAGTTCCACAAGTACTACGACAACAGAAAAACCTGTCCTAAAATGGACTCCAAAGCGAAAAGCCAGTATTTCTAAGTTTGTGTCAATAAAAAGTACCACATCAGCTACTAACGCTAGTGGAAAATTTGAAAACTTAGATGACAGTGAAGATAATGATGTTGAAGAAGAAAATGAAAATAGTGAAAATGAAGACATCAAAACAAATGAAAGTAATAATCTTAGAAAAGTGAAAAAATCTTTGATAACAGCCACTACAACTGTTGATGATTTGCTGGAGGAAACAAGTACTGATATGCCAAATACCATAACTATTGGCATTAGTACAACCGTGTCACCATTAACCTCATCATCTACAACCACAGCTTCAGCTTTACTTTCTCAAACTGCACAAGCGGAAACTGAAATCTATGAAGTTTTGACACAAAAATCAGTGAGTAAATCTGTCAGTTTGAAAGTTGGCAGTAATGGTGAAGAGATACCTGTCATTGTAGACGATGAGGAAAATGAAGTTAAAAGGGTTTAAGTTTAAAGGGGTGTATTTAAAAAGATGTTATTTTTGCTGCTACTAACCAAATATTTTAAGTTTCAATATTTGTAAATATGTGAATAATTTGTTATGTATCACTATTATTGATGGCTTACTTTGCTATTTTACTTAGTATTTATTAAATAAATATAAATAAAAACTTAAAATAAGAGTTTGGAGTTTCATTTTAAAGGAATTGTAAAGTTAAAGGTAAAGACAAAGTTGTGATAAAAATTGAGCATCATGGTCTGGGAATGGATAATTCAAACGCCATTTAAAAGTAGAACATGTACAATAGAGTGGTTCGAAAAAAAATTGGATTAAAGATAATGTAAAAACAAGTAAGAGTGTTATATTCGGCTGTGCCGAATCTTATATACCCACCATCAAGTTGTGTTAAATTTAGAAACATATCTCATATATCTACAAGAGTGCAGCTAATTCAAAATCTGCACCAAAACTGGAAAAATCGCTAAGCTATTTGGTATTGTTGGTAAAACCTTTTGACTAAATTAGGTTTCCGTAGCTTTATAGTTTAACATTCAAAAATATTTTAGTGGTTTCCCCAGTATTTACTTTGATCAAAATTCGGTCTCATAACCAGGTATAGTTTTACATTAATAAGTTGTTAAATACTTTTCGTTGTGATTAATATGTAGTTAGGCTAAACACGTTAATAGTAATACGACAGGTCTATATATTTCGTTATGAGTTCCTAATGCATTCATCATATATAAAGTCTGGGCTGAACATTGATTGATGTCTATATAATTTCATAGGTGCAATCTTAATATAATGAATGTACCTCCAAATCTTTTTGATTGTAGATATAAAAAGGGGATGTTATATATATAAGAATTATAGCCAAATGTTGACCGATTATAACAAAATTTTACACACTGGCTGGTATATATAGAGAGCTTATTCTTGCAAAATTTAGTGACCATAGCTATCATAGTTTCTAATTTAATAGCTTTTAACTGGCCTTTGCTAAAATTTTTGGTTTCCGTGACTGTTTTTCACATGAAAGCTAAAGTCAAATATGGACTGATTCCTATAAAATTTGATAAACTGATCAAAAATTGCATAAGACTTCCCTATTTTAAATTTAATCGTCATAGCTATTACAATTGTATTCAATTTTTTAGCATTAATGTGTTTCCCGGGGCGGGGTTATATGGGAGCTCTAACTAAATTTGAACCGATTTTGTCCATTTTCAACACACATCTTTTTCAAGATATCCAAAATACTTTTGTAAAATTTTGTCCCTCTAGCTCTTTTCGTTAAGGCGCTATCGTGCTTTTATCTGACGGACAGACGGACATAAACAACCTTTCTTTATGTATTTGTGTGTTTCCATAAGTTTTTTATATGGGAGCTATGGTCAAATGGTGACCGATTGTGACGAAATTTTGCACACTGGCTGGCATTGACATAAGACTTCCTTGTGCTTAATTTAGTCTTACTAGCTCTTGTAGTTAAGGAGCTATCACGATTTTATCTGACGGACAGACGGACATAAATCCCCTTTTCTTTTTGAATTTTTGTGTATTCGTAAGTTTTTTATATGGGAGCTAGGTCAAATAGTGACCGATTGTGACAAAATTTTGCACACTGGCTGGCATTGATATAAGACTTTCTTGTGCCAAATTTAGTGGTTATACTTTTAGATTTATTGGCATTTAAGTGTATTTTGGGTGAAATTTAGCCTGTTTTCGTAAGTTTTTTGTATGGGAGCTATGGCTAAATGTGAACCGATTTCGATGAAATTTTATATGCTGCCTAGTGCTTATCTAAAACTTCTAGATACCAAATTTTGTCATCATAACTGTCATAATTTGTCATTTATTAGCAAATAAGCGATTAGCCTAGACGAGGTTATACGGGAGCTATGGCCAAATGCTAACCGATTTTGCCCAATTTCAATACCAACATTTTCTCATAGATAAAGAATGTTTTTGCTAAGTTTCAGTTAGCTAGCTCTTTTCGTTTAGACGTTATCGTGATTTCAACAGACAGACAGACAGACAGACAGACGGACAGACAGACAGACAGACGGACAGACAGACAGACAGACAGACAGACAGACAGACAGACAGACAGACAGACAGACAGACGGACATAGCTCAATCGTCTTAGAATTTCATAAGGATTCAGAATATATATCGTTTTTGATTTTTGAACCAATATTAAGGAAATTACAAACGGAATGACAATCTCAATATACCCCACATTCTTTTTGATGGTGGGTATAACAAGTAAGAAAGACCTATGGCAGGTACCATAAATAATCGACCGATTTTGACGAATTTCAATAGCTATTTCTGTGCCAAATTTCATCAAATTATCTTTAGAATGGAGACCTGTAGTTTGATTACATGGTTTACATGGGGGTCCCGCAAGCCAGCCGTCCAGCCAGATGGACGGACTGACATCGCTAAAAAGGACAAATACATATTTCTTTACGTTACATACATCAGCACAAACTTATAATACCCTTTTTATCTATCGTGTTAAAGGGTATAACGAATGTTTGTCTGTATGTCCCTTATATGCATTTGATCATGTTATGATTTTAAGAAAAGTTGTTGCGTATGAGCAGACAAACATTACTAAGTTAGTATGACCAAGTTCCGACAGGTGGCGCCACTGAAAATTGTGTTGAATTGAAATTGTGCATTTTATCATTCTATGATCTTTAGCAAAGTTATTACCTATGGGCCGATGAAGGTTTCGAAGTTGACATGGCCACTTTCCGACAGGTGGCGCCACTGAAAGTTCCTCAAAATAAATTAAATCGTAAACTTAAATTTAATTAAATCTTAAACTGTGCATTTGATCATGCTATGATCATGAGTCGACCTAGGTTGGTGGGATTAGTTACCGATAGATGGCGCCACTAAAAAATGATTAAACATTAATAAAATTATAAACTATGCATTATGCAATGATCTTAGATAAGTTGTTGTGCATGATCTGACAAAGTTTCTTAGTTTGTGTGACTATTTTCTATGTTTGTACGATTAATTCCCGATAGATGACTCCAATTGAAAATTGTTTAAAATTGCATATGATTATGTTATGATCTTAAGCAAAGTTGTTGTCCATTAGCCGACGAAGGTTTCTAAGTTGGTACGACTATTTATCGCCAGATGGCGACACTGAAAAATAATTAAATCGTAAACTATAAATTTGATCATGTGTTGATCTGACAAAATCAATAAAATGATTCAAAGTTAATTGGATATTTTAATGTTTTTCCTTCAAACTTATTTTAGTTTAGCAGCAACGCTCGCAGGGTACAGGTAGTTATTTATAAAAAACAATTAGTTTCTAAATTTTATTAATAATATATAATTTTACACAAAATTGACCATTACATTTTTATTGAAATTGGTTGAATCTATCAATATCAAGTCATAGTAACATGTTCCTGCAATATTTATAAAATCTCACTCCTTATTAGTGAGCCTGCATCCGTAACCTCTTATCAGTTAGTATTAAAACTAAGCGCGTTTGAAAGTTGACATATGACGGGACCTTTTTTTGTGTTGACAGTTTGTCATGCATTATTTACGTTGAAAGTTACAAACGTAAAATTATTAAAGAAATACTTTTTGGATGTAAAAATCGAATGCTTTCCAGCTGAAAAGCCGAAAAAATTCTTGACATCAATAAAGAAAAAACTTAAAACGCAAACGACAGTCAAGCCCGGATTGACAGCCAACGAGGTTATGCTAATGGATGGGAAATGTTGATGCTTCCACCGCCTGAATATCACTTAAATTATTAGGCGTATTTTGCTTCCGCCGTTTTGCAATATATGGCTCTAGCGATAGGTGGTTAGTCGAAATAAATAGATCATTTATGTCATACAATAATTCTAGGTATGTATTTGTAAACATAACGCCATAGACATGAATATTAGAAGATTTTTGTCTGCATCAAAGTTATTCTCAATTAAACATGCCCGGTTACGAGCCAAATTCTCATTTGCGGGAGATTGTGAACAGCTGCTTGGCAGGCAAAGACGGAAAGGATTTCTGCATAGTATTGTGACTGAGGACGAAAAATTGGTTTATTACGATAATGCTAAGCGCAGAAATCATAGGGATATCCCGTCTATGCTTCCACGTCGACGTGGAAACAAACTTAAAATATCAGAGTCGATCGTTATCGAAATGTGCATGTAAAGCTATACAAACCAAAAATTCTGAATTTTTGGACGATCAATATTAAAAAGGAAATGAAAAAGTCAATACAAAATGGATTTCGGAGTTAAAAAGCTACTCTGAATATAGAAAAAACTCATCGATTTAGCAATAAAAATTTACCAATATAAGTTCAAAATTTCTTCCTATAGCTGTAGCTTTGTGCACAGGCAAGTAAATTTAATTCGTAAAGACTCCAAAACACCTTATATTATTATTTGTTATAGTTTTTGAATAAACACGTATAGTAATTTAAAAGAAACTAAACTTACCAGCTTCCTCCGAGGCATATTTATAACTTGGTTGAGGTGATACTGGCAATAATTTTGCATAAGCCTCCGGCATCATTTCGACAATACGCTGATGATAGGACAATCTATATAAAATTGATAATACATATTTATTTTTTAATTCAAAAATTTAATAAAAATTATTTTAAAATTTTTATGAAAATATTGTATTTTTGTACAATTTTTTTTTTATGAAAAAACAAATGATTAAAGAAATTAAATTAATTCAAAATAGTTTTATAAAAAATTTCTAATATAAAAATTTTAAATTAAAAAAATTGTTTATGAAAAATCGAAAATTTCTTAATTTCTTAATTTTACATTAAAAATATATATAAAAAAAAAGAAAAATTTTCTAAAAATAAATATACAAAATAAAAATTGTTGTTTTTATAAAATAATATAGAAAAATGTTTATGATAAAATTTTATATCAAAAAGTTTTATTTCAAAAAAAAATTTATATAAAAAATTTTTATTATTAAAATTTTAAATCAAAAAAATTGTTTATGAAAAATCGAATAATTTTAATTTTACGTTAAAAATATTTATAAAATAAATAAAATATTTATATAGAAAAATCTTCTAAAAAAAATGTTTTATTAAACATTTTTATGTTGTTAATTTTCTGTGGAAAAAGTTTTATTTCAATAAAATTTTTATATAGAAAAATGTTTATGATAAAATTTTTAAATCAAAAAATTGTATATGAAAAATCTAAAAACTCCTTAATCAAAAAATTTTATATTCAAATAAATTGTACGTCGAAAAATTTTCTTAAAAAAATTATATCCAAAAATTTTATTAAAAAAAAATATTTCAAAAATGAAAATATCGACAAATTTTCTATGAAAAAAAGTTGTATATCGATAAATTTTTATAAAACATTTTTATATTGAAAAAATTTCTATAAAAAAACTTTTATATCGAAAAACTTATTTTAAAACGAAAAAAATGTATATAGAAAAACTTTTAATTAAAAACTTTGAATTGATAAATTTTTAATGAAAAAATGTTTATTTCGAAAAATTATTTTATTAAAAAATGTTCACCAAAAATTTTTTGTATCGAAAATGTTTTTATAAAAAAAATTTTATATCACCAAATTTTCAATAAAACAAAATTTTATATTAAAAAAATTTGTATCAAAATATCTTCTATTAAAAAAAATGTTAACTCTTTTGAAAATTATTATTTCGAAAAATTTTTTATGAAAAAATAATTTTATTGAAAATTTTTCTATAAAAAAAATTATTTTATTGAATATTTTTGCATCGAAAGTTTCTATAAAAAAAATTATTCATCAAATGTTCAAAAAAAATTCTTATACCCATTACAAAATTGTTAAATCAAAATTTTGTAGCGAAACTATTTCTATTAAAAAAAAAATTATATAAAAAAATTCTATGAAATTATTTTTAAATCGGAAAAAAATCGATGAGTTTTTCTTTAAATAAATTTGTATATCGTAAAATCTTCTTTAAACAAACTTTATATCGAAATTTTTCTATTAAAACATTTTGACAACCAAAATTTTTATTAAAAAAGTTTTTATATTAAAACTTTATAAAAGAAAAAAATTTACGTCGAAAAAACTTCTACTAACTCACCTCAAACACTTCTGCAAGACCTCCTGTATAAACTTTGGTCTTGGATGTTCCATATCCAATAGCAAGCAACTGTCCCATTCCTCCCAAGACCAGGTGAATTTGAAATTACTCAAGTGATAGGAAAACCAATTGACGAAACGGTCAAAGCACGAAGTATTCATGGAATCAATACGCATGAAAAGAATTTCAGTGGCCTGAGCCAATACTTGCGGCAAAGTGGCCGGATGCAATTTGCACAATTCAATCAAAATGGAGCCATAAACAATGTCTATATAACGTGGTGTAGGCATGTGAAAAAGTTCAGCAAATATAACTTCGACAATACAATATTCGAGAGGAATCTTATTTTTATAGGGGAATGCCAAAAGTTGAGCAGCACAATCTTTACGCTCATTGTGATGAACTTCGATAATGTGGTGAAGATGTTCCTCGATAAGGAAACGTTCAATTGAATGAGCACCAGGCAGATTGGGTCCATCAGGACAATCGGTATAATCAAACATACGATAGACAACCCAAGGCATGGGATATATATAGCTTTCATGATGGGGTGGTGGTACAATTTGTGGCAGATTATGCTGCAAAGCCTCGCACAAAATAGAATCGAAAGCCAAATAGGGACGAGGTATATGCTTTTCAGCCCAATTGTCTTGCCTTAGCTTGCGGATTTGCGCCCACAAACAGTCTAGGTATTCCTCCTGGGGATGTGGAGCATCCACTGACCAAACACGCAAAGCATTGTGATGTTTTTTAGAACGCTTGTTTAGATAGACCTCTATACGCAACAGCAATGACTCCAAAGAAGATTCTTTCTTCTCATACAAGTCCCTACCCACCCAGGGTAGTGTGGAGAGTACAGCAAACACATACCAATCGCGTCTAACTTGAGGCACAGGATCCTCGTTGGAAACATCTATCATGGTATCCATCAATTGTAAAAGAGAAGAGGCCGATATGACATGGCAGTTAACCAAATCGGCCAAGAAACGTAAAGAATAACGTGCAGCATCCCAACGGCATAGCTTAAGACTTTCCTTAAAGGTCTTAACCATATGATCAACAAATTCACCACCAAATTTATAGTTCTTGGCATTGAGTAAACCCACTAGAGTAGTGTAAATAGTGCACTTTTCCGGCATTTTGACGGCACAATCGGATAGAATGCGCAAAATCTTCAAGCGAAACGTGCCCAAATCTGCTTCCAACACAGACACCAAGCCCTCAAGATTCGATTCCACCGAAGAGGTGCTGCGCTCTCCTACACGTAAGATTAAAGACTCCAAACGGTCTTCGATTTCTTGATTTTCTGAAACCCTCCTACGTTTGCGGTTACGGTGTTCTAAAAATGTAAAAAAAAAATTAAAGAAAGGTGAGGTCTCCAACAAAGTTCCACGTTATTTTTTCTGGTCTTTGTCCACTTACCGTAACCATCTTCATCTCCATCATGATGACGTCTGCGATTCATGTTTCCTTTTGTTTTATAACGTTTATTTACTAATAAGAACTTACAAATTTCTAAAGAATTTGTTTTACTTTAAAAAAAAATTCTAAACCTTGAGATTTTTCCACACACAAAATGCTTTTTCTACAGTTCTGTAAATTTCTCTGCAGATGCCTGTCAAGTTGTTGTTTCTTTGACTCTATCCTATTGTCTAATTTGACATTTCACCATTTTGCAATGCACCATTCACAATGACCGTAGATATGTAGCCGGCATTTGTTCATTCACAATAATGGTGATTGCAATGTATGGTATTGCCAGCTTGAATTGTTTGATATTGCCATACTGAACATTGTTGTAAACATTTAAAGAAAGCCGTTAGAATTTAAAATTTTTAGAGCCAGTGCCTGGTTTCTGTAACTCTCGCATCGATAAATTATTCGAGTGGAACAATGAAAATGAAAAAGAAACTAGTTGAATTGAAGCAAAATGTCATTTTTTTCACCCAAGTGTTTCTGTAATTTATTTTTGTGAGAACTATCTGTCATTCAGCAAATTACGTCAAATTTATTGGAAATGTGCGAGTAAAACTGTTTCTGTAAGCGAATGATGCGAAAAGTTTTTCATTTTAACTGTCAAAACAATTCGCACATATTAAAGGCGTCGAAAAAGAAACATTTGAACTAAAAAGTAAAAACAAATACATAATTAAAACATATAATTAAATAAAATGCAATCAATCGCTTCATTTCATTTATTCAAATATTTTCCATTTTAATTAATTTCAGTAAATTTAAAGAATATCAAAAATATTTCGGCGATCGTTTTGTTCGGCAACTTACAACACCACACTAAACATTTAAAATAATATATAAATTTATATGTCTATATATATATCAATTTTTTCTTATTTTAAATTAATTTTTTAATTTTTTTGATGATAAATTTTTACTTTTTCTACCAGCTGTTTACTTTTTGACAGATGTATTGGAAATTTCCATTAAAAACGTAATCAGTGTTGCTAGTACTCACTTTGTGTTACAGAAACACTTTTTTCTTCCAGGTCGAGAAACGGTGGAATTTTTTGTTTCATACTTTTCGCTGTGAAAACTTATCACTTTGAGTTACAGAAACGACCTGCAGATTTCAAATGTTGATGTTAGAAAAAATAAGGTGTTAGAATTTAAATTTTTGACATATGTCATGTTATTGTTATGTGTTATAATAGTCAAAAGTTTCTTTTTGATGTATAGAAAAATTTATTTAATAAATTTTATCATTACAAAATCATTTTTTAAGACATGTATATTTAAGCCATTTTCGTCATTAGGTCTTGTATGAGATTAGGGTTGCCCAGAAATTTATCAATTTGTTTTTTACAAAAATTATGTATGCAAAGCCGTTTTTTGAGATTTTCTTCACATTGAAGTGACTTTTGACAGCAGGGGTTGCATTTCTTTTTATATGAATTGAAATTCAAAGTCTAAGTGATTTCCAGGTTGCTACTTTAAATTAAGAAAGATATTGTTACGTGATGTTCCAAATGCTACTGAGGCTAGGTAAGGTAATAAATGACACCTTCACTCGGAAAACCTGAGGTCTTTGGTGATTCCTTAGTAAAGAAAAGATGTAGTAGCATTGATGCTAGGAGAATTATAAAACCTACGATATCGCTAAGTTTATACTGTTGAATATCCTGAAGTTCCTCATGGAATCCGCTACCTAGTAGTTTATGTCTCCGGTTTTAGAGCATGGGACAGTGACAGAGGATGTTTTCAACCGTTTCGTACGAGTCTGCAAATGACCGCAATTGCTCCACCCCACCTGTTTAGCCTAGAATTTAGGGCACAATAGTCGGTTAGTAGGTATACTTATGCATTTCCTAAACTAGATTTACAAAGACTTAGCGAAAACTTGGTTCTGACTTTCAGAAAAACACCTGCACCAGTGTCGATATCCATTTTAGAGCTATCTGTTGAGATCGGGTTGCCCTGAAAGAACGATGAGGGAACCTCACAATTAACTCTATAGGAAAGCCTCACTCAAAGCCACAAAGACTAGTTAGGGTTATTATGCCTACCTGTCTATATTTAAAAATACATTACTTACTTAACCTCAGTAGATTCTGGTTACTACTCAGTTTATAAGCACATCCAAGGGGAATAAGGACAACATTACGTCCTGGGACAAACTCTTGTACTTTTTTCTAGATAGAAGTTTTTATTTCATCGCATTAACATTTTACCGATCCTGATGCAGATGTCGATGTCAAAGTGATACCACCCTCGGGTCAGGTTTCAGTGGGACCTCTTTTGAGACCTGTGGCAGCAGTGGTGAAGGAAAGCCAGACTGAACTGGTTCCGAAAGCCCAGTCAGATCGAACTAACCGCACGACAGCACCGACGCTACTCAGGTCTCTGAGGTTATTGTGCTTGATTCCGACACAAAGAGCTATATCAATGTGATATCAACTTCGGGTCGGGATACGGTTAAATCACCTCTCAGATCTTTGGCTTCAGTGGTGAAGAAGAGCCAGGCCGATCTTATCGCGAGTACCCCTCTACCTCCCTTGTGAAGGTTAGTTCGGCAGGACGCTGTGGTGGATGCACCGCCACAGGATAAGCAAAAACCCGGCCGAACTAAATTCGCCAAGGCGAAGAGCGGCACTAGGAGTTCCTTGGCCTACCTTAAAGAGATGGCCGATAAGGACCCTATGCTGCTCGATTCAAACGAGAGGAGGAAGCTCAAGAAGCACAGGCAGAGCGTAGCTAAGTTCGAGAGGATTTACGGCTGTACCATGGACATCTTGGGCATCTCCTCTAGCTTTATCAAGCGAGGCGAAGCTGATAAATCCGCAGCGTCCATTAAAGGACCTGTAGGGAAATCAGTGCAAGCTAGTTGCTCTGCGACACCTAGCAAGGAGTCTGTGGGAAAACCAGTCGAAGCTGGTAGCTCTACAGTACCTAACAAGGACCCTGTGGTGAAATCAGCTTTTCCTCGCAAGAGAGCAAAAATGGAGCCTGCTACCGGCGCACCCAAGTCTGGGTCTGCGATGGTTGGTAAGGCTGTCATGGGTTGCGGATCTTCGACCTCTCATTCAGGTTCCCGAAAGGAGAGCGTGAAGAGGGCTAGATCCGGAGACAAGCAACCCTCGACTTCTAAAAAGATCAAGAAGTTGCTATGGGAGCGGATTGAAGCCCGACTGATAGACAGTATTGGTCTTTTTTAAGGGGCAAAAGAACGCCCTATCATTCAAGGGTGCGGAATGGCAGAGAGAGGTGAAGATCGTTAACTGCGATAATGCGAGGTCTTTTGACTTTCTAAAAACCGTGGTTAACGGCTACGCCGATCTCCGTCCATCCGAAAAACTTGCCATGGTTTTGGCTTCGGAGCTCCCGGTTCGGCAGGTCGTGACAGCGTGGTTCCCATGTCCGGTAAGGAAGGTGGAAACCATACTGGCAGCCCTCCAGAACCAACATAATTTCCTCACATCTGGTTGGAAGTTTATATCTTCCGCCAGCTGTGAGGCAAACACTGGAAGAGATATCAAGTTTACCGTGGACCGGGTATCCCTTGACAAATTAAAGTCGACAAGGGGTGTTGTCAACTTCGGTCCGTCAAGTTTAGGTTTTCTAAGCATGGGGGATCCAAAGAAGCTGCTAGTGGTGCAGTTAAACCTACACCACTTGATGAGTGCTTCCGTCAACTACAATATAGTCTAGTTAAATTTCGGAAGATCGTAAGACACCCATGTAGCATTGTGTATTTCAAAGTCTTGAAACCAGGTACTACTCACTACTATATTGCAAACAGTCGCAAATGAGATCAACCTCATACAATTGTCAGATATTACCTTGTGGAGGCTGAATTTATTAACAGTGGGCTCTAAGCAACTTTCCCGCCCAATCTTTGCGTTAAAATCACCCAGTATTATTATAACGTCATGATTGGCGCAGCTATTGTAAACTTCCTCGAGTTGTTCATAAAAGGGTTCTTTTAAAACTTCTGTGGGAGCGTGAACACAAATTTTACTTAGATGGAATATATTCTGCATTGACAGGTATTGTCGCTAATCTTTCGTTAAGTGGGGTGAATTTGGAGACTAGGTTTCGCATTATTTTGCTAACTATAAATCCACAACCAAATTCATACCTACTCTCATGGCAACTGTAATACAGTTCACCTTTTGGTGTCTTGGTGACTCCGTGGCCATTCCACCTTACTTCCTGGACAGCAATCAAATCGCATTTATATTCCTCGACAACATCCATCAACTGAATCAGAGCTCCTCCTCTGTAAAGAGTTGGAATGTTCCAGTTGCTGATCCTTAAATCATAGTTCTTTTTTCGTTTGTCATAGTCGTAAACATTATGGGGGTTGGGGCATGGTAGCTGACCACTTTAACGGGTGTTAACGTTGTTTTCCAGGTGATATCACGAGGAGTTCAGTGATCACAGTTGAGATAAGCGATAACCAAAAAAAAAAATCTGGGCTTACCGAGTTAAGACCAATCAGAACCGTTGCTTAGTATTCAACATCCCCATCATACAAACAATTTAATTATGTATTTTCTTTGAAGCTTTTGTTATTCTTGTTTGCAAAACATTTTATTGGAATTATAGTATATTTCAGTTTTTCTTTAATTTATTTCCTGTATATATATTTTTTTATAACAAAACTTTCAGAAGGGTTTGGGATGTGAGAACCATAAGCTTGATTATGATGCGCTGGGATTTTTTGCATATTGTGTACACATTTTCATATTTTTTTTTTTTTTCATTCTAAAAGTCTTTTCTGGTTGTTATGGAATCTTTCTTGATGATTACAACATAGACTAAAGTCTATACTGATAGCTATCAACGACTACATATTTTGAATATTTGTGGTTTGAGTTGGTTTTTTTATTGTTAAAACACTTTTTTCCATTACTTGTTTTCAGTTCTTATTTTCATGTGTTGTATGTTTTATTGTTGTGTGTATTTTTTTTTTTCCTTCTGTCATATTGTATCCAATTTGTGAGGAAACATATCGCAACATGCCAGAAATGTGTTAGAAACACTCTGCACTACATTTTTAATCCTTCATACCCACACGCAGATACATTCCATTCATACATTGTTAAATGTTCGTAACGATTTCAAAGGATGTATTACACTTTTGATTGAAATGTGTTGTTGTGTGTGTGTGTTGGAAAGAATGAGAGACATGCAGTCAGTTGGTATTTTACAAGGAATTTGTCTATAACCCAGCAAAATTTTTAAGAATTTGATTGCAATACCAATAAACGTAATGTATCTTAGTTTCCAAATCATATTTTAAACATTTTTTTTAATCATTTAAAATAAATCAATTTTTAAATTCGAAACAATTAGTTGTTTTCTCTAAAAAGTTGCCTCTTCCAATAATTTTTCCAGTTTTACAAAATGTTGCTGTTTCCCCGAAAACATTGACTACTGCATTCCCTCACCTGTTTTCGAGCAATCTTTTTCTGTGGATATCTCAGGGGCTCAAATCGCTTCTAGAGAAGGGACCCTGGAAATCTACTCTGACGGATTCAAATCGGTACGTGCTGTGGGTGGTGGCTTCTTCATCCCATTTTTTGGGACAAAAGTAAAATTCAAGCTCCCAAAACAATACAGTATTCTTCAAGCTGAAATCTCAGCTATTTATAGGGCGGGCAAGTAGCTCACGTACTACCGAATATACTCCAACGATATTCGTTTCTACACGGATAGTCTTACCACCATTCATTATTTATCATCGGCATTCACGGATAAGAACGGATGTCGTGTAGATCAGTTCTTATCCGTGAATGCCGGGCATCCCTAAATGAGATGGCGAGACATTCCAACATTGAACTTTTCTGGGTACGCAGTCATAGTAATGTACCAGGCAATATCACTGCGGACAATCTAGCAAAAGGTGGTGCTGTCCTTGGTCAAGAGAACATTGACCAATTCATAGGTATACCACTATCAGCATGCAAACTGTTCATCAGTTTCTTTTTAGGTCCGCACAGACCAACTGATCCACAGAAACGACCTGTTCTATCTCTAGATTTATTCCTGCAGGAATTACAAAGGGAGCTCATATTGTACCCAAGTGACGTGGACCTTACTGTCTGCATCTTGCCTAACCTTACCTAACATGTTGCTGGGTACATGTTGCCAAAGTGCGAAAATCATACAAATGCACATCAACATTAGAGTGATGTTTTCATTTTATTCATTTTTATTTTTGTTGAAATATAAAAAAAAATAGAAAAAAATCCTTAGTTACTTTTAAAATTGTATTGAAACAGTAAAGAGCAAAATTAGGGAAGTTTTAAGGCCTTAGAAATTAATTAATTGATAAAACAGATAATTTTTGCATATCTTTAGTCAGTTAAGTAATTGCAGCGATGCCGCTTTCCACATTGTCTGTGTATTCGGACATTGACGTTTTTAAATTCCGGCCCCTTAATTGGGCCCCTGTTCAAATTTGAAAGGCTACGTAATTTAGTTCATATTACTCAAAACAAGGCTATGCTTGATATACATATATTATGCGAGCTCTGCACCATCTATTTCCATGTTAACGAAGTGGTTTCTGAAATTTTCTTATCTGATCAGATTTTAAATGTGGAAGCCATTAAATTTTGAATGATCACCTGGGTATAAGAAAGCTCAACCATAAACGCAACCGTTTAAATATCTCGAAGGTAGGTTTGTCATGTCTACCGTTTTTTGGAGTGCACGAGGTATAATACACACTAAATACCATTAAAAGGGAAAAACAATCAATGTTTTTCCCTTTTTGTGTCGATTCAATGACGAATTCAAAAAAAAAAGACCGGGTTTGGCCAAGAAGAAATATTTTCCATCTGGAAGTGTGCACCTTCCAGTTTCCGTAGCTAAAAACTAAAACTAAAATAATTTGGCGATGAATTGCTCACTAATCCGCCATGTTCCACAGATTAAGCCCCAAGTGACAATTTCTTGTTTCGAAATTCGATGAAAAGACTGTAGGTAAGAGAAAAGTTGATGTGAACCGATGGGGAAATGCCTATAGCATTGTTATGGCTCGCATAAAAAGAATCCCTAACAATAAAAGTGGGTACAACAAAATCAATCAGAAGTATGTCTCGAAAAAACCTTCTCTCCCTTTTTATTTGAAGTTTTCTAAGTGGCTATCGGACAAAACCTCAGGTAGCAGAAAAAGGACGATGGACATTCAGATTAATTCTAACAATAAAAAAATGGGTCAATCGAAAACATGGAGAGGTGAACTATAACCTCAGCCAGGTCGCTAAGGATACAGAACATATGCATAGATGAAATGTTACATTCGGGAAGAAATTGGCTATTATGGTAGAAGAATGAGAAGGCCGTAGAATCTCACATAATCTTTAGAAGATTCCGCACCCCATAACAAAAAAGAATCAGGCAGGCTTCGGGATCTGCTTCAAAGACATACAGCTTAATATCACACAAAGGCTACCTAATAATTATAGTGTTCTTGAGTTCAACATCAGCCCTGGTTTGCTATACAAATGCAAGATGAGCTGTTGGCATGCATCTAGCCACTTGCAAGATCCTTCTGCGAGTGACACTGAGCAAATAATAAGTGGGCGTCTTTCCTAACACTTATTCATTCCAAAAGCTGTAGTCCCGATTTAATAAGAATCGTTCTCATATCTCTGTTTTTGTCCGCCATCACAGGACACTGTCTAGGTAATTGTTATTCACTGATGAAAGTGTGTAATGAAAGCAACCATGACAGTACATTTGTTGACATTTCGGACAATCCCCCAACAATACAAGAAGTAAAGAACGCCATTAAAAGCCTAAAACGCAACAAGACACAGGGTAGTATATAATGTTGAAGGATCAGCTAGGCTGTGTGAGACCCATTTGTACGTAAAATATCGGAAAAAGAAACTCTGCCAACATCCTTGAGTGAAGGTATACCAGTCAAAATACCAACAAAAGGGTGACTCTAAAGACTGCAATAACTACAGGGGTATAACACTTCTACCAATTCCGAGCAAAATATTACATCGATAAATTTTGAATCGAATATCCGACTCAGTTTCCTCTACACTCCGCGGAAATCACTTTGGGTTTAGAGAGAACCGTTCTTGTGTTGATCTTATCAACGCAGTAAGAATAGTACTACAGCAATGTAATGAATTCCGCACCACCATTTATGGACTTTATGAAGGCCTTTGGCAATGTCTACAGAAGCTATCTTTGAAGAATTTTAGAAAATCTTAACATACCAACAAAATTCTGAACTTAATTCGGGCAATGTATGTGGATTTAAAATGTCGAATCCTATACAAGGGTAAATTGTCAAATCCGTTCGAAATCACTACTGGGGTAAGGCAAGGATGTATCTTGTCACCTATATTTATTAGCCTTGTCATCAACAATATAATGCTCATGGCTTTGAATGGTACATGCAGTATCCCATCTAAGCCAAAACTCAGGCCACCTTCAAGAAAATATTAACGCTATCACTGTTAAATCTCGGGAAGCTGTTCTATATATCAATATTTCCAAGACAAAGATTATGACTGAAGGCAATGACACAAGCCCGTCAACACACATCAATGTGGATAACGAGGTTATTGGATGTGTAGGTACTTCAATAATCTAGAAAGTTTAGTATCTACCGAAAGTGGCTCCGACGAGGATATTGAATCGCGTATTAACAAGGCAAAATCTGAATTAGGCATTTTCCGAGCTATTTGGAAATCTCGGAAAATATCAACAACAACCAAGTTACGAATATACAACTCGATTGTTAAGACCATCCCGTCTTACGGCTGCGAAACTTGGAAACGCGCAAGTGCCATCGATAAGCTCCTGCAAACCTTAGCAAACAAATGCTAACGGCAAATCCTTAATATATGGTGACCGAACCACATAAGAAATTAAGAATTACTTAATGCGACAAATCTCTGACCACACACTCCGAAGGCCAAATACCGACATTGCTCGACAAGCGCTTCGTTGGAACCCACAATAAAGAGGACGTCGTGTTGCTAGAACGTGGATAAGGTCAATTAATGCGGAGTTGCAAGCAGCAAGCTATTCTTGGAATGGCGAATGTCTAACATCTCACAATATAGTTTGATATAAAAGGATGGTTGAGGCCGATTGAGGTCGATTAAGCTGATGAGGTATTTTTTTTTCTTGCTGTTTCTCTGTCTCACTATTCTGCCTTTACCTCCCATGATGCTTTAGCTGGCTTTCAAAATAGCATTTATTTTGCCGGCCAATATGTTGAATACGTTGAAACTTTCTGTTACCAAGGCATTATAATTTCAAAAAGCGGTGACAGCAGAATTTCAGAAAGCTGTGACAGCAGAGATATCGGAAATAGATTATGTAAAGCAAAGCAAGCTTTTGAAATTCTCAATAAGTTCTGGAGATTTCAAAATATCTCGACTATCGCCAAACTCAAAGTTTTTAACACTAATATTAAATCCATGCTCTTATATGGTTGTGAGACATGGAATATTTTAAGTCGAGAGATGAGCAGAGATTTTCTGACCCGTTAAAATTTCAAACCAAGATCAATGGTTGCGCACCGATCAAGATACACTAAGAAAGCCTGCTTCCGATATAAATCGTCTAGATATCGATAATAATCACCACGATCTGGAAGAACAGAATGTCTGAAAGACATGCAAACACATGGATTCGCCAAACTGAGAACGAGTTGCATTAATTTTTCAACAGGACAATGCACCATATCATAGGAGCAAAATGACCACAAAATTTCCAACAGAGGCTGGTGTTCAAACTCGGGATTGGCTTCCCCAAAGTCCAGATTTTAATGTAATAGAAAATGTGTAGTCATACAGAAAGCAAAACAGATCTGCGGATTTGGCAAGAACAAAAGTTAAAACGGTCATTGAGGTGGCAAATGCTTGGGAGTTTTTACAGTTCTTGGTGAATTCTATTCTGAACCACCTCCAAAAAGTTTTAAATGCTAAAGGAGGATACATTTTTGATTAATTAAAATAATTTTTGTTGACCATGAAGCTTCCAATTTTTTTTTTTAAATACGGTCTGTAAAAACATGTCAAAATACTTATGCCACATCCTGAAATTTCCTTTTTTAGTTTAAATTAAAAAAAATTATACAAAACGTTTTAAATGTGAAAGGTCTTTTGATGTCTAATAAATTACAATATTTTTAGTTTATTTTTTTAATCGCATATTACCGGAAATAAAAAAGAAGAAAAACAACTGGCATGTCAAAATAAATATGGCGACTAGTGTAGATTGCTATTTGTGTCCGTCATTACAGGACTGATTAGAATTCACGCAGTTAGATCAAATATACTATGATTTTTTATATATGACCTCCACTGTTTGATAAAGAGAAAATCTTTTACGATATCTATGGCCACAACAATGCACAGATTCCAAAACGTATGACGTTTATTGTTTGGTTCCTTTTTTTTTGAACATTGTAAACGCCTGTTATTTAATAACTCCCATCAACATCAATCTCAGAATTGTATAACAAAAAAATGCAATTCTTATTGTATAAATAAGTTTTTGTTATATTTTTCAAAAATATACTGACTGGTACATAAAAAAATTGTATTAAACAAATGAAAATGATACTGTTGTTTCAATATTCAAGCATTAATTTATTAATTTTTCTATCATCTTAAAGCACAAACATAAGAAATCCATTAAATTGTTGACTTTAAAGAGACACAATTTGCTTTAAAGTGGAAATAAACAAATCAGTTATTTCAAATGTTATTTTAAACAAAAAGAAACAAAAAAAAAAAAAACGTTGACAAAGATTTTTAGCAAAACACGTTTTATTTTTTGCAAACAATTTAGGGTTTATTTAAAGTATCATTGAAAAATAGAATAGACAGAAACGATTATCTAAATGTTACACACATACACTAAAAACCACTTATTTACCGTTATTTGCATATGTTTGAATGTATGTATGTTACAATTGTGAGTGAGTACAATTGGGAAACGGAAGTAATAACAAATTGTCACATACTCTTCAATTTGTTTACATTTACACATCCATATGTAACTGTGTATTCGTACATGAGCTGAATAGTTTCGGTGCGTCTGTTGGTGTTACAATTCTAAAATTCAATTTTCAATTTACTTCATTTAGTGTCATGTGCAAATAACAAATAAAATTTAGATAAAACATTTCTGTGTAAATATTTGAATACAAATTGATACACTTGAAACGAATTTAATCATTTGGGATTTATTTAAAAAACAAAAAATTTAAAACTTTTAACCACAAATTCAAAATGCTAAATATGCACCTAGGTTAGGTGAGTCCGGTATCATAGTGTTAGTCTGAAACATCCCTGCAGTTAATGCCGGTAGAGAAACAATACTGCTGTGCTATTGATAAAGGCTGCAGTACTACTTGTCTATTCCCCAGCCAGTGTTATCTACTATTGGCACTATTTACTTTGTATTGACTTGGTGGGTTTTTTGGTCCAAATAGTGACATTGGGATCAAATTGTGTTCTATTAAAATACATTTATTTTGTTTAGCTTATATGTTTTCTATTTATTGCTTCTACATTTATTACAAATGAATCGAATCTTAAATCTAAAATATTCAGGGGTGTCATAGAAACCAATTTCATTGGTATTGGTTTTGAAAACGACAAAAAAATTAAATTGGTGTCATGAATTCCAATATTAATGTTCGAGCTACATTTTCTATTGGTTTTATGTGTCACAGAAAATAATATTATTGGTTTAGTATTGGAAATAAACCAAGCAACTTACAGTTAACAGATTTCATTTCAAAATTGGTCTATCAATTTAAACCAAAGGCGTTACTGGCCAACTGGTGCCTTTTTCGATTTAAAGATCCACTAAGAACAGATTTTTGAAAATTTGGCCCTGTGGGGGATAAAAAAGGGGAAATTCAATAACGCTATAATTCCCAAACTAAAAACAATAGAACCAAAATTGTAATCAAGTTTGGATCAGTTACAAAAATAATAAAAAAAACAGTACAAGTGGTAAGCACTTTTCGAAAAAAGGGGAGAAAAAGAGAAAAAATATTTTTGGTACTTTTTAGCTTTAACTTTCAAATAAAAAGAGATGGGTGAAAAGTTTACATAGCATTTTTTATCATGTAATAAGATAAAAACAAGTTTTGGTACTTTTTGTCTTTTGTCTTTGGAATCAATGAACGGTAGGTATCAACAAACATAAAAAATATCAAAAATGGGGAAAATTGTAAGGCTAGAATATTTTTTGTGTGGAGGTACTGGTACTGAAGCAAAGTGGCAATCGTCCTTTGATTGGCTGTGATTTGTTTTTTGGTGTAGGTAGATTACATTTTTTCCAGCCCGCAATTCGGTTATTTCATGATGTTTGGGAATACAAGCTTCATTTGTCCAAATAGCAGCGTTTTCTTTATACCTATAAAAATTGAAAGTTTTTCTTCAAATAATTTTCTTTAATAATTTTTATTTGATTTTTGATGTTTCAAAAAATTTTCAAATGAAATAATAAACAATTAATTCAAACATTTTGTTTGATTTAAAACTAATAATAACTAAACCGACTTGGTTTTATGACACCAAATATAAACAGTATTGGTTTTCAAAACCGAGAAATTTAAAAACTGACTTGGTTTCTATGACACCCCTGATTATAATCAGGGGTGTCATAGAAACCAAGTCAGCTATACGTAAAAAAATTAAAATCGCTGTTAACATCGCGTTTTATATTTTATATGAATTTTTATATGAATTTTTCAGCCACATTTTTACTAAAAAAACCCAGTTTTTTAACCTTTTTAAGCCGCCAACATCAAAACTACTAACCCGATTTGAAAATTTTCTGAGAATAAGTTGTAGACGGCTCAATTGTCTTTAATGAGTAGTAGTAGGATAAAATAGGTCAAAGAGTAGTAGTAGGATAAAATAGGTCAAAGAAGACTAAAGATATGCTCAAAATAGTAAGTGTACCTCCAAAAATTAAAAAAAAAAATTAAAAAATTTGTATCTCGCAAACCAATCGACAGAAAAATTTTTAAAATTCATTTTCGTGTTCAGTAGGTCCAAATCCATGAGAAAAAGTATGCTAGAAACAAATAACAGACAAAAGTTTGTTATTTGTGACCTAGTGTTAATTATGAAAGTCCATAAATTGGTGGACTACATTTTTATTTTTAAATTTAAATTTCTTAAATCCTTCTCCTTAAGCTGCTGTATAGGTCGCCAGTATCCCTCCTTCTTAGCTGGATATGGTCACAACTATTTAGTTTGTTCCGGGTTGGCGAATTCCGAAACATATCGTCGTGCGGGAGTTTATGTCCTCTATTCGCCATTTTACACATTTTGAGTTAATGATAACACTTTAGGATTCGACCCTATTTTTTTTTTAATCCGCAATCCGTTTACGGCTATCTCGTCTACTTTTTGAGATACATAGTGTCTGTTTTGTTCTATATCATTCAAAACAGATTTTTTTATGATATTTTGCTTTATACGCCAAATATATAGTGTAAAAGTCTCAAAAAGTTTTTTAGAAAAATTAAGGTAAGCCGCCGTGGTGTAGCAGGTTAGTCATCCGCCTAGCATACCAGAGGTCCCAAGTTCAATCCCTGTTAGACCCACTTGAAAAAAATTAATTTTCAAAAAAGCGGCAGTTCACCTCATAACTCAGCTAGCCACTGGTTATTGAGTATTAGGCTATGAAAAACTTCTCTAACTAATGCATTTGCCGTTCGGAGCCGGCGTTAAAACGTAGGTCCCTTTCAATGAGTCTAAAAATAGAATCGGATGCAGCTCATTGTCTGAGAGAAGTACCCCTTGTTCCAATTGGAATGTTGTCAGGGAATTATATATATATATATAGGTAAAACTTCAAGATCGATTTTCTCAAAATGCATTTTTGGCGTATGGAGCACATAAACTCCCGCGCGACGATATAGTAGCATTGTCAATGAATATTTCAACATACATATATCTATCTCAATAGGTACCAATTTGGTCCCAATGTCTAAAAGTTGACCTTAATTGTACTTAAAGCGCATCCGAAATGCAAAATTTTTCATGACATTAAAGCATAATTCAGATCGAGTTTGATCTATGGTTTGTGACTTATTCGCACACACATGCGTCTTACAAAGGTACCACAAAAAGACATACGGACATGATGACCATGCGTTCAAATAGCTCGTGAATGCACGTGTCGTTAGTGTTTAGAGTATCCAATAAAAAGCAAAAATTTGGTAATCATCGACCTATAGCGCTTGTCTGAAAGTGGTGATCTGGCCGTAGTTCTCAAACAAATATGGACCAGAACAAGAGGATTTCAACATTAACAAGTCTCCAGAGACGGATGGTATTCTAGCACTGGTCTTGAAGCAATGGTGTTCGATGCTTGCCAGTAAATTTCCTCGGTGTTGGAAGATTACTAATTGCTAACAACCCAGAAAATTACCACCATCTTATTACAAATCTGGAATCTAACAACTTACTAAGAGACCGCCAGTATGGATTTCGTAGGAGACTCACTACGGGAGACCTGCTAGCCTTCCTATGGAAAAAATGGTGTCCATCAATACACCGCTTTGGCGAAAGTAAATTCGAGGCTCTGGATATTTAAAAGACGTGATGATGAAGTGTGGTACCGCAAGGCTCTGTTTTTTCTCCTACTCTATTTCTTATGTTTATAAACGACCTTTTACGTCAAACTTCCGGTTCTATCTACTCCTTTGCAGATGATAGTAATATTTGCCATTCATATTCAATCATAGACCAAGCACTTTAGAAGTTGGCGCTATCAGACAAAATATGCGCATAAAACTTAATATTCTATGCTTACGCATAAACGCACGGCAAATCATATTACTCCATCTGTATTAATTGACGGTTTAAATATTGGGGAATCAGATGCTCTCGATATTCTGGGCATAAGAATTCAATGTGATGACCGTTGGACAAATCACATTTTGCAAGTGTCGAAAGAAGCATTTCAGTGCCTCGGTTTTCTACAACGATGTAAGAGATACTTCACTTCATCTGATCTCCGTACTATTTACACCACCTATATCTGACCGAAAATGGAATATAACTCTAATCTATGAGCCGGTGCTTCAAAGTCTATTTTGGAGCTCCTCGATCGAGTGCAGAGGAGAGCGAAAGTGCTCATCGTTGAGTATAGTATCCAACTCTATTGATGCACTAGAGTACCATCACAATGTAGGTTGCCTCACATTGTTCTATCGTTACTACTTTGGAATGTGCTCTAACGAAATCAGGGAACTCGTTCCCGATACTCGAACTTTCTTACGCAATACACCAGTGGCTAGCTGAGTTATGAGGTGAACCGCTTTTTTTGAAGATTTTATTTTTTCAAGCCGGTGATAGAACTTTGGACCTCAGGTATGCTAGGCTGTTGAATAACATGCAGTACTACGGCGTAATTGGCTTATAACACACTTTTTTGAACATTTTAGGAATTACTTAAATGTCCTAGTGTTATCCTTGAAATCTGTGTGAAGGTCCTGTTTGACTACGACTGCACATCCTATAGTATCGCTTCTCTGTAGACATTAACTCTTGTTTCCGCAGTCCTCAAAAACTTCAAACGTATGTTGGTAATCGGATTTGTTGGACTTAATTTGATACAAAATAATATCCTTGTCTTAGTTGATATGGCTCTGAGGTTCTACTTGCTCGAAGGCAAGTGCATATTGAACATTAAATGAGCACTTTTATATTTTAATTCCATTGAAGAGTAATTTATTATTTGTCTAGCTACACTTTATGTGAATTTCCGTTAATTCCATTTATTTTACAATTTCGGATATTGCAATAGTTTATTTAACGAAGTCTAAGATTCGTTAAAGTGAGAAATTATACATTCCATCTACTTTAGTATGTAACCCTCTTGGCATTGGTAAGAGATTGTTTCCAAAACTGTTTATACTTATGTTTATATACAATGTTTATAAACATTGTTGACTGCAACTACACATATACATAAATTCATGCTTACATTTAAGTATCACTAAAACTTTATCGCGATGACACTCTCAAAATGTGTGATGTTGATGAAACTTTTATGACACTATCTTCCTGTCAGCGTTCAACGTTTGTTGTGATGCTGCTGATTTTGATGTCTTCCGGTTAAATGACGAATGTAATGTGTTCATTCCATCAACATAAAGTGTCTTGTAAAGTTGATTGAAAATGAAAAAATGTATTTGTTGCTGACTTACAAAAGTCTGGGAATGAGGTAGAAATGTTGTAAATTGATGATAAACACTAACATAGTCAAGACAGATAGACAAGCAGACTGAATGGCGGGCTACATTTGAGCAATAGGAAAAAAATGCATATTGTTATCCTTGTAGTCATAATATGACAATAACATGCGTATTGCGGGGTACGAATCTGATTTACCTTGCAGTTCTATTTTAGATGTATATTTCTGTAGCAATATGGAAGAGTAGTTTTAGTCGACATAAGAGATAATTGAGTTAAGGCGTTTGGTGCATTACAGAAGCAAAGGCGCTTAAATGTGTTTAGTCTGTTTTAAAAAATTCTGTTTTTATCAATGTTATGTACATACGTTCACTTTTTAGCTTAAGTTTCTTGAATCAATAATGCATTAATCTAAACAACTTATGTACACTTACTTTACCAATATATTAATTCACAAATTATTCTCAGAAATCAAGAAGAAAAATTACACAAAATTGATATCTCAAAACTTCAATTTCGACTTAAGCTATTCTTCCATATTGCCACAGATTTATTTGATTTTATATTATTTTGCTATACCTACACGACATGAATGAAAAATTGAACAGGTGTTACGATGCAGCTTCTTATTTATTTGTCTTAAAGCTCCACGAATGAATAACCTCCACACGATCATTGCAGGATCAACGTTCCGATTACGTTAGAATAATAATAGTGTTTTAAAATCTCTGCTGGTACCTTTAAACATAAACCAGATATACGATATAATCATATATTTTATCTAATCGGGTAGTTCTGATATTTTTACGAAAAGTAAAATCGAATATTGAAAGTACTGAAGGCAGACTTGACTATCTTTTAGCATTCTTGCCCTCTTCAAAACAAATTGGCTAGAGCTGATGTGTATTAGAGTCCTCTAAAATAATACTGGCTTCACTATCAAATTTTGAAAAATCGCATACTCCGATTCGGAAGAGATTATTGTAAGTTTTGTAATAGATCAAAAAACAGATCAAAGAACTATTTAGTACGAAACTTTCGTAGACAGTACTCCTGTGAGTTGATATATTATTAAAAGTATTGTCCATAATTAACCATTTTTACCTATCTTTCTGTTAGCATATGAATTCCGCGACAAAAGAACTGATCTGGTTTTGAGATAAAGAATGAATAAAGCCAATTTCGGATACCCTGTTCTGAAATGAAGCGTATTGCAGTAAGGGCGCACTGCATCGATCAAAACAAATGAAAATCAGAATGGGCAAAGTCTGGTGCTGCAAAACTTCCTATTCACTGTTTTCCTAATAGTTTTTACCGGTCTTCCAACATTTGGTCCTCCAGCGTTGTCATGATGGAAGATTATTGCTGGAACATTTTTTATTGATTGATCTTTTCAAACGAATTAATTATCTTCGGTACAGGACCCCTGTGGTCTGAACAGGTCGTAATCATACTAGTTCCCACAGCAGTTGGTTCTTTGTACCGGAACGACTCGGAAATCTTAGAATTCCGACCAAGGACTGACACTTCTGCGACATTAACAATAATATCGCAGTTACAACAACAACATCAGACTTAATTCATTACATTGATGTCTTGGAGATTAGGCTTGGGCGTCTATTTGGATAGCTGGCGAGGCTACATTTGACTTTGTGCGCTTGGGTACCGTAATGTATCCTTTTTCCATCACCAGCTACAATATCTTGCTAAAAATTACTTTTTTGTAGCTTTCAAGCATCATTTTCGACATAAAATAACTTTTCAACATCCCTCGTCTTGAATTTATATGTGACCCAATTTCAGCCAAGGGAAATGGCTTGTTATGTGACTTCCAATATGTACGACTAAGTTCTCCTTGTGTTTGACAAGTCTTCGTCTAGTTATGCTTCCAATTCATCAACTTCTAACTTTTTCGGCTGACCAGGTTTCCTTGTCATCTGTGTCAAAATCACGACTTTACAATCGCGCAAACCACCGTTTACTTATACTTTGGCGTTTATGAATACATAGGTACATACAATTAAAATTCCACGACTTTCCAATTGGAACATGGGGTACTTCTCTCAGGCATTTTTAGACTCATTGAAAGGGACGTACGTTTTAACTCCGTCTCCGGACGGCAAATGCATTAGTTTTACATAGCCTAATACTTAATAACCAGTGGCTAACTGAGTTATTAGGCGAACCGCTTTTTTTAAATTTATTTTTTCAAATGGGTCTGGCCGGGGATCGAATCTGGGACCTCTGGTATGCTGGGCGGATGACTAACCTGTTATACCACGGCGGTTCACGGTGTCTATCAATTACTGAATTATAATGACAGATGTTTACCCTCCAAAATATTATATTTGTTATTATTGACACAAACCATTTATGATAGTTATGCTATATGTTGTGAAATCGAAATTTTTAAATTGTTGGTCCAATATTTTGAACATAAATATGAGTAGTACTTGTAAATCTTTCCACAACATGTTCATACCAGTATAAGACATGCT
Source organism: Stomorhina lunata (assembly GCA_933228675.1). Lineage (NCBI taxonomy): Eukaryota > Metazoa > Arthropoda > Insecta > Diptera > Rhiniidae > Stomorhina > Stomorhina lunata. The sequence continues at coordinate 51,349,432 of OW121743.1, read as the reverse complement.
AACGCAGCGGTTCATTTTGCGAAATTATCCAAACTTTAACTTTAACTTCATACATTAAGAAACATCCCAAAAGGTACGTTAGGAAAGATCTTCGCATTCAGAGGTATGTACAAGACTCTTAAGATATGAGTCTCATGCATTCTTATGTCCGGTGGTCGGGCTCGCATTAAAACCCTCTTATTTTCTGCCAATCCTATTAAACTAAATCCTGAAGATTAGATTTCCAGATAGATTCGCCGAACTAGACTGAATAAAATTGTTAATATTCGAGATGTTACGACATCATCAGCATATACATATGTATACATACATACCGTTAGGATCAAGAAACAGCCGGTTCTACGTACCGGAATGACCCAAGGTTTCTCGGCCAAGGGCTGTCAACTCAGCAACAACATATTTATAACAGAAACAATTTCAAATTGGAGACACTTCCTCTATCTCCTTTGGTTTCCAAGAAAGCCGACATTTTATGTTTTCATATAAAAATTTTCAAAAAATCACGAAATTTAATTTTCTTTAATGATCACAGATTTTGCTTAAATGGCTCTATCTCCTTTAGTTTCCAAGAATATCGAAGTTTTATGTTTTCATATAAAAATTTTTCGAAGATCATGTTTTAGTGCGAATTTTCAATTTTTTTTAGTGATCACAGATTTTTGCTTAAATGGCTCTATTTCCTTTAGTTTCCAACGAAATCGAAGTTTTATGTTTTTATATAAAAATTTTCAAAAAAATCCTGCTTTAGTACGAATTTTGAATTTTTTTTTTTTGTGATTACAGATTTTTGCTTAAATGGTCCTATCTCCTTTAGTTTCCACGAAAATCGAAATTTTATGTTTTCATATAAAAATGTTCAGTACGAATTTTTTTAGTACGAATTTGGAAATTTTTTAAGTGTTCAAAGATTTTTGCTTAAACGGCTCTATCTCCTTTAGTTTTCAAGGCAATCAAAGTTTTTTTTTAATTTTTGTTTTTTAGTGATCACAGATTTTTGCTTAAATGGCTCTATCTCTTTTAGTTTCCAAGAAACTCAAAGTTTTATATTTTCATATAAGATTTTTAAAAAATCATGTTTTAGTACGAAATTTGAAAATTTTGTTAGTAATCACAGATTTTTGCTACTACGAAATTATCAACGAGGACGCAAATATGTATCATAATTAGGGGAATATTCTTAGACTCCTTAGGGAGTTAGATTGAGTGAAAATATTAGGATTCCAAACCCATTTTCATGTTTTTCAAAATTAGGAAAGTAAAACTTATTTTTTTTTTTGCATTCTTAAATAAAAACACCAAGATATCGAAACAATAACGACATAAAACTTTATTTGTATATACTTCAATATATATATATATAGATAATGTTTTATATGCATATGTTTTCTTTAGGATTTAACAATTATAACTTCGTAAATTTATAGATATTTTATATGCAATAGATTTATTTCTTTTCATTATCCGGGTATGTGTAAAGGCACGCATGCAATTTATTTTTTTACCTTACGATGTTTCTTCTCAGTTATTTGGGAAAAGCCGTCCAAATCGTGCAACATACATATGTAACATAAGCCTTGGCATTCGTTCCATGTTAGTCATTGCTTTATGTGCTGGAAGCTGGATTTCCAATATTCGCCAAAGTCATTTGTTGTTGACCTTGAGTTGTTATGACATTGCCAGTCTGTTGTACACTCGTAACATAACTAACTTCTGTTCCAGCTGTGGTGATGTTAAACATCTGTTGGTTATGAGTCTGTTCTGCGGAATTCTGTTGTAAAACTGAGCTTGCTGCTAGGAACTGTTTAGGAGGAGGAGCCTGCATCTGCTGATGTATATTCTGATTTGTTAATATATAGGGTGAACTAATATGCTGATGCATGGTAGCTGCATGTTGTGTTTGTGGTGGCATAGCCAACTGGGGATTAAACATAACTGTATAGCCTTGGGCAGCAGCTGCTGCAGTCATGGCAGCCGCTTGGGAATTAGCATGAACTATTTGATGTTGCGTATGAGGGGGATGTCCTCCTGTGTTAGGAATGAAACCTCCAGTGTAGTTAATAAAACCTTGCTGACCTGTGGCAGATGGCTGTATATATAAGAGAGGCTGTTGACTTGGAACATCATTAGACTGACGCATTGCCTGTTGGAACTTTTCAAATTCGACATAATGTTTTAACCTTAGCTCGTCCTCTTCTATCAACTGACGTTGCCTTAGTAGCAGTAATCGTTGATGTTGATTTGTACCCAAACGTAAATTACAAATTTGATTGACCAAAGAATCCAGATTATGTTTTATATCCGATTGTATAACTGATGGTAGTAAATGAGGATGTGTGGCTGCTAGAGAAACGGGTTCTTCTTGGGGCATTTGAAGGCGCATAGCATTTTCAATACCCATATCTCCGTGTACATAAACTGATTGATGTTGATGTGCAATGGTTTGAATTTGCGATTGCTGAGAGGATAGAGCCATATGCTGAAGTTGCTGTTGCGTAGCTGGTTGCATTATATAAGATGTGGTATTCTGTGGCAAGCTTTGCGGAATCATGGAACGAATAATAGAAACGGGTTGGTTTGAAGTAATTTGGGTTTGATTTAGATTTTTTTGGAGTGTCTGAATACTAGATTGCTGAGATGTAACCGATTGCTGAGATGTTAGCGGAAGAGATTGGTTCGGTTGCTGAACTTGCTGCATAAGTTGTTGAGGTGGTTGTTGCAGTTGTTGTGGCTGCTGCTGTTGTTGCTGTTGCGGCTGTTGTTGCTGCTGCTGTGGTTGTTGCTGCTGCTGTTGTGGCTGCTGTTGCTGTGGCTGCTGCTGTTGTTGTTGCTGCTGTTGTGGTTGCTGCAACTGTATTGTTGAATTGTTGGTAGATGTGTTGTATGCAACAGCTTGTTGAATTTGCTGTTGTTGCATATTTAATACTGGTGCCTGAATTTGATTTACAGTAGGTAAACCAACAGCAGCTGTTGTTCCCGAGTTATTAGCCTGCTGCTGTTGGGACATTACTTGTTGTTGTAGAGGGCCACTTAACATCGTTGGCAACAGCTCTGTCGGTGTATTCATTAAACTATTTACAGCTGTTGGCGTATCAGCGGATTGCGGCATAATTGGAGGTGTTACAATGTCAGAAGCTGACTTCTTAATGACTGTATTTTCATTCGACTTTTGATCTTGAACTCGGCTGACTGAGAAGCGCGATATTTTGCGGACACCTCGTTTTTGTTCATCTCCTAGCTGATTCTGAGTATTTGTAGTAGCCGCAACGGTAGAGCTATTGACCACCGTTAGGGTATTACCCAGATTTTTAGGCTCATCTGGGGGTGGCATTTCTGCATTCCTAAGAGCAGCCAACTTTTTCTCTAAATCGGCTAATGAGGTTTGAGTAAGACCGCCGTTACGCTGCTGGCAAGTATTTGTTGCTGTTGAATCAGCGCTTCCTGCTGAAATCGATTGTACCTGTGATTGTTCCAAACTGTTTTGTTTTGATAGTTTCTGAAGGACCTGCGTATTCTCGGATATATTGTTATCAATATTCTTATTTTGAATTGGTATGTTTTCACTACTTTCAATAAGATTAGCTGTAAAGTTCTGTAACTCATTTGCCGCACTATTATCGAGAGAAGTACGTCTGGAATTATAAGTAGAGGAGGCTCTGGTAGAGCTCAAAGGACCAGTTGGAGTATTTTGACCCAACGAATGACATGATGTATTTGCTAACGATTGAGAGTTTTCATCTTGATTTTGCTGTAAATTCGAAAGTTGCTGAAGATTTTGCTGCGGCAGCTGCTGATTCACGTGATCGTTATTAATTGAAGCTACAATTGCTGAGGCAAATGCTTGCGCATGTGTAATATTCTCCAGTTCAATTTTTAATTGTTCCAATGAATTGTTGGCATTTGCTCCGCTTACTACTGGTTTGGAACTAACAGCAGATACATCATTGTTCGAAACTACTTTTTCCGCTGTTAGATCCGTGTTGTCTTTATTCTCCGCTTTTGATGGTGATGATGTTGTGCTTTCGCCTTGACTGTTTCCCAACTCTTCCACACTTTGTTTAACCGTTTGTTCGACTTCATTCGCTGTGGTAGTAATTATAGAAATTCCTCCTGAATTGGGCAAAACAACTGGATTCACATAGAATCTAGATATTTTACGAGCTGCAATTGGAACGGTTCCAGTTGAACTGTTTTCTTGGGAACTCTGGTTATCATTTCCATTAGCATCAAGTTGTAGTGTAGTTTCCTTTACAGGGACATTACCCTCGATATTCTCAGCATTAATGGTTGCCGTAAATGTTGTAATGTTATGAGCGTTTTCTTTTGCTGTGACCTCATTATTCTTTTCAAGTTCAAAAAATTGGGCATTACGTGAGTTTTCCGCCAAAAATGCCGAATTTGGTGTAATTGTATTGTCAGGAGTGTAATCGGATGATAGGGATGTATATTCTGATGCAGTGCTGGTTTTACGAGATGTAGAGGTCGAATCACTGTTATTAAAGCCAGTTTCACTTGTAGAGCCAACAATATTTAAATCCGGTTTTTGTTGGGGAATTTTGCGAGCGGGATCTGAATTATCACCGCCTTCCACAGAAGTTTTATTTGAAGCTGCAGTACTAGAGCTAAGTGTTTCGCCTTCATTTGAATTAGTTTGATTTGTAGCATTGGATTCGATCACTTTAGGCAATTCCGAGGATGTTTCGTCTCGTGTCTCCACATTTTTCTTATTAATTGTTGGCACAGGAATTTTATTTGGATTAGCTTTAACTTGTCTTACAATATCGTTAATCATTTCAACAAATGAATTATTTTGGGATTGAGAGAGCAAGTCTTGAGCTATCAATTTGCTAGCCACTTCCACTGGATTGACATCGCGTAAATCAAATTTGAAGGTGATGGTTTTTTGTTGATTTTCCATGTGACAATTTATGACGGTACCATTGTCTATACCTGTCACGCTTAATTTCGGTATACGTTCATTACCACTGCGAGTCGAACGACGAGATTTTGATTTTGTTGTCTTTTCATCGGTATTTTGGGCAGACGAATGGGAAGGGGAGGGATTAGAGGGAGTCTTGTTAGTACTTTGAGAACTTTGTTCTACCAATTTTTGTTGCTGACCTGTTGATTGTGTAACAGTGGCCTGTTGCTGTTCTATAGCTTGTGTGGGCATTGGCTGCTGAGTTAAAGGTTGCTGGACTAGCTGGGGTAAGGAAACTTGCTGTGGTTGTTGCTGCTGCTGTTGGATGTTAACTTGACTTTGTGAAACTGGTTGATGCTGCTGCTGGGTTTGTTGTACAAGATTTTCCTGTGGAGAAAATTGATTTTGAATCATTTGTTGATTGATTTGCACCAAATGCTGTGTTTGCTGGGGAGCCTGTTGATTTGTATACTGCATGGGAAACTGTTGGGTTTGGTTAGACAACTGGGGTTGCTGTTGCAAATTAGTGGGCTGAGTTTGCACGATTAGTATTGAATTCTGTGGACCTGGTTGTTGTGTTATGTAGCTCACTTGATGTTGTTGTACAACGGTGGGATTAGCCCATGTTTGTTGCTGGGTCGGCTGGGTATTATAGTATTGGACTTGTGAGGGAGCCGTTGTTGGTGACATAGCTTGTTGCTGCTGTTGTGATTGCAAGTCTTGTGTATTTGTTGTATAATTACACTGAGCGGTCATTGATGGTTGCTGCTGATAACCACCCGGAAAATTTTGTTGTTGTTGTTGTTCATTATTTGCCAAATTTCTTGCCATAATTTCCTCATTTTGCAAATTAAGGGCCTGTGGTGCTTGTTGTATAACCTGGACCTGTTGCTGTTGCTGCTGCTGCTGTTGAATAAATTTTTTAGCATCGTCGTCTTCATCAGAATCGGCCTCATCTTCTTCTTCCTCTTCTTCGACATTTGGTGATAACATTTCCCTTTGTTTTTGTAGAGCCAACTTTTCCAAGCGTGATTTTTCATTTTGCAACTGTAATTGTGTCTGACGCTGGACGCGTTCCTTTAACAAAGAGAATACTTGAACTTTTAAAAGTCTTACTACGGCCCTGGCATCTTCCTCGGAAATGATATTCTCTTTGTTCATGTCATGGCATAATTGCTCACAGTCATCTTTTTTTATATCAAATTCGAATTGTATGGCTTCATTTTCCTTGTGTTTTGAGGAACGCTTTTTGGGATCTAAAAACCTTAAACGAAATTCAATGACATTATTATCAGGATTATTTAAAAAGGCTTCGGTTGCCGTAGGTTCTACACGAATGCCTATATCTTCTTCGAAAAATTCCGAGTTAAGCAACTCTTTACAGCTTGGACGATCTTCTTTCTTTAATTCAATACATTTTTCTATGATCTCCCTAACTTTGGGATCTTCAACTTTGCTCATAGCAGCTGGTTTAATGCCAGAAATAACTTTCTTATAAATCTGAGCAGGACCTTTGCACTCACTATAGGGATATTCGGAAACTGCCATTTCCAACATGCACATACCAAAGGCGTAAACATCTACCGATTCATCATAATGTTCTTCGTACATTTCAGGAGCCATAAATTCGGGTGTACCAATAACCGATTTGGCATGAGATCTATTCTTAAGGGTAGCCAGACCCAGATCACCAATTTTTACACTACCAGTTGTACCAGTAATAAATATATTGTCACACTTAAGATCTCGATGAATAATTGGCAATGGACGTGTATGTAAGAAGTGTAGACCCTTTAAGATTTGACGACACCAAGATTTAAGAACCTTTGGGTTAATTTTCTTAAAGCGCTTAAGATATGATTTTAGTGTTCCGGAAAGCATCAATTCCGTGACTAGAACTATATTCTTTCTACGAGACACAGTAAATTCCCAGTAAGTATAGAAACGTACAATATTTGGATGTTGCAACTTTTTAAGCATGTCTGCTTCTTCTCTAAAACGCTTGCGCTCACTCTTTTTAACTTGCTTGTCCAGTAATTCGCACCAAGCCACTGCGACTCCAGTCTCTGTGTCTAAGCCTTTATATACGGTTTTAAAACTGCCACGTCCAACTTCTTTGTCATATTTAAAGAAGCGACCACAAGGTGACATAGCTACCGGTTCATCTTCATCGTCTTTTGTAAGGGGTTTGCTCAAAGCAGGAGTGCTAACATGTGACAAATTCTCTGTAACACTGCCCATTGATGACACAGATGTCTTAGACGGAATTGAGCTTATTTCAGTTGGTTTTAGTTGTTCCGCATCTGTACCTGTAGCTTCAGTTTTTTCCTCGGATGATGACAGTTCAGAAACTGATTCTTTCTGACCAATTTCTAAGTTCCGGGAGATATTTGAAAATGTGTTTGACAAAACACTACTTTCTTGAACTTGTCCATCGAACTTTTCTTCAACTTTAAATCCAACCCGTTTGACACCGCCAATACCATCTTTTTTCATTTTAGTTTCTTTATCAGTTGTTGGATATTGATCAAGTGTTGGACTATGACTAACTTCCGTAGTTTTTGTAAATCCTGGTGTTAAAGGTTCATTTGACATCGAAACACCAGCCGCAGAGGAACTGAGTTGACCTATCAAATCCGTAGAACTGTTGCGATTTGGGGCTCTGAGCTGTTCTTCCAAATGCTCCGCCTCTCGCGACAACATTTCAATGTTGTCATCATAATCTCTAGGAAATTCTGTTTCGAGCTCTAAATAGTTGGTGTTGGCATTTCGAGCCGATTGCTCCACACTTTTACGTATAAAACGCATGTTGGGATTATATTTCTGCATTGCTGTGCAGGGACCCGGTTCGACTTTTTGACTTTTAGATGTACTAGTTGATTTGTTTTGCTTTGTTATCTCTTTTGAATCGTTTGTTGTTGTTGTTGACTCATTATTAGAGTCTGGTGGTTTTTTATCATCCATTGCGGATATTTTTTTCTTCTGTCGTATTTGGAAAATCTTTCGAGTTTTTTTGTTTTGTTGAAGCATAAATTTCGTTTGTTTTGATTCGTGTATTCGTTTCAATAAATCTGGAAAAAATACGATTTAAGATCAAAATTAATTTATGATGAATTGGGGATTTATATAAGTTTAGTTTACATTGTTTATGCTAATGTTCCCAGGTGCAATTTATTATTAAAACAAAAATAAATCAGAGTGCTGTTATCGTTATGTATTCATATAATGAATGGATCTCATATTTTATCATAAAAGCTGAAAACTGAAATAAAACCATATTGGAGAATATCTGATTTCTTTCCGAACAACAACCGGTTTGCGGATTTTATGAAAATAAAATTGCAATGATCTTTTTTATAGACAATAAAATCTCTTAGGTAAATAATATGGAATTAGATTATATAATTTGTTATTCAAATAATCGCCGAGGTTCTACAAAAGTGGTATGAAATGAAAAATAAACTTTCGCTAAGTTTGTGTTCTTAATTTCGTAAAGTGGGTTGGAAGGTGGAATTGAAGGTGTTCTAAATTTGAAATAAATCAAGAACGTGAAAACGTTTTCTAGAACATAGTGTAATTGAGTTGAGGGTTTCAAAACCATTTTCACTTTCTAGTGAAATGCAAAAGCAGGCGGAATAATTATGATTAAAACAGAAGGTTGTTAATGAAATTGTAATCAAAATGAGATTCCATTAGGACAATAAAGCATTCTCTGATTCAATTTTCTGTCAACCTACTTCATTACATGACTTTGTTAACAATGTTATGAATATTAACAAAATTATTTAACATATATTCCCGTTTAAATCCCTTAAATGAAATATGAATATATTTAATTTTAATTAATACCGACTAAAATGAGTTATAACTGATCATTGTAATGATTTAATGAAATGGATATTATAAGTGGACCGATTAAAAAATAGGCAAAATAAAATATTTCAGGCAAAACTTAAATGTAGTGCAATAAATATAATTATTTGATATAGGGTAGAAGGGGGCCATTTGCCATAGGGGCACATTTGCCACCACTAATTTTCTTGAAAACTAACTTATCTTTTTTGATGCTGTAATCGATTTTATATTCGTTTATCATTGATATTCTATACCTCAAATTTTGACTGCTGTAGCTTTCTTATATAAAACATCAGGCGTGATTTACTGTTTTAGCAGATCCTGAAAAAATATTTTGCTACAAGTATTTTTGTAATATTTTCCTTAGTTTTTTGTTATCCTAAGAAATTATTCATTAGTTTAATAAACAATATAGTATTGAGAACAAATATTTTAAGTTTTTATCAATAAATCTATTTCTTATGTGAAAAATTGTTCTACCTGGGGCACATTTGCCATACATATATAACAAAGCTACTCGTCGACATTTTTTTGAGCCCGACATTTGTAATATCCCTAAAAAGGATATCGTTTTTTGGTTGCAAGGTCCAATCCATCTTCCATCTTAACATTTTTTTAATGTTGATATGTCACAGTACAACGTTAGCAGAGGCCCAATAGTTTAAATTTTGATGTTTAATTTATCCATGCTGTTTTGTTTAATTTATTCATGTGAAATGAACTTGAATTAATTTTTTGGTTTGTTTGTTTTGTATATTAAAGCTTTATACAAATAAAAATTTACTTTATTTCAACAATTTTTTTACTCCTTTTTTGTATCCAACTTATTGGCAAATATGCCCCATGGATGGGGCACATTGACCACTTTTAGTTAATTTGCTATTTTTTAAATTTAATACATAAAGAAAAGCCGTAGGCAATCTGAACCAACACAGTTTAAAGCTAACATATATAGGTACCTTTGAAGAACAAACAAATTGTGATAACTCTCCCGGTAAGAAACCTAGAGCACTTTAAAAAAAAAGTGCCAAATGCTCCCCCTTCTACCCTATATGTCCAAAATAACTTTATTTCGTTCAAAACCGACATCGAAAAAAGTTGTATGTGCAAATATAATTAAAAACATCATTATGGACTTCGAAAAAAATTTCAGACATGACCTGCAATTACAGTTTTTAATAATAAAATTTTTCTCTAATTTTCACTACCTTTCACCTCTCTACTATCCCACTGTCCAAAGAAAGCAAACCAATTCATCAAGGCAGTATTTTCCTGAGTGTTAGTTCTCATGAAAAAAAACAAAAACCGATAAATTTAATTTTAGTGCAATTGTAAAATGAGCCCAATCGGCACGAATAAAATAAATAAAAAATAAAAAGTTTCCAATTACTTAATTAATATTAAATTCTGAAATATATACAAATGTATAAACAAATGTTAACACATTTTTTTAATATTTTGTGAATTAAGCCGGGTAACTCCAAAATTGTAAGGTTTCATACGGGAAACCTTAAAATTAAAAGTTCTTTATGACCTTAAAAAATGTTAAAGATCAGTTGAACTATAACTAAATCTACATAAAAGACTGCTGAATACGAAAATGACTTTCATTTTTCCGTGTTGGCTCTAGTTTTCGAGATAAAATGTTTATTCCCGAAAAAGTGTTTTTTTTTGTAAACTGGCTGGTTTTTTTAAAGCTAATAAGAAAAACCGATATTCTAGAACAACTTTATCTTTAAGTCCTATAAATATATATAACAAATATATAAAACAAGCTATATCACAATCGACGAAGAATTTATCTTTTATAAAATGTTTTATATCTGTATTTATATCTATTAAAGTTTATAGCAAAATTTATACCGATACATTTTTTTGATTTTTAATATACATTAGTAATGCGGTAAAAATACTCCATCCTTTCGATACTTAATTTTCAATGAAATGAATAGTTCTTAATAGATTTTATCAAGATGTAGCTCGTTATACTAAAAACAGGTCCTCACGAACTATAGAAGCCCTTCTACAGACATTTCAGTAAAGGAGGTCGCAATTTTTTCCTTCAAAAAAAATCTATTCTTGCTTTTTAACTTTATTTTAAAGTTACATATTTAACTATGTTTTCAAATCATTCCGTAATACGGACTGAAGTTCAATAATAGAACGCTTGTTATTTACAAAAAGTTAACTTAGTCTATTTTGAGTTGTAAGATTCTCCAATTTTTTGCTCAACTTATATATTTTGCCAAGTAAATCATGATCATTTTTAATTTAAGCAATGCTAACGTTGTCCATAATCTCTATTACTTTTAATTTCCGATCGGCTCTAGATGTCAAGTGATTTTAAGGCCATGGAAATTAATGGTGCAGAATCCAAATAATATTTATCAATTCCCCAAAAATTTATTTTCAATGACGAAAACCACGAAGAACACTTTTTTTTATTTTCTTCTTATAACACAACGGCTTATGAATAAATTCTAAGATTAAAGGTTACAAAGTGAGCACTGGCTACTATGGCAATCGGCTTTCTGTATTCAAATTAGGAGTTTCGATTGTTTTATGAAGTTACATATCATCACCTGAAATGCAAAAGGGCGTAACCAACACAAAAATTACTACTGATTGATTATGACTCAGCAACCCAAAATACATATAGCTACAAAACTTTTTATGCGTACGTTCAAAAACTTTTTATTCACTAAAAACCAAAGCTTTAAAATGTTACTCAAAATTTGTATTGTAGTTAAGCCCTTTTGGTTTCAGAAAATATTCAACTTGTAGTTAATACCTTTTGTTTTTTCGCAATTACTTAAAAATTAATCGTTTTTTGTCATTTTGTTTGCAATGTTGACCAAAAAATTATTGTCCGAGACTAAGATTTTTGAAAGGCTATAAGTAAGTTTTCCGAGCGTACATTGACCTGATTTTCTACAGATTAACTCTAAAGTTCCTCTTTTCTATCTATGTGAAATTTAATTTAAGCATCTTTAACAGTTTGTATAGTAGTTAAGCCCTTTCGTTTTCAGAAAATATTCAACTTGTAGTTAAGCCCTTTTTTCCGCAGTCTAGTTTTCTTTGCTGATGGGTTGTTAACTCAATTCCCAAATTTGGATTTAATGTTCCTTGTAGCTTAAAAGTTATAACGTTTTTTTACTTCTCCCGTAAAAAAACTAGAAGTGTAGATACGCCTTTTTGCATTTTAGGTGACTATATGATATTTATATTTATATGGTTCCAAAAGAAAGTTGGTGAAAGGTGTGTATTGGATTGAAGTCTTCTCAAGTTAGAGTATATATTGGACATTCATGAATAATATGTTTGACGACAAGATTGATGTTACATGTGCTGCAATTAGGTCTAGTAGAACAGACACAAATAAATAAACATGTTGTTCAAATTTGATTACTACTGCCCTCGTATAAACAAAATAAAAAAACTAAATTACTGTCGCTGAACTTTTAGATACAAATTCATACAAATTCTATTTTACCTTGCAAAAAGAAAATGGTATGATTCCGAAAATATTTTACTTTATCTATGGAATCAAATACGGAATTCATTCCACTTTCGAACCGAACTGTATTCCGTGACATGGCGAGCAAGTGGCTCACGTACCACCGAGTATATCCTAACGATATTCGTTTCTGTACAGATAGTCTTGCCGCCATTCATTCCCTTTCATCGGTCTACACGACATCCGTTCTTACCCGTGAATGCCGGGCGTCTCTAAATGAGATGGCGAGACATTCCAACATTGAACTTTTCTGGGTACGTAGTCATAGTAATGTACCAGGCAACATCATAGCGGATAACCTAGCAAAAGATGGTGCTCTTCTTAGTCATGAAAACACTGATCAATTCATAGGTATTCCGCTCTCAGCATGCAAATTGCTCATAAAGCAGTTTATTTTTAGGTCCGCACAGACCAACTGGTCCACAGAAAGTACCTGTACGATCTCCAGACTTACATGGCCAACTTACGATAGTAAGCGCTCTGCAATCCTGGTCAGCTTTTCGCGCCATAGACTTCGCACCCTTATTTCAGTACTCACAGGACACTGTCTCATAGGTATACATGCTAGAAGACTTAATCTTCAAAGCAATGACTACTGCAGAAGTTGTCACAATGCAGAGGAGGAAGAAACAATATCCCACTTCCTCTGTCACTGCCCAGCACTTGCTGAACTTAGAACCCTCCATCTAGGATTTCCATTTCTGCACGATCTGTCAGAGATCTCGAACATCAATATTCGTAAAATAGGCTCTTTTATCTGTGCATCTGGCTGGCTCTAACTGAGCCTCTTACACTCGGTAGTTTTAAGAATTTAATTTTCTCTATCCTTGCAGGAATTACAAAGGGACCTCTTTATGGATCCAAGTGAGGTGGACCTTACAGTCTGCATCCTGCCTAACCTAACCTGACATGGCTGTTTATCTCAAAAAATAAAACCAGCTAAAAACAAGTAAGAAAAGCTATAGTCGGTCAAGCCCGACTATATCATACCCTTCACTACTAAGTTGCTTTGTGTGCATGTACTTTTTTCAAAATTTCGAGATTTAAGTAGATTTATGTCATTTCCGTCTGAGGGTCTGATATGGGAGCTAGGGTTAATTGTGAATCAATTGTTATAAAATTTCTGTTATTGGTTTCTATTTACAAAATATTTATCTGTGTAAAGTTTAAGTAATAAAACGTATTTATTTTTAGATTTATAAGCTTTTTTGTGTTTTTATTGGTATTAAAACTACTTTTGGGAATTCGTCTTATATGTGAGGTAGGGCCAAACTAAATTAATTACACTGATTAATGTTATCTGATTATTATTAAAATAAAATAAAATTTGTGGCTGTATATGACCAAAAACTCTATTCTGGGAAGGCATTCCTATGGGAGGTACCCGAAGTAGTACTCCGATTTTGCCCAAAAAGTCCAAATATGAGCCTGTGCCAAATTCTAGAAAATTATCTTTAAAGTTACTATCTGTACATTGATAAAAAGCTTATATGGATAACCGACCAGCCAGCCAGCAGGACGAATACCATTAAAATAACTCAGGGAGTGATTCTGAGACGATTGGTATACTAAAAGGTTTCTATGCGTTACAAACATCAGCACAAACCCAATAAATCTTTTCCACCTATGGTTGTGAAGGGTATAACTTAGGGTGTTCATTTTAGTCGACTTTTAATTGTTTGGGTAATCAAATAACTTGAAAATAAGGTTTTTTAATTACTCGGAAAATCGATTAATCGTTTAAAATTACTCGAGTTAATCGAGTAAAAAATTCATCTCAAAATTACTCGAGTAAGATTTTTCTATAATCTTTTTATATATATATTTTTAATACAACAATTTTTTTAATAAAATCATAGTGTTTTATTAACAAAAAATTAACAATTCCCAATAAAAAACATAAAACAAAAATAAAAAAATATTTTTAATACAAATTAACATTTGTAACATATTGTCACCTTAAATATTTTAAGTGAGTTTATTTACTTCTGTATATAAAAAGCAATCTTTCGATTTCTAATAGATTAGTAGGCTCTGCGACTACCTTTTACCTATGTTTACAATGGGATCTTCAACTGACCCAAAGTAGGATCTACGATTACATTGCGTCCTTTACCTGAACTATAGTAGTACGTACTGTTACTATAGTAGGACCTACGATTACACAGGGATTCTTAACTGAACTATAGTAGTATCTGCGAATACATTGGAGACTTCAACTGGACTATAGTAGGTTTTACGATTGCAATGGTACCTTCAACTAATCTATAACAGGAGCCACGATTACATTAGGACCTTTAAATAAACAATAGTAGAAATTACGAATACATTGTATACCACAACAGGTCTATGATAGACTAGACTATTTATATCTGAAATAACTTTGACTATATATATACTATGGACTATATACATACAATGGACTATATTCACACAATGGACTATATTACAAGTTGTAATTTACAAGTCTCGATCATTGCTTAGAATTGACAATGTTAAAATTCACGATTATTTCATAAATGGAAAATTAACTTTATTAAAACCCTCGATTATTGCTTTAAATTAACTATAGTAGAACCATCAATTATTGCCTTAGATGGACCTTAGAACGGTAGATAATTGATTTAAGTGGTCTTCATTTGAACCCTTGGTTATTGCATGAAATGGAATATATCATTAGTAGCAGCAAATACTTTCAAGCCAAATTTGGCCATTATTTGCGTGGCATGGGAATAACAACAATTTACATTAAACAATACAACTTTTTAGGCAACATTTTTTTTATTTTTACAAACATAACAGTTTAGAAATAAGCTGAGACAAATTTTAGCCGTTTTATTTAAAAAAAATACTTACAAAATTATTGAAATAGTTCTACTCGAGTAACTCGATTACTCGTGAAAAATTACTCAAATAAATCTCTATTTGAAATTAGCCATTTTATTTTACTCGAGCGATTAATCAGTTTTATTTTACCGATTAATCGAGCAAACATAAATCGAGTAAACACCCTAGTATAACTAGAGTCAACTAGAAAAAACCAAATAGGTACATTTGCGGATTCAGCATAAAAGTTGCTACAACATTTTGTTTGTATAGCAGTGTAATTAAGCCAAAATAGACTATGAAACATGCATTACAAGAGATATAAGTTGTATTAAGGAAATCATGTTTAAAACACGTGAAACTATAATCTTGAATTTATTTTCATTGAATTTCAGAACATATAAAATAACATTAAGCGTCATTCGTTGATGTGTGTTCTGTAACATTATTCTCCCGACCACATTGTGGTTATTTGTATTCAACAAGCAAAATTAATCAATTTTGTGAAGCGTATCCATACTAACTAGCAGTTGTACTACAGGGTTAAATTGTGCATTGGTTGAGTCAGCTGTTTTCTGTTTACGTTATAAAAAGAAAATTTAATATCAACTATAGTCGATGGATTGTTTTTAATTGATTTTTCACAGTATACCTACACACAACACATCATTTTTTTTATTGTATCTGAATATCTATTTTTTAACTTTTTTTCTTTTTTGCAAAAAAACACACACACACATAATAAGTTTGCACACATTTTCAAAAGTTTGTTTATGATAATGGATGGATGAATGCATCGTAAAAATATCAACAAATGTACAAATGGGTGACTTTTGGTGGATTCTAATGAGTTAGCCCTTTAATCAAAATGACGAATATATGATAATGCAATCGGAAAAAAACTAAATTTTCAACCAAAATAACTTTTCAGATTCAACTTTTATGACAAAAAAATCATTATATGAATACGATGGGTGAAGATTATATAAGATTCGGCATAGCCGGAATTTAGTAGCACAAATGGGTGTTACTTTTTAGTATCGGCACTGGGTGGCAACAAACGCAATTTAGTCTAAAATGTTCATTATCATTCATTGCATAGTTTTTCTTTTAATTTATCGTTTCGTTGCAACTTAATATTGAAGATGATGAATGGATGATATTCTTTTTGATTATATTTTTTTTAATTATCTGTTTTCCAAAGTACGGCCACGGTTTGACAAAAGTTCACTTTTCGTTTTTGTGTCTACAACAAAATTTTTTTTCTCTTTGCCACATACAAAAATCAACTGAAATCACAAAAAAAACCACACAGACACACCGAACGAACACGTAACAATTTTAAGGCGATTTTTAGGATATTTCGATTTTAACAATAATTCTCTGCTTAATTACATTAATTTATGCTGATTTTCTTAATTATTTTAGCTATTTTTTTATAATTTATATGATTTTTTTCCTCTCGTTTGCTAAATACAGCGAAAATTCTTTCGCGTACTTTTGTTTTTAGTTGTCAGCTGTGTTTGATTTTCGTGTTGTTAATGTTTCAAGTATTTGAGTGTGGAGTACCCAGTTCTAAATAACTTAACGAGTACTTGACTATGTACTAAAATTAGCTACTCAATAATTTTAAAATTGACATTTTGTATAATTTTTATAAAAACGTTTCTTTTTATACCCACCATCAAAAAAATGGGGGGGTATATTGAGATTGTCATTCCGTTTGTAATTTCCTTAATATTGGCTCAACAAAGAAAAGCTATATATATTCTGAATCCTTATGAAATTCTAAGACGATTGAGCGATGTTCATCCGTCTGTCTGCCTTTCTGTCTGTTCAAATCACGATAACGCCTAAACGAAAGGAGCTAGCTCACTGAAACTTAGTAAAAACATTCTTCATCTTTGGTATTGAAATTGGGCAAAATCGGTTAACATTTGACCATAGCTCCCGTATAACCTCGCCTACGCTAATCGCTTATTTGCTAATAAATAACAAACTATAATAGCTATGATTTTGTATATTTGGTATATAGAAGTTTTGCATAAGCACTAGGCAGCATATAAAATTTCATCAAAATCGGTTCACATTTAGTCATAGCTCCCTTACAAAACACTTATGAAAACAGCCTAAATTTCACCTAAAATAAACTTAAATGCCAATAAATCTAAAACTATCGCAGATATAACCAATAAATTTAGCACAAGGAAATCTTGTGTCAATGCCAGCTAGTGTGCAAAATTTTGTCACAATCGGTCACCATTTGATCATAGCTCCCATATAAAAAACTTACGGAAACACAAAAATACAAAAAGAAAAGGGGGTTTATGTCCGTCTGTCCGTCAGAGAAAAGCGCGATAGTTCCTTAACTACAAAAGCTAGAGAGACAAAATTTTGGAAAAGTATTTTCGAAATGTTATAGAAGTTGTGTATTGAAAATCGGTTCACATTTAGTAAGAGCTCCCATATAACCCTGCCCCGTTAATCACATTTATGCTGATAAATTGCATACAATTGTAATATCTATGACAACTAAATTTAGAACAGAGAAGTTCAATGCAACTTTTGGTGAGTATGTCAAATTTTATAGGAATCGGTCCATATTTGACCATAGCTTTCATATAAAAACCGCTTTCGGAAACCACTAAAATGCTATAAACGCCAATTAAAAGCTATTAAATTATAAACTGTGACGGCTATGCCCACTAAATTTTGCACAAATAAAATTTATATAAATTCAATGTTGACAATCGGTCAACATTTGGCTATAGTTCTTATATATATAACATCCCCTTTTTATATCTACAATCAAAAAGACTTGGAGGTACATTCAGTATATTAAGATTGCACCTACGAAATTAGATAGCTATCAATCAATGTTAAGTCCAGACTTTATATACGATAGACGGTTTAGGAACTCCTAACAAAATATATTGTCATTTCGTTTGTATTTCCCGTAATAAAGATATCCTCTAAAGAAAGGTAACTTAACATTTTACAATTTTGGATTTTTGAAAGAAATCGATGTATGCGGATCTGAATTAGAAAAAAAATTCCCCCATACAACACATGATATTCTGTGGATATGAACATTTCACTGTTCCGCGCTTGGGATTTTTTTTCTAATTTAGATACACATACCCTCCAGTTTATTTCCTTTTGATGACCATAATCAAAATATAATTGCCATCGGATAGGTTAGGTAAGGCAGGCGACCGATGATAAGTCAGCGTTACCTGGGTCCTAAAAACGGCCCCTTTGTGGTGTCTGCAAGGGATAGGCTAGAAAAACATGACAGTCATGGCAGCCTGTTGCTTTTACAAATTAGTCTATTTTACGTATGTCTATACTTGCTAGATCAGATATGTATGTCATGCAGAAAAAGAGAGTCCAAATTAAGAGCCCTCAAATATAAAAGAGCGGGACAGTGACAGAGAAGATGAGTAGCTGTCTCCTACTCTTCGACATTGTGACAGCTGCGACAGTAGTCATAATATTGAAGGCTAAGTCTTCTAACATGCATCCATGTCCGGCATTCGCGAGTAAGAACAGATGTCTTATGGGCATTAGATAGGGATTTTATGGCTGCCTGACTGTCTATACAGAAACGAATATCCCTGTCGTATATTCTGTGGTGCTTTGTAAATGCCCAATATTTCGGCTTAAAGAATACTACATAGATCAGGAAGCCTAAAACAAATTTCCTTCTCTAATAGCGGGAGGAAGAAGCCACAATCCCCTTCTTTGACTTAGATCCGTCTGTGCATACCTCCAAACATCCGTCATCAATGGATGAGGGATCTCCAGAGATAGTTACATTAAAGGATTTGTCGAAGAAGTCATTGTAGTCAGAGATATTAGAAATTTTATCCAGAATAGTAGAGTGTCCAATTTGTGAGTGGACCAGGATAGTGCTAAGTCGGAATAAGAGCAATTTGTTGTGCCACTAGTTCGACTGGGAGCTGGCTAAGCATGACGAAGAGCGTGGTGGTGTGGTTCTTAAGGCACCAGTAATCATTACAGCGGACGATATTTTAGTAAAAGAATACCGCGGGTTTGCGGCAGTGTTGGTAGGGTTAAGTCAACAAGTTTTGCCTATGGCCCCTCTACATGAGTAGAGCGCAATGGATGCTTTAGGTGTTTAGGCTCCAGGATATTTTTGAGTCCAGAATCACCCCAAGATATTTAGAATGCTCAGTGAGCACAAGTTCTACCTTATTCTATATTGGAAGTGTAAAAGTCGCTATTTTATATTTTCGCGAGAAAAGTACAAGTTCCGTTTTAGTGGGATTAACTCCCAGGTCGTTAGAAACACTCCAACGGTAAAGTATGGCAAGAGCTGTTTGTATACGCTGTGACAGGGTGTTAAGAAATTTCTCTGACACTGTTATAGCGACATTATCTGAATATGCGATGTTGTTGAATCTCAGAGAATCTAATTCAGCGAGCAATTTGTTTATAGCGAGGTCCCACAGGAGAGTAGATAAGAGACCTTCTTGTGGAGTTAATCGACATGCTACCTTGTGGACTGTAGCAGTGCCCATGTTTAAGCTAATGACTGCGTAGGTAAGTAGCTTTTCTACAAAAGAGACGGAAGATTTATCGACCCCTAAGTCCTCCATTTCCGACATAATCTACTCTGGTTTTATGTTGTTCGTCAAACTCAAGAGATTTTTCAATGTGACTAACTAATGAGTGGAGTGCAGTCTCAACAGATTTGCCTTTGTTGTTCAATGGCAAATCTCTCTTTTTTATCGAACTTTTCAAACGGACCATACGGCAAATCAATGTTGAGCAAATGTGTCTTTATGAAAGAAAAAGATAATACATTTGATCTCTGTGGTGAAGGGTATCATATGGTTGGGCTAGACCGACTATAATATTTTCTTATTTGTTTTTTATTCTAATATAAATCACTGTTACAAATGTTGCCCGCCAAATTTACCAACACTTGTGTACAGCAACATTACTCCTACCATGTGATGTTGCTATACAATGTTGCTAGTGCAACATTAAAGGATCTTTTTCCACATTTGTTGTTGCCTTTTTTGTACTTTTTCTTTAAATTTCTATTATTGGGGGTTGGATTCTCAGCACTTGGTTTTATTTTCCTTTTTATTATAAAAATGCTTTTGCTTATTTTCTTTTTTTGCATATTTGTTGCTTGTGCATCTACAACAAACACTCACGTGTGATGCTAAAATTGCTGCTATTCCTGTTGAGGAGGACATTGATTGTGATTGTAATGATGGTTGTTGTTGCGATGGTGGTGGTGGTGTTGGTTGGCAGAGTTTTTAGCTTTTGTTGCTTTTAACACTTTACAATGCTTTTGGCTGGTTGAGGACGGTTTGTTAGTATGAACGAATGGTTAGGATGGATGTGCGTGTTTTTGTGTTCCTGCTGCCTTGGTTGCGCCTTTATACCACCGGCACACTTTGTTTGCGCCGTATTTCTTCCGTATGTTTGAATATGTTTTTCTATTTTCATTTTTTATTCATAATTTTAAATTGTGGTAGAATCTGCAATCATTTCATTTGATTTTTAACTGTCATCAACAACGGTAGCATAACGGATAAACATATTTTGGCAGAGTCTTATTAAGTTGTTAACAGCGGAATTTAGTTTATTAATAAATTAATAAAGTTTAAGACAAATTTGTAATTTAAATAAAATTTGTTTTTAATCCGTGTTCTAATATAACGGAAATAATTTTAAAGGTATCTCGCTAATTATTACAAAATAACGACGGTTTCGAACTTAAACTTTAAATCAAAAATTTTTTCATAAAAAAAAAATAAAAAAGTAAGTGCAATTTTAAATAAAAAATTTTGTGATATATTTCATATAAGTTAAAACTGGATAAAGCACTCAAAAACGTAATCCTTTTCATCTATTAAGAGCTGTTGAATGCACAAATGCCGTCGGATACTTACTCTTCATAAAAATCGGCTTTTACATACAGATACAAATGGATTTCTTCGTACTTTACAATAAACTGGAATTTATTCGCCTTAGATCTCGTTAACCGCTGATCCATTATCTAAAGTTATTTTTATGAAATTTTTAAAATTATCTAGAATCTTAAAATATGGACTATTTGACAACTATAAATCTTAAATCTCACACACTCAGATTCATTAATTATAGTTTCTCGCCTGGAAACAATTAAAATTATTTGTTTAAATACCCGGCCTAATCAAAATTTTTCGAACGAAAAATACAATTTTTGAAAAACACCACCTTCGATTATATGAGCTTTCTCCAAGCTGATACAATTTTTAAAGTTCTTCAAAGTTTGTAAATTTTCTTTTTTGTTTAGATTATATGGCGGTTCAAAAGTTGCCTTTTTTATATATATATTTTTTTTTTTTTTTCAAAAAATGCCCATTTTATGTTTCTATAACCTTCGATACAGTTGCCCGAATTTTATGACTTAAAGCGTATGTCCTGTAGTTTTATGTTCTTAAAATTAACCGATTAAATAATTTATTAAAGGACAAGGGATTTTAATTAAGCACTTGACTCAGGGATATCGCGAAGGCATATCTTCCATTGTCTTTTATCTTCTCTCAAATATGGATTATAGTATCAACAACAGAATATAAAAACGAAAAGTGGGCCCATGAGGAATACCGAATAATAGTGTCGATTTTTTTTGTTGTTGAATTATTATTAGATGTAAAACTTTGCTTCCGCCGTTATTTTTCCGAATTTATGATTCGAAATCTTGCGGTTATCTTTGAAGCAATCCACGAATCAATCAAATTTTTTACTTCTTCATAAAACCGGAAGTGCTTTAAAGCCAGTCCGTGTGCCAGTGAGCAAAACAAGTGTTAGCAACGTCTAGAAAATACTGCGCGTGGAATGGAACTTCCCATTTCAACGTTTCTACCACTCTCGGCACGTTCTTTTACCAATAGCAGCCTCACCATAGGTATTTAAGGTATTTCAGCCGCAGATTTCTTCATATTAATGCAGAAAATTAAAAATTCCCGCAAATTACGAGAATATTTAATCGAGAATAACTTTATGATATTTGATTGTTCTCTTCAAACGAATCATTTGCCTTCGGTATAGACCCCCTGTGATCGTCTGACCCGATTTTAAGAGCTCATCATAGATATTCGGCTTCCGCCTTGATTTGGCTGGTTGGCCGGGCTTTGTGCTTGAGGTTAACGTAATGTATCCATTTTTTATTACCAGTAACAATACGATGCAAACACAACATCTTTTTAAAGCGTTCAAGCAGCATTTCCGACAATCTTTGTCAAGCTTCCAATTCCTCATCTTCACAATTTTTAAGATACTAATTGAGGTTCGTCGCTGATCAAAGTTATCCGGTCAAGCCCAACCATATGATACCTTACACTGAATTCAACTATGACAAAATTAATCAAAATTTAGGTCATTTTAGTATTGCGCAATTGGGCACCTGGCAAAACTTCTATTCCAGGAAGTCAGACCTATTTGAAATAATAGATCGATTTCGGCCAATTTCAATATCAATGGTCGCAGTACCAAAGATAATATTTTCACAAATTTCATCAAATTATTTGATTGCAAAAGGACGGACATTTTTAAACTTGTCCAGAAAGTAAGTCAACCGAAATAAATTAAGGTGAGTCTCAAAGCTATATTTTTATAGTGATGATGAATAACTAAAAACAAATAATTCTAAACTTTAGAATTAGCCATGGTTGCGATGCTCTTGTGCACTTTCGCAATGTCTTACAAAAACATTTTTTTTCGCTTTTTGTTAGGCAGTTTTGCAACGATTTCGGCCTTCAATTGTTCCAATAATGCACAATAATACTCCTTTTTCCTTTTTAGAGGTAGTCCACGAAGAGTATACCATTGACAATCCCAGAAAACTGACGCCATATCTTTTTCGACCCATTGAGCCTCCTTTGCCTCGAAACACTCTGTCGGACACTTATTCTATTCTCTGGTGTGTAATAAAGTCTGCCCGATTCCAAACACTCTTTCGAAGGGTTCTAGCGTTCGTGTTTTATATATATTTTTTTGACATTGTCTTCGGTAACCAAATCGAAAGCCTGCCACTGCAAACTTGATCGGTAGTGGAGTTGCGGTCACATCGAAATTCTCGAAAGCAATATTTATAGAACTTTTCTTTCCTTACACCAGCCATTTTCTTGTTAAATATTGAGGATTCAGATGCTCTTGATGTTCTGAGAATGATGAATGAGAATTCAATGTGATGTCCATTGGACAAATCACATTTTCCAAGTGTCGAAAGAAGCATTCTAGTGTCTCGGTTTGGTTAAACGGTGTAAGATAAACTTCACTTCATCTGGTCTCCACACTATTTATACCACCTATATCCGACCAAAACTAGAATACAACTCTCATGTATGGGCCGGTGCTTCAAAGTCTATTTTGGAGCTTCTCGACCGAGTGCAGGACAGAACGAAAGTGGACATCGGTGACAGTAAGGTATCCAACTGATCAACTAGAGCACCGTTGAAATGTGAGATGTGTCACACTTTTCTGTCGCTACACTTTGTAATGTGCTGTAACGAAATCAGGAAACTTGTTCCCAATACTCGAACTTTCCTAAGGAATACAAGTCTATTTGTTAGAGCTCATCCCTTAGTAGTCGTTTGGCAGTAAAAAAAAAAACAAACTACAGAGAAAATTCGTTCTTTAGCCGTACAGTTCATAAGTGCAATTTGCTTCTAGCAGAAGTTTTCCCAGTCAATTGCAATATAGGGAAGTTCAAATCGAATGTCCACAAACACAACTCCAAATATTAAGCTCGAATAATGCCGAATGCAGATTTTGCCTTACAATATATTTGTCGGCGCCACCTTTTGTAGATAAGATAATTAAAGGTACCTACACATCTAATAACCTCGTTATCCACATTGATGTGTGTCGACGGGTTTGCGCCATAGCTTCCAGGCATAATCTTTGTCTTGGATATTTTGATTTCCAGTGTTTTCTTGAAGGTGACATGAGCTTTGGCTTAAAAGTCAAACTTCATGAGCGTTTTACCAGTACTCGAGTTGTTGAAAGGGTGTTCATTGGATACCGTCTCTACCATTCAAAGCCGTGCTCATTATGTTGCCGATAATGAGGATAAAAACTATAGGCGACAATATACATCTTTGTCTCTCTCTAGTGGTAACTTCGAACGGATTTGACAATTTGCCCGAATTAACTTTGGAATTTTCGTTGGCTTATTACGATTTTCCAAAATTCTCCATAGATAGCTCCTATTGACGCTGTCGAATGTCCATAAACGCTTGGTAAATGGGAGTGCGGAATTCTTTGCATTGCTCTATAATTATTCTTACAGTGTTGATTAGGTCAACACAAGATCGATTCTCTCTGAACTTAAACTGATTTTCGCGAAGTGTAGAGAAAACTATTAAAAATTAGTCGACTTAGTTTTTTGCTCGGTATTGGAAGAAGTGTTATATATGTAGTTATTGCAGCCTTTGGAGTCAACCTTTTTAGGTATTTTGTCTAGTATACCTTCATTCCAGGGGAGGTTAGCAGAGTTTCTTCTTCCCATATTTTACGCACAAATAAGTGCTTTTAATATCGTTCTTCACTTCTTGTATCTTTTGTGGATTGTCCAAAATTCCATTGAAGAAACTGTCATGGTTGGTTATATTATGCACTTCCGTTAGTGGTTCTAATCCAATACTATTGATAAATGTTGACTTGAAGTGTTTTAGCCAGCGTATTAATTGCTCATCCGGAGTTGAGAGAAGTGTACCGCTACTACACAAGATGGAACTGTTGGTGTAGGTAGATTTTCCATACAACGCTACTTAATAGTAGCCCTCGTATTACTAAGATTCAAATGGAGTGCGTAAACAAAACAGAAATGAATAAAATCTTTAATAAGACGCAGTTTACACAATAAAGAGCCGTATTTGCACACCTTCGCCATATAAGGAATATAATTAATTAAAAAAAAAACAAGTAAGAAAGTGCTATAGTCGATCAAGCCCGACTATACGATACCTTTCACCACTAAGGTCAAAAATGCTGTTTTTCCTGTATAAAGACAAATATTTGCCAAATTTTGCCATCATACAAAGATTTTATCAAAACTTATATATTTAAGCTGTTCCCGTCATTTGGAATTATATGAGAGCTAGGGTCAAATGTGGACCGATTATCTCGAAATTTGGCAAATTAATTACAAAAATTATGTTTGCAAAAAATAAATTTAAAATTCTCATTATCTTCAGATTTACGAGAGTTTTAGTGATTTTTGGTCTCATTTAGTGCGTTTTGAAAGAAGAGTTTGTATGGGAGCTATGTCCAAATGTGGACCGATTTCAACGAAATTTGTTACAGTGATTTAAGTTTACAAAAGCAGTATTTGTTTTAAATTTCATGAAAAAATATTGATATTTGTGGCCAATATATCAATTCTGGGAAGTGGGACCTATGGGAGGTACCATAAATAATGGACCGATTTTGACGAATTTCAATAGCCATAGGTCCCACTATCAAAAAAATGATCTGTGCTAAATTTCATCAAATTATCTTTAGAATTGCGACCTGTACTTTGATTACATGGTTAACATGGGGTCCACCCAGACGGACGGCAGAACTGACATTGCTAAATCGACTCAGAAAGTGATTCTAAGCCTATTGGTATACTAAAAGGTCTAATACAAATATTTCTTTGCGTTAGATACTTCAGCACAAGTTTATAATACCCTTTCCACCTATGGTGGTGAAGGGTATAAAAATGGAGATCCAAGGCAGGTATCCCAAGTAGTCCACGGATTTCGAAAATAGTTTGAAGTATGCAAAACTATTTTAAACCTAAATCTATAAAGAAAGCCCAAAAATTTAATTATAAACACGTTAAATAATTTTGACCAGGTTTTCAACTAAAATACTTTTTTTGCCTCTTCGCTCCAAAAATGTGATGTTTTTTTTTGCGAGGTAATCCTCCAAAAGTATCCCATGACAATTCCAGAAAACCAACGTCATAGAGTTTCCGACCTATTAAGCCTCTCTCGGCCGCTTCGGAGCACTAAGTCGGGCACTCATTCTGGTCTATGGTGTGTAATAGCGTATACAAAAGTCCGCCCGATTCTAAACACTCTTTCAGGTCAGGAGTGAGCATTCGCAGGATAACTTTTTCATATGCAGAATATTGCCCATAATATGGCGTACTAGCAGATACCAGAAAAATTAGTACTGAGCACACTAACCTTTGTATTAACCTAATCAGAGGGCCTACTGTTTGCGGACTTATGTAGGGTTTATATAACTCAAGCGGCCGACGATTGAATGAAATTTACATGTATTTTGTTTTTGTTACAATAACAAAACACATGTTAATTTCACTCAATCGTCAGCAGCTTGAGTTATATAAACCCCACATTAATCGGCTGTGGAGCTGCGGCCACTATACGAAACTCTCGAAGCAATATTTGACAGTGTAATCTGACGGAGCATTATCATGGGGCTAATACTTATCCAACTTTTCTTTCCTTCACTAAAATTAAAATGAAGTTCGTGGAAAAACAGAAATAAATTAAATTTTTAATGAATCGTAGATCACACAATAAAGAGTCGCATTTGCACACCTTCACTATAGTCAAACAATTATATTTCATTAAATTTTAAAATACCAACGCAGTTAACAAATGAATCATAGAAACTATTGAGAAACATAATACCGGATCAACCCCAACAATTTAGTGTTAACAAGCCACACAAATTATTTAAACTATTAGTTATGTTGCAACATTTTAGACCTTTCAAAAAACATTTGAACATTAAAATAAACTGCATGTGTGACATTAATGTTATCAATCATTTTGGAGTAAAAGTTCGGTTACAAACGTACACACTTGTAGTCATTTGTAGTCATATAACCTATACATCTATGTAAGTGTTAAGGACATGCATGTGTTCACAAACGTATATACACACACGCACACATGACCAATTAAGGATAACAAGTTTATAAAACTCTCTCTGTATGTAACAAATAAACTGAATAAAAACTACCATCATCATCATCCAGTTATTTCTCACATGTGATGATATCAAGGCCAAAGGCTTAAATACAAAATGATTAAGTACTTCAAAATGACTAAAGCTATGATTGTGTGGTGTTTTTTTTGGAACACTAGGATTTACACATAAATATTTAGTAGATGATACATAGTTCATGTATGTACATTGTACCATTACACTTGTAACAAACGCACTTTTTATACCCTTCACCACCATAGGTGGAAAGGGTATTATAAGTTTGTGCTGATGTTTGTAACACATAGAAATATTTGTCTCAGACCCACCTTTTAGTATACCAATAGGCTTAGAATCACTTTCTGAGTCGATTCAGCGATGTCCGTCCGTCCGTCCGTCTGGCTAGCTGGCTGGACCCCCATGTAAACCTTGTAATCAAACTACAGGTCGCAATTCTAAAGATAATTTGATGAAATTTGGCACAGATAATTTTTTTGATAATGGGACCATGGCTATTGAAATTGGTCAAAATCGGTCCATTATTTATGGTACCTCCCATAGGTCCCACTTCCCGGAATTGCTGTATTGGCCACAAATATCAATATTTTTCCATGAAATTTAAAACAGATACTGCTTATGTAAACCTAAATCACTGTACCAAATTTCGTTGAAAGCGGTCCACATTTGACCATAGCTCCCATACAAACTCTTCTTCAAAAACGCACTAAATGAGACAAAAAATCACTAAAACGCTCGTAAATCTAAAGATAATGAAAATTTTGAGTTTATTTTTTGCATACATAATTTTTGTAACAGCTGTAATCAATTTGCCAAATTTCCAAATGACGGAAACAGGTTGAATATATACTTTTTAAGAAAATGTTTGTATGATGGCAAAATTTAGCAAATATTTGTCTTTATACAGGAAAAATAACACCTTTGACCTTAGTGGTGAAGGGTATCGTATGGTCGGCTTGACCGACTATAGCGCTTTCTTACTTGTTTATTGTATGAAATTGTGAATGTGTTATAAATGTATGTATGTTAATATGTGTGTTCTTCCTTTTATGATGCCAATTCGTAACCGAAAGGGTATTTTAAAATTGAATTTTTGATTTAAGGGTAAATGCAAAATAAGTTCGACTTTATTAAATAAAGACTTTTTCATTGTACTCCATGGAATAGATGTATGAGATTCATACTACTCTAGACTAGAGTAGATTTGACAAATGTCTGTACTTAAATTTTAAACAGTAAAAGCTCCTTTAATGGTCTGATTTGAAATATCACAATTATTTAACAAAGTTGAAGAAGTTTATTTTCATTATATCGAGGGTTTATATTCAAAAAGTGCTATCTACAAATTCACAATTTTACAGGAGAGGGAAAAAACTGTTTTTGTCATTAACTATAAGAGAAATAAATAAACTTTGTTTTACAATACCATACAAATCGGGGCTAAGATCTTGTACAAATTAAGTTTTTTATTAACTCCTTATATTTTCGGTTCTATAGTAGATAGCACTTTTTACGAGTTAAAATTTTATCGTTTCAAGTACTAAAGCAAGTAGATAGCATTATTTTAACAAGAAAAAAATAATATATAACGAAAATTGAAGCTTTTATCAAAATATCACGAATTTTAATTAAAATAACAAGTTTTTTGAATAAAACAAGATTTATTATATTTATATTAATAGAATTCAAGGTATGATCTTTCTTATATGACGTTTATTTACAATCCGTTAAGGTCAAAGGCCGAGTATATTTTAGAAATCCATGATTACAGTACTTTGTAGGGAATTGTGGTTCATTTTGTTGGTTTATCACAAATTACAATGTATATTTTATAACAATTGTTATTATTTCCACAAATATTTTTAATGTAGATAGCACTATTTTTTGATTATATGTAGATAGCACAAACACAATTTATAAAAAAAAAATGTTTTTAAATTATTTTTCTTCCTTAAAATTTATATAACATATGACAAATAAGCCAAGGAACACGTTTCCATTAAAAACCATTTTGGTCAAAAATGTAGATAGCACTTTTTGAATATAAAGCGTCGATATGTTTTATTTTACTCACTTTTTTAGGGATATGTATATTTAAGTCATTCCGGCATTTAGCCTTATTTGGGGACTATTTATTGCACAACCTCCTCTATTTGTTAAATAAAGCTATATCTCGAAAACTAGGGCTAACCTAAAAACGGTTAGCACCATAGAATTCAGAGTACTCGAATTATCTTTACACACAAGGGGTCCCTTTTACCGTTTTTTTTTTTTCAACTATCAATAATGAGTTTTTTCAGCTAGCACACACTTCCTTATGCCCTGTCCTTCTTGCGCCGTCGGCAAATCAATTTTATAAGGCAACATTTCGCGCCTTAGCTGTTCTAATTTGCCTGTCCATGTCGCAAACTTCAAACTTTCCTTCATACCTATAGTAGGTTTTATAGTCCGATATCTTCGGCTAGAGTTGGTTTCAGTCATCATAACGTTCTTGCATAGATTAGGCACCTCCAAAATCCTTGTATCAGCTGCCGTAGCAGGGGGATTTCTCGCATAATTATCCCTTGGAGTATTATATTCTGTTATGTTGTTTCTTTCCATTCTTAAAACATCGTAAGTGCTAACTCGATGGGTCCAAAGACATTATGTATTGCGAGCCGCTCGATCCGAGACAGACTGCCGCTTGCAACCGCAACTAACATGTTAAACAGACGCTGCAGTTTCGGACTTTAGCAAATACAATTATCTTAGAGCCTTATATTAAATACGTTGGAATGGCTCCAAGATAACTTCCTTTTCATATTAGAACCGACCTAAAATCCCACATGGGTTGTTTACTGCATCTTCAGCTAGGATGTTCATGTTACCAGGATGTAACACGATGAGAATAGAGTAGGAATTACCTGGTAGCTGAAGACGTCAGGCAACAACTGCTTTCCATTACATTCCAATGTCAATGTTAATACCAATAGTTTGATGTGTGTTGCAACTCAACTTTAATTGTGTTGCTAAAATGACATTACGTATGACAACTGATAACTGATAACAGAACCTCAGTTGCCTTGTCAATTTTAAATCAAACTGTAGATGGCAACAAGTTGCCAGTTATAGGTTATTTCAGCAAACTTGAATTTGTAGTTGCTGTGAATTTTGTTTGTAAAAAAAAAACGAAAAAATATATGGTCCTGTGATAAGCTCATGTGTACCATCTATACATAGAATGGAAATAAGTCCATAACTTCTAAACCGTTAGGCGAATTTAAAAAAAAAAAAACATGTACATATAGCAAAAGTGTTGGAAAGCTTAAGTTTTGAACCTGGGAAACATAGATTTTACTCGGGCGGCACAATTCGCTCCGAAAGTTGACTCATACATCACTTAAAACGATGTATAATTGTATTTGGTGGCAAGTTTTTTCATTCTTCTGCTATGGGCAACCTCCTAATACAACATTAATTTGATAACCTGAAATCGCAGATCTGGTATCGTCCCTATGAATGTTGCTTAACGCTGCCGTATACGTGGTATGATCTAAAGGATCAAGTATATATCTTGGTACGCTATCCTGATACATGCGAAATTCTTTCTTGGCATGCCTTGGTGAAGACCCCAACTGTGTGATGATTAAGGAACTGCTAAGTTAGCATGATGTTGTGTTCCTTTAGTGGAAGGATATTTGATTCCTGTTCTTGGGGCTGGGGTTTGGCAGCTTTTAATTCTGTGGTTGTGCTGCCTACCCCCTTTCCAGACGCCGGGTATAATAAGGCTAGTCAGGGACAGATTAAGGACACATGTCAAGAACTCGACTCCCCACTCAGCATGTAAATTCCGTCAGGAATTAGCTAAGCTGTACACAAGGCCTCTGAAACTTCTTACTTACTTAAATGGCCTATATTTACAACCTGTTAAGGTCAAAGGCCGAGCATTCTATAATTTCGCAAGCCAAGCTTTGAAAGATTTTTTTATACTTGATCTTTCCAACGAACTACTAGCCCGACATCATGACCCATATTTTTATAGTTTTAATGGGAGAACTCGCGACACTTCTTAGCTCACTACTTTAGCGGGTGTTAAGGTAGCTAACCAGCTAATACGAGGAGGTCAGTGTCCACAGTTGAGATGAGGGATAGACCACCCCAGAACCGTTGCTTGGGATCCAACATCCCCTACATCACCCACAAAACACTACCTAGCCATTAATAATTTCAGAAAGCAACAAATTCTGTGGGTTAATAATTTTTAAGAGAAGTAACACTCAATCAAATACTGCCTATACAATGTATGTATATTGTTTATATAAATTAGGTTATGCAACAGTGAAGTTGCGCCATTTGTTATTATTTAGACGCACTATTCTAAGCTTTTTGTTCTACATCAAATTTTACTTCTTTAGCATCGACAGCGTGTTATTGCTGTAGGCTTAGCGCCGATGGTGAATGTTGTGGTTGTTAATAATTTGAATAGAAATTAAGAACTAAGTGTTCACTGTATTTCAAACATTAGCTCATGAGCTTAAAAGCATTTATCATATGTTAGACTTTTTTTAAATCCTTTTTAAGGGATAGAAACATTTTTATTTTAAAGTAAAACTCTCGTTGTAATTAAGTTTTTAAAGGTTGTTTACAAGTTAAGTGTTGGTAAAATGTTTCAGTGGAAAAATCAGGGTGTAAAAACGCAAATCAATCATCTTAAGGGGTTGATGGATGTATGAAAGAGAGCTACCCTTGTTAAGATGGCTCAACTAAATAGTATAAATTTGAACAATTTTAAATTGTAAATTGTAATTATTAAGTTTTTTAAACGAAATTTTTACTATTTTTTTTATAAAGTTAAATATTGCTATGATAGATTATGGTAATATCAGGTGGCAAAGAGTTAATTTTTAGAACTTGAATTTAATTAAGATGTTATAAAAGATCCCAAAGCCCAAGACCATTAGGTATATCAACATCTGTTATTATATAAATTGGTTATCATTTGGACAGTATAAATTTTTTAAAGAAAAATTTTCGCTAAAAAATTTTTTCTATAGAAAAATTTTCGTTAAAAAATTTTTTCTATAGAAAAATTTTCGTTAAAAATTTTTTCTATAGAAAAATTTTCGTTAAAAAATTTTTTCTATAGAAAAATTTTCGTTAAAAAAATTTTTTCTATAGAAAAATTTTCGTTAAAAAATTTTTTCTATAGAAAAATTTTCGTTAAAAAATTTTTTCTATAGAAAAATTTTCGTTAAAAAATTTTTTCTATAGAAAAATTTTCGTTAAAAAATTTTTTCTATAGAAAAATTTTCGTTAAAAAATTTTTTCTATAGAAAAATTTTCGTTAAACAATTTTTTCTATAGAAAAATTTTCGTTAAAAAATTTTCGTAAAAAAATTTTCGTTAAGAAAATTTTTCTATAGAAAAATTTTCGTTAAGAAAATTTTTCTATAGAAAAATTTTCGTTAAAAAAATTTTTCTATAGAAAAATTTTCGTTAAAAAAATTTTTCTATAGAAAAATTTTCGTTAAAAAAATTTTTCTATAGAAAAATTTTCGTTAAAAAAATTTTTCTATAGAAAAATTTTCGTTAAAAAAATTTTTCTATAGAAAAATTTTCGTTAAAAAAATTTTTCTATAGAAAAATTTTCGTTAAAAAAATTTTTCTATAGAAAAATTTTCGTTAAAAAAATTTTTCTATAGAAAAATTTTCGTTAAAAAAATTTTTCTATAGAAAAATTTTCGTTAAAAAAATTTTTCTATAGAAAAATTTTCGTTAAAAAAATTTTTCTATAGAAAAATTTTCGTTAAAAAAATTTTTCTATAGAAAAATTTTCGTTAAAAAAAATTTTTCTATAGAAAAATTTTTCTATAGAAAAAATTTTTCTATAGAAAAATTTTCGTTAAAAAAATTTTTCTATAGAAAAATTTTCGTTAAAAAAATTTTTCTATAGAAAAATTTTCGTTAAAAAATTTTTTCTATAGAAAAATTTTCGTTAAAAAAATTTTTCTATAGAAAAATTTTCGTTAAAAAAATTTTTCTATAGAAAAATTTTCGTTAAAAAAATTTTTCTATAGAAAAATTTTCGTTAAAAAAATTTTTCTATAGAAAATTTTTCGTTAAAAAAATTTTTCTATAGAAAAATTTTCGTTAAAAAAATTTTTCTATAGAAAAATTTTGGTTAAAAAAATTTTTCTGTAGAAAAATTTTCGTTAAAAAAATTTTTTCTATAGAAAAATTTTCGTTAAAAAAATTTTTAATTCGTTAAAAAAATTTTTCTATAGAAAAATTTTCGTTAAAAAATTTTTTCTATAGAAAAATTTTCGTTAAAATATTTTTTCTATAGAAAAATTTTTGTTAAAAAATTTTTTCTATAGAAAAATTTTCGTTAAAAAATTTTTTCTATAGAAAAATTTTCGTTAAAAAATTTTTTCTATAGAAAAGCTTTCCTTAAAAAATTTTTTCTATAGAAAAATTTTCGTTAAAAAATTTTTTCTATAGAAAAATTTTCGTTAAAAAAAATTTTTTCTATAGAAAAATTTTCGTTAAAAAAAATTTTTTCTATAGAAAAATTTTCGTTAAAAAAAATTTTTTCTATAGAAAAATTTTCGTTAAAAAAAATTTTTTCTATAGAAAAATTTTCGTTAAAAAATTTTTTCTATAGAAAAATTTTCGTTAAAAAATTTTTTCTATAGAAAAATTTTCGTTAAAAAATTTTTTCTATAGAAAAATTTTCGTTAAAAAATTTTTTCTATAGAAAAATTTTCGTTAAAAAATTTTTTCTATAGAAAAATTTTCGTTAAAAAATTTTTTCTATAGAAAAATTTTCGTTAAAAAATTTTTTCTATAGAAAAATTTTCGTTAAAATATTTTTTCTATAGAAAAATTTTTGTTAAAAAATTTTTTCTATAGAAAAATTTTCGTTAAAAAATTTTTTCTATAGAAAAGTTTTCGTTAAAAAATTTTTTCTATAGAAAAATTTTCGTTAAAAAAAATTTTTTCTATAGAAAAATTTTCGTTAAAAAATTTTTCTATAGAAAAATTTTCGTTAAAAAATTTTTTCTATAGAAAAATTTTCGTTAAAAAATTTTTTCTATAGAAAAGTTTTCGTTAAAAAATTTTTTCTATAGAAAAATTTTCGTTAAAAAATTTTTTCTATAGAAAAATTTTCGTTAAAAAATTTTTTCTATAGAAAAATTTTCGTTAAAAAAAATTTTTTCTATAGAAAAATTTTCGTTAAAAAATTTTTTCTATAGAAAAATTTTCGTTAAAAAATTTTTTCTATAGAAAAATTTTCGTTAAAAAATTTTTTCTATAGAAAAATTTTCGTTAAAAAATTTTTTCTATAGAAAAATTTTCGTTAAAAAATTTTTTCTATAGAAAAATTTTCGTTAAAAAATTTTTTCTATAGAAAAATTTTCGTTAAAAAATTTTTTCTATAGAAAAATTTTCGTTAAAAAATTTTTTCTATAGAAAAATTTTCGTTAAAAAATTTTTTCTATAGAAAAATTTTCGTTAAAATATTTTTTCTATAGAAAAATTTTTGTTAAAAAATTTTTTCTATAGAAAAATTTTCGTTAAAAAATTTTTTCTATAGAAAAGTTTTCGTTAAAAAATTTTTTCTATAGAAAAATTTTCGTTAAAAAATTTTTTCTATAGAAAAATTTTCGTTAAAAAAATTTTTTCTATAGAAAAATTTTCGTTAAAAAATTTTTCTATAGAAAAATTTTCGTTAAAAAATTTTTTCTATAGAAAAATTTTCGTTAAAAAATGTTTATAGTAGTTTAATTTAAATACTACGAGAAATTTTTAATGAAATGAAAAAACTCGTGTATGTCTAAATTAGAATAACAAAACATGCATAATTAAAATAAGGTAAATATTTTTTCTACATATGTAAATATGTGAAAAATTGTTAACAAAAACCAAACATAAAGTGTTTAAAACAACACTTGAACACATTTGAAAAAAAAAACAGCAAATACTGTCAGTCGTTTCCCTTTCCGTTTGCGAAAAAAACAAGGATTTTTTTAAACAAATAAACAAACAAGTGCTACAAAACTTTTGACAACTCAATATTACTAAAATCATAAATTAGAAAATGGAATCACGGCTGAAATGGTAGTAGATATACATAAGTATTATATTCTAATAAGCCTTGCATAAAATTTAGTTGCTATACTTTGTATGATATGCCTTTTAAATCCAGTTTTCTTTTCATTAAAAATTCTATAATAGCGTCGCCACTCAGGAAGAATGAGAAGTAACCAATCAGCTACTAGTATCTGCGTTAATATACGAGTATCTGCCAACTTTCAATTAAACAAACAAAACCATATTGCGGCGCCAGAAAAAAATGTTATGTTTTAATTCCCTAACAATCTGTTGTCACACTTTGGAGTTTTTAGCGCTCTTTTATATTCACATTAATAATAGAAAAAAGTTTTTGTTGATTTTTTCCTTACTAACACTGTCATAAATACCCCGCAGTAAAGTTATGATATTTAGAGCCAGAGATTCTTAACGCCTCAGAAAAAAATACATTTGAATGTTAATATTTTCTAACATAACTTCGCTGTTCTAAAAGAATCAGTTGAAACCTGAAACTGTTTTCGTAAACTATGCGAAGTACATTGAAGTAACCTTAAAGTCTAGGTCCAAAAAGTGACAGTTCCAGGGAATGTTTTGACATTGTTCCCATGTAGTTAACAATGAAAATAATACCAATAAAACTTTATGAAGTTATCTTCTAGTTAAAAACTCTTTAACAATGCTTATTTTTATATAATTTATAATAACTTTTCGGAGGTAATTAACCTCCGATATCAGCGATTTCCTTGTTTTTTTTAGAGGTATAGAACTTCGAATTGAAATAAAACACAAGAAAATCGTTTTAATGTCCATCAATTTGGCTTTATTGGAAGGATAATTTTATGCCATTAATGTTTAAATATGATTTCGGGCATGTGGCCGCCGCGGCTGGCTCGAATAAAGCCAATTCTACAGGTCCAATTTTCAACTACCTTTTCGAGCATATGGGGCCGTATGTTGGCAATAACGCTACGAATGTTGGCTTCCAAGTCCCCTAACGTTTCTGGTTTGTTGGCGTAGACGAGCGACTTCACATATCCCCAAAGAAAATAATCCAGTGGTGTCAAATCGCACGATCTTGGTGGCCAATTGACAGGTCCATTCCGCGAAATTATGCGCTCATCGAATGTTTCCTTCAATAAATCAATTGTGACGTGCGCTGTGTGGCATGTAGCGCCGTCTTGTTGGAACCACAATTGGGGAACAAAATAGTCGGTTATCATGGCTCTATACCGGTCTCCATTTATGGTAACTGACTCTCCAGCATTATTTCGGAAGAAGTATGGCCCAATGACTCCACCAGCCCATAGAGCATACCAAACAGTCTGTTTTTGTGGATGTAATGGCGTCTCAAGGGTCTCATGTGGATTCTCTTCACTCCAAATGCGGCAATTTTGCTTGTTGACGTAGCCATTCAACCAAAAATGAGCCTCATCACTGAACAAAATTTTGCGATGAAAATCAGCATCGAGATCAATCTCATTTTCGGCCCATACACCAAAATCACGACGTATTTCATGGTCTCGCGGCTTTAATTCTCGCACAAGCTGGATCTTGTAAGGTCGCAAGCCAAGATCTTTGCGCAAAATCTTCCATAAAGTTGATGGACAAAGCTCCAATTGCTGTGCACGGTGGCGAATCGATTCATTCGGGTCCTCTTCAACACTTTGCTCTACAGCGGCAATTGTTTCTTCGGTGCGCACTGTTCGACGTCGCTGCGGATGCGTATTATCACATAGAGTAAACGTAGTGCGAAAACGATTCATGGTTAACCGAATTAATTGCTCTGATGGACGATTATGTCGACCATAAAATGGACGGAGCTTGCGGTAAACTTCGCGAACTGAACCATTATTTTCGAAATAAATTTGCACGATTTGCAAGCGTTGTTCTTTTGTCAACCTGTTCATGATGAAATGGCAAACCAAACTAAATATTAATCACTTGACAGCTGACAAAATGGCCGCCAGTTAAAAAAGTGATGCCAACTTAAAGTTCTATACCTCAATAAAAAACACCCGATACCTGATAGTAAGTCTAAATCAAAAAATTCTTACAGAAAGATTTTGGTGTGATTTCTTATAGTTTGAGAGTTATGGGATTTAAAAATTTCAAGATTTATACTGCATAAGTTTAGAAGTTTATATCTGTCATTAACATTTTTGGTATCAAAAAGCTAATGAAAATATTTTTCAAATGATATACTATATATTTTTCGATTTATCTTATATTCTTAAACGAGCAATAATTGTTTCTATATATATATATATATATATAGAATGGCTATCTCGAAAACGGCTCTAACGATTTTGATAAAATTTTGACAGTGGGTACCTTTTTTGATGTATAGGTAGAAGAAGAAAGGACTTTTGGAACCTTTGCCTCTAAGAGTGTAAAAACGGGTAAAAAGGGGAAAAAATCGAAAACGTTATATCTCCTAAAGTAATAGGTATAGAACCAAAATTAAAATTACGTTTTAAACAGCTATGAAAATAAGCGGACAGGTGTTTGGTACTTTTTTGAAACTATGTCCGATAGTGGGTAAAAAAGGGTGAAAATAGTTTTTTGCTACTTTTGTTAACCCACTCTTTTTTTTAATTTAGGACCAGCACTCAGGGGATGACCCCTACTTATGCGATGCATTGTGTTGGAACTAGGAAAATAGGTTATGGGAAGGAGGATAGATGGAGTAGTGTTTGTGGGCATTTGATTTGAATTTACCTATATTGCAACTGGCAGGGAAAACTTCTGCGGGGAGAGAATTCCACATACGAACTGTACGGCTAAAGAACGAATTTTCTCTGTAGTGTGTTGTTCGGTCTACCGGCCAATCGACCACAAAGGAATGAGCTCTAGCAGAATGACGTGTATTGCGTAAAAATGTCCGAGTTTCGGGAACAAGTTCCCTGATTTCGTTAGAGCAAATTCCAAAGTAGTAACGATAGAACAGTGTGACACAACCCACATTGCGACGGTGCTCAAGTGAATCAATAGAGTTGGATACCCTACTGTCACCGATGAGCACTTTCGCCCTCTCCTGCACTCGGTCGAGAAGCTCCAAAATAGACTTTGAAGCACCGGCCCATACATGAGAGTTGTATTCCATTTTCGGTCGGATGTAGGTGGTGTAAATAGTAAGGAGATCAGATGAAGTGAAGTATCTCTTGACACATGAAGTATCTCTTGACACATGAAAGATATGCTTTGACCAACGGACATCACATTGAATTCTCGTGCCTAGAACATCAAGAGCATCTGATTCCTCAATATGTACACCACCCATTAATACAGATGAAGTAACATGGTTTGCCGTGCGTTTATGCGTAAGCATACAACATTGAGTTTTCCGCGCATTAAAATCAACTCTATTCGCACGACCCCATTCCGAAATTGTTTCTAAATCGCGGTTTAATGATTCATTCATGTTTTGTCTCATAGCGTCCACCTCGAGGAGGCTTGGCCTACGATTGAATGAAAATGAATGGCAAATGTTACTATCATCTGCAAAAGAGTAGATAGGGTTGGAAGTTTGACGTAGAAGGTCATTTATAAAGATTAGAAATAGAGTAGGAGAAAGAACAGAGCCTTGCGGTACCCCTGAATTAATCTTGAACTCGTTTGAAGAGAACCCATCTATAACAACTCGTATAGTGCGATCTCTGAGGAAGCTCGATATAAACCGAGAGAAGTTAGTACCGACACCAAAGGCAATAAGTTTTGATAGAAGTGCTCCGTGCCACACTCTATCAAACGCCTTGGAAATATCTAGAGCCACAACTTTACTTTCGCCAAAACGGTGTATTGATTGACACCATTTTTCCGATAGGAAGGCTAGCAGATCTCCCGTAGAGAGTCCCCTACGGAACCCATACTGGCGGTCGCTTAGTAGGTTGTTAGACTCAAGATATTTAACAAGATGGTTAACCATACTCTCCAAAACTTTGGAGAGTGCAGAACAAATTGCAATTGGGCGGTAATTTTCAGGGTTGTTAGCCTCACCCTTTTTAGGGATTGGCGTAACATTAGCAACCTTCCAGCACCGAGGAAATGTACCGGCATGGTACAAGGTGCTGAAAAGGTTAGCTAATGGACGCGCAAGCGTCGAAGAGCACTGCTTCAAGACCAGTGCTGGAATGCCATCTGGCCCTGGAGACTTATTTATATTGAGATCCGCTAAAACCCGTTTTACAGCACGAGCGCGAAAGAATATCTTTGGCATAGTTACAGATACTCTTTCGAGCTCGGGCAGAGGTTGAGTGCTTTCCGGCAAGCGAGAATTGCTTGCAAATAATTCAGCTAAAAGGTTAGCTTTATCAACCGGGTCTGTGAATGTCTGACCATCCTTTAAAAGAAAAGAAATTGAAGAACTAGCATTATTCTTGACTCTTTTAACGAATGACCAGAAATTCTTGCTGCCCCGAGGAGCAGCAAGAATTTTAGTACGAAGGCGTTGCTCGTACAGAGCCTTTTCACGCCTTAATACTTTGGCACACGTACGCCTTGCCTGTTTGCGCTGCAAATCAGTAACTGGATTTTGGTTATTACGCCAGTTACTGAAAGCAACCTCACGGGATCTGACTGCATGTTTGCACGTCTGATTAAACCAAGTTTTTAATTTTGGTTTAATCGAAATATTTTTCGCTGGGATGAACATTTTCATTCCCAGCTTAATAACATTAGACACCATTTCAGCCGAGGCACTGACATTATTGTCAAGAAAACAAAGCTTCCAGTTAAAATGCCTAAAAAATTCGTTGAGCTCAGCCCAACGACCTTTTTCGTATAAAAAAGTTAAACGTTTCGTGGCTGGTTGAGAAACATCCCGAAGTCCGGAGAACGAAAAACTTTTTGAAAGTAGTGGATAAAAAGGGGAAAAATGAGTAATGTTATAACTTTTAAACAAATGAATGTTTGTATGTATGTTCTTTATAGAATAGTAAGCTGTGAATTTGATCATATTATGCTCTTTAGCGAAGATGTTGCGGATAAGCCGGCAAAGGTTTTTAAGTTGGTTAGACTAATTTCCGTCAGGTGGCGCCACTGAAAATTACTAAAAATTAATTAAATCGTAAACTGTGTATTTGATCATGCTATGATCTTAAGCAAAGTTGTAGCGCATGAGCCGACAAAGGATTTTTAGTTGGTGTGAATAATTTCCGACAGGTGGCGCTACTGAAAATTACTCAAAGTCAATTTAATCGTAAGCTGTACATTTAATCATGCTTTAATCTTTAGCAAAGTTGTTGCGGATAAGCCGACGAAGGTTTATTAATGGGAATGACCAAAGTCCAACAGGTGGCGCCACTGAAAATTACTCAAAATGAATTAAATAGTAAACTGTGCATTTGATCATGTTATAATCATTAGAAAAGCAGACGAAGGTTTCTTAGTTGGTATGAATAACTTCAGGTGGCGCCACTGAAAATTACTCAAAATGAAATAAATCGTAAACTGTGCATTTGATCAGGCTATAATATTTAGCAAAGTTTTTGAGGATGAGTCGACGGAGGTTTCTGTTGGTATGACCAATTTTCAAAATTTTTCAAAATGAGTTAATCTGTAAACTATGCAAACTACGTGTTGATCGGAAAAAATAAATAAAATAATTCGAAATTAACTGAATATTTGCACAAAATGCTTATCATAAAGCTCCTAGCAAGGCTCGGTCAACCAGGTACTGATATATTAAGAGCTCATATACTTTTTTACAACCGATTTTTTTTAATGCGTATATTTTACAACAACATAAATATAAGTATGCTCTTTTATATAATGAATTTTATATAGGACATACTGGGCTTTTATATAACCTAAATTACGTAGCTCTAGCACATTTAAGTAATTAACTTTTTAAAAAGTTACTTCTATTGAGGTAGAATTATATAAATATCAATTTTTATTTTATATATCGAGCCCTTAGATTTTAATAATCGTAACTTCTTCAACTATTAGAGATAGCGTATCCTTACAGTATATTTTTCTTTCTTAAGTAGTTTTCGAGTGTGTAAACATCTTTTTGATAGGTTTATATTTACGAAAGTTATACGGACCAATAGGTTTTACATACAATGGTGCTCAACTTTGGCTCAGTGTAGAGGCCACTGTGCTAAAAATAGATATGCTTTTAAAAATTGGTCTAAAACTCTAATTACCCATTGGCCGATTTCTCCATATTGCGTCACAATTCGCCCAGTAGCTTAAAAATTATTGAAGTAAAACTAAAAAACTTCACATACAATACTTTGCACTATAACTTCTAAACCATTTAGAAAAAATTTAATTAGTTTATCGAAAGTAGCAAACTAACAAAGAACAAAACTGTTATGCATTTTTATCATTTTAATCTAAGGGCTCGATATTTATTAGATATTATTATATACATTATATATGATCCTGGATTTATTTATTCCTTGCGCGAGTGCTACGTCAGCATTAATTTCTGGACATGTGTGTCCCCCATGTACACTTGATCGTGTTAACTTATATATAAATATCGAAGCTAAAATATTCATTCCCATTTGAATCCTTGTATTCTAAATTTGTATTCTACATTCATGATTCCATCACTGGCTACTACTTTCTCAAATCTGGTCATCTTTTAAATATCCATTTTTTTATTATTCATAAGACCGAAAATGCTGATCAGCCAGGATGTGTGTCATTGATCAAAACAAGTTATAGTTCATGGGAGCAACGTGTGGAGAATACGGCGGGTGGCATAGGACTTTCCATTTTAACGAACGTTATCAACAAATTAAATGTGTATAATAACGATCACCAGTAATTGTCGGATTTAGCAACTCATATTCAAAGATAGGCAGCCCAGGAGCCGAAGACTTTTTGTAATTTTCGTAAATATCACGACCAATAATAAAACTCGTGAAAATGAAGGATATTCTTCTATAAAAATATTTTCGATAAAAACATTTTTTTATATAAAAATTTTTTATAAAAACATTTTTTATTGGAAAATTTTTTTAAAAAATTATTTTCGATAAAAATATTTTTCAGTGAAAATATTGATAAAAAAAAAATTTCGATAAAAAAAAATTTTTTATAGAAAAATTTCAGATAAAATAAATTTTCTATAGAAAAATATCCGATAAAAATATGTTTCTAAAGAAAAATTTTACGATGAAAAAAGTTTCCAATAAAAAAATTTTTTTATAGGAAATTTTTCAAAAAAAAAAATAATCTATAGAAAATTTTTCGATAAAAAAAAATGTTTCTATAAAACATTTTTCGATAAAAAAATGTTTCTATAGAAAATTTTCCGAGAAAAAAAATTTTCTATAGAAAAAAAAATTCTATAAAAAATTTTTCGATGAAAAAATATTTCTATAGAAAATTTTTCGATGAAAAATTTTTCTATAGAAAATTTTTCTGTAGAAAATATTTCGATGAAAAAATTTTTCTATACCAAATTTTTCGATGAAAAAAATTTTCTAAAGAAAATTTTTCTATAGAAAATTTTTCGACGAAAAACTTTTTTAAAGAAAATTTTTCGATGATAAAAATTTTCTATATAAAATTTTTTGATAAAAAAATTGTTCTATAAAAAATTTTTCAATAAAAAAATGTTTATATAAAAAATTTTCCAATTAAAAAAATGTTTATATAAAATACTTTTAAATAAAAAATATTTCTATAGAAAATTTTTCGATGAAAAAATTTTTATATAGAAAATTTTTCGATGAAAAAATTTCAATATAGAAAATTTTTCAATGAGAATTTTTTCTATAGAAAATTTTTCAATGAAAAATTTTTCTATAGAAAATTTTTTAATGAAAAATTTTTCTATAGAAAATTTTTCGATGAACAAATTTTCCTATAGAAAATTTTTCGATGAAAAAATTTTTCTATAGAAAATTTTTCGATGAAAAAAATTTTTTATAGAAAATTTTTTGATGAAAAAATTTTTCTATAGAAAATTTTTCAATGAAAAAATTTTTCTATAGAAAATTTTTCGATGAAAAAATTTTTCTATACAAAATTTTTCTATGAAAAAATTTCAATATAGAAAATTTTTCAATGAGAATTTTGTCTATATAAAATTTTTCAATGAAAATTTTTTCTATAGAAAATTTTTCGATGATAAAATTTTTCTATAGAAAATTTTTCGATGAAAATTTTTCGATGAAAAAATTTTTCTATAGAAAATTTTTCGATGAAAAAATTTTTCTATAGAAAATTTTTCGAT
Organism: Stomorhina lunata; assembly: GCA_933228675.1. Lineage (NCBI taxonomy): Eukaryota > Metazoa > Arthropoda > Insecta > Diptera > Rhiniidae > Stomorhina > Stomorhina lunata. The sequence continues at coordinate 51,306,052 of OW121743.1, read as the reverse complement.
GAAAAAATTTTTCTATAGAAAATTTTTCGATGAAAAAATTTTTCTATAGAAAATTTTTCGATAAAAAAATTTTTCTATAGAAAATTTTTCGATGAAAAAATTTTTCTACAGAAAATTTTTCGATGAAAAAATTTTTCTATAGAAAATTTTTCGATGAAAAAATTTTTCTATACAAAATTTTTCTATAAAAAATTTCCTATAGAAAATTTTGATAAACCTAAAAAAAAATAAAATAAAATTTTGATAAACCTTTTTTTTTAAATTTTTCTATATCAAATTTTTTGACGAAAAAAAATTTTTATAGCTAATTTTTCGACTAAACATTTTTTATAGAAAAATGTTCAATAAAAACATTTTCTATAAAAAAATTAAAAAAAATTTTCTATAGAAAAATTTTCGAACAAAAAATATTTTTCTATAAAAAATTTTCGACAAAAATATTTTTCTATAGAAACATTTTTGATAAAATATTTTTCTTCAAAAAGAAGAGTATTCGTATTTGATCCCAAATCTGTTACATTTATTTATTAATGTAACAGACCAATTTATTGATAAAAAGCCAAAAAATGTTTGGGAGAAACCAAATTCCTCGACGCGTTTCGATGGTTGGTTAAGCCATCTCTTCAGGAGGATTATCCCCAATTTAAACAGATCGAAAACCTTGCTTTATTATTAAATTTACAAACAAAACTTTTAAGAATTATGTTCATAAACCATAAGTAAAAGCGTAGATTATCGACTGAACAAAAACAAACATTTTTCAGTTTTCATTTACCTTCACTTCCCACATATATTTCTTTAGAAACATTTTTGATAAAAAAAATTTCTATAGAAAAATTGTTGATAAAAAAAATTTGTGATAAAAAATTTTCTATAGAAAAATTTTTAATAACAAAATTTTCTTAAAAAAATTTTCTATAAAAAATTTTTAATAACAAAATTTTTCTAGAGAAAAATTTTTGATAAAAAATTTTCTTTAGAAAAATTTTTGATAAAAAAAATTTTCTATAGAAAAATTGTTGATAAAAAAAATTTTCTCTATATATTTTTCTTTTTCTTCGACCTATTTCCTTTTTCGCAAAAATAATAAAAGATTTTTTCAAGCTTGAGGTCTTATATTTGTTTTTTTTAAAAAATTAAATATATTTATTTAATTATTTATCGATATTTCGCTATCCGTTGGATAGCATCATCAGGATTAATGAGTACAATAAAAGAGTACAAGAAGTCTTACGTCTATTTGCTCTTAAGTGCAATTTTAATATTAATAGCAAATAGACGTAAGACTTCTTGTACTCTTTTATTGTACTCATTAATCCTGATGATGCTATCCAACGGATAGAGAAATATCGATAAATAATTAAATAAATATATTTAATTTAAAAAAAAAAAAACAAATATAAGACCTCAAGCTTGAAAAAATCTTTTATTATTTTTGCAAAAATATTTTCTATAGAAAAATTGTTGATAAAAAAATTGTGATAAGAAAATTTTCTATAAAAAAAATTTTTTAAAACAAAATTTTTTATAAAAAAATTTTTTATAAAAAAAAATTTCTATAGCAAAATTTTTGATAACAAAATTTGCTATAGAAAAATTTTTAATAACAAAATTTTCTATAGAAAAATTGTTGATGAAAAAATGGAGTAGAAACCTTTTTCTTTTTAAAACATCAAAATTACTTATTTGAAAAATACGAATTTTATTCAAAAGTATTTAAAACTGTAACTCTACGATTTTTTGTTTTGTCCCAACAAAAACACAGAGGCTTGAACGTCAATATGGAAGCATGGTCGAGATATTTTCTGCATCTTTGAAAACCTTGTCTCTTCCACCGCCAAGCCATAGCAACCCTTTTTGACCGGTCTCGACGACAAAATCACTGTTTTGTTTATGTTGGATCGAACAATTTGTTTTTTATGTTGGGCCAAACAATAGATACGGTTGAGAACCACTGATTTAGGTTTATGCTGTAAATTTAGGTTTACTCCCACAAAAAAAAAGAATTCATTAAATTTTTTGACAATTTTAAAATATTCAAATTTTTATTGTTTTTTCATTTGGCTAAAAAAATAAACTTTTGCAGGATGTTTAGACATATTTTTTTTAAATCGTGATGGAGTTGTTTGTTATTTTCTGATGATGAATTTCCATAGAACAAAAAAAAAAGCGAGACATTGCTTTGCAACAAATTTTAAATTAGATTATGGTAATTAAGCTGATTCCAGCATTTGAGTTGAAGGATTCTGAAGGATTCAAAATGAAAACAAGAGACTTTTAGGCAGGATATTGAATTACATGACAAAAAAAAGTATTTGTGATTTGAGTACTTCAGCTTTAACTTTAAATTCTAATGTTTTTTTTTTTGTTAATCTTATGAGAAATTTACTGGCTATGAATGTCCTTAATAAAAATAGTTGTTTACTTAAGCATTTGTGTTATATAAGCGTTATTATTTAATATCCCTATAACTTTAATTTCTTATTGCCAGCAAGTTTCTTTTAATTTTTTTTTTTTTTTTGCTTTTCCACAATTTGTTTTAGAAAGTTTTTTTATTGCCGACAAATAATAATTTCTTTTTCTGTTGGCACTTTGAAATGAAAATATGCGCTAAGTTTTCAAATGGCAAAAATAGTTTCTCCACAAATAAAAACTCAACTAAAAAACTTATTACAGCTTATTTTTATTTGTCTTTAAAATTAAAAAATTTTAATCATTTACAAATATTTATAATCTGGAGTTTCTTCGACGGGAGCATTCGGAGCATATACATTTTTTAAATGTTAAAGACATAGGATGCTTCAACCAATTTAATACTTTTCACTAATGATGATTTCTATGAAAGTTTTAATTTCATTCAAATATCTTGAATAGCTGACGAGTCACATGGCCATTTCCAACGAATCATATGTTTAGCTAGTTCAGATAAAAACCACTAGTCGCAACCTTCTGGCAAATTGCGTGACTGTATCTTGTATAACTAAGTATTGGTCGGATGAAAGATTGCCAAATGATCTCAGAGAAGATCTAATTATAAAACTACCGAAAAAATATAAATTTGCAGGGCTGTTCGAATTGGAGAGGTACCCTTCTTAACATGATCAACAAAGTAATAGCTCATATTCTACATAGCAATCATTGTCGAACCACAGCTAAGACGGAAACAAGACCAAACGAATCATGTATTGATCACATCAACAGCTTAAGGGTTATTGTGGAGAAGTCGGCAGTAACCCCTATAACCAAAGTCTCTATAATATACATTTTTTTTGCCAAAAGTGAAATTAAAGTGGATAAAGAATAATGAAAAATACACGTGTGTGTGCCTTAGATTTCTCTCATTGGATAAACGTCTCCATTAGTTGTTTCCGAATAAGAGCATACTCGCTTTTTTATGGGACTTTTCAAGTGGACCATACGGCAACTTAATGTATGGAAGTGCAGCATCTTTATATTATAGTGTCTTCGCTCATACCATTGTCAGATGTTACGCTATGAAGGCTGAATTTACCAACAGTAGACTCAAAGTAACTTTCCTGCCCCTCTTTGCGTTAAGGCTTATTTTATATCACAAATCCAGCTCAGATGGAAGTACATACTTACCCAGCAAAACTTTTCATTACCAACTAATGAGTTAAACAGCTAAACTATTGAACACGAACTACTTACACATTCACTGTTTAAGTCATTACATTAACATGGGGATGTCATTGGAGGCAAGTACTTACCAATTGCAGAAAAGTAATGACTTGAGTAAGCAATTGGAAAACAACAACAACAACTTTTTTTGTTGTTGTTTTATTTAAAAAAAATATAATTTTAAACGAAATACAAAATTTTTTTTATGACCCCATGGGGGCTCGAACCTAGACCCCTACGACTGCTAGACGGAGACTCTTCCACTGAGCTACTTCATATGTTGAAAACTTAGCAGCTTATAATTAATATATACAATTTTTATTTTTAGATCCAAAATCATGTGACAATAACTTTGTTTTTCCCTGCTTTTTTTTTGCTTTATTGTAATTTTTAGAAAAATATTTCTATACGATTTTTTGTAAATGTTTAATGCATTTAATAAAAAATAAAGAAGTTTTTTTTAATTATTTTAAAACTTAAATAGTTTAAATCTTCATTTTTGATTATATAACATTGACTCTTACTTTCTTAAATGGCCTTTAGTTACAACCTGTTAAGGTCAAAGTCCCAGCATATTTTGGAATTCCATGGACTTCGATATTGTGCGAATATTCTCCAATTTTATGGCCAAGCTTTGAAAAATGTTCCCCTACTTGGTCTTTCCATGGAAGTTTCGAACGCCCTCTTCTAGCATTAGGTGGTGGAACATTTTAATTCTAATTTTATCCTCTTCATAGTAATTATTTTGTCCAAGAGAGGGTTACTAGCCCGTCGTCCTAACCCATTTTTATCGATCTTATGCGACAACTCTCGGTACATGTTAGCTCACTACATTACACTAGTTTCCTGGGTGATACCACGAGGAGGTCAGTGTACGCAGTTGAGATGAAGGATGACCCAGATAAGTTGGGCTTACCAAGTTAAGACCAATCAGAACTGTGGTATCCAACATCCCCTACATAATCAAAATTAACTCATGATGGTATTTTTTCATTACCGTGAGTTAGTTTTCCAAATTTTTTTTACAGAACGTAATATTTAAGTTCTTAAAATTCAAAAATCATTTAAAAAACTCTTTTAATAAAAAAAAAATTAAAAAAAATGTTTAATCTTGGTGGGATTCGAACCGGGGCCATTCAGTTTAAATCACCATATTAATTACAAATAAGTACTTCTGTAATAACTTATTTGTTATTCGGAGGGTATGTTGTAGTCATTCCAAGGTAACCAGTTATCAGAGTACTTGACATTACCAAAGTTTTGCTAGGTAGCTTTGACTCGTATTGTAGATAATCTTTCGATCTTCATTTGTTATGCCATTCTGCCACCATATCGAGCCCTAAGATTCAAATGATCGCAAGCGACAGGAAAAATAATGATCGTAAGCAACAAAAAATCTTAATTAAACAAAAACGGGGAATGTTTTGGTGCATAACATTTTTGTTATTTTCTAGTTTGCTACTTTCGACAAACTAACTAAATTTTTTCCAAATTGTTTAAAAGTTATAGTGCAAAGTATTGTATGTGAAGTTCTTTAGTTTTACTTCAATAACTTTAAAACTACTGGGCGGATTTTGGCGCAATATGCAGAAATTGGCCAGTGGGTAGTTGGAGTTTTAAAACCAATTTTTAAAAACATGTCTATTTTTAGCAGTGTTCTCTACAGTGGACCATTGCATGTAAAATCTATTGTTCCGTATAACTTTCGCAAATATGAACTAATCGAAAAGATTTTAACACGTTCGAAAACTACTTAAGAATAAAAGAAAAATATGCTTACTGTACTACGCTATCTCTAATAGTTTACGAGACAATGTCGTTTACGATTATTTAAATCTAAGGGCTCGATATATTAAGGATTTGCTGCAAGCATTTGTTTGCAAAGGTTTGTAGCCGATTATCGATGGCATTTTGCGTTTCAAAGTTTCGCAACCCTAGTACAAGATGGACTTGACTGTCAAGATTTTCAAACAGATCGAAGAATGTCGAATGCAGATTTTGCCTTTTTAATACGCGATTTAATATCCTCGTCGGCGCTACCTTTTTTGGATACCAAGCTACCAAGATAATTAAAGGTACCTAAATATCCAATAATCTCGTTATCCACATTAATGTGTGTCGACAGGTTTGCGCCATAGCCTCCAGAGATAATCCTTGTCTTGGAAAAATTGATTTCCAGCCCAGCTTCTCGAGATTCAACGTTGATAACGTTGGTGTTTTCCTGAAGGTGACCTAAATATACAGTAGTTATCAGTCCTCGAGCTGTTTAAAGGGTATCCATTATGTTGTCGATGATAGGTGACAAAATACATCCCTATCTTACTCCAGTAGTAACTTCGAAAGGATGAGACAATTTGCTTTTGTGTAGGATCCAGCATTTAAAATCCACGTAAATTGCCCGAATTATGTTCAAAATTTTCGTTACCATGTTAAGATTTTCTTAAATTCTTCATAGATAGCTCCTATTGACACTGTCGAAAACCTTCATAAAGTCGATAAACGCTAGGTAAATGGGTGTGCAAAATTCATTACATTGCTCTAATACAATGTTGGGCAAAGTCTGTCTGATTTCGTATTTTGCTAACCCTAGAGGTAGCAAAATCAAAATAAGAGAGAATCAGAGAAACTTTGCCCAACATTGCTCTAGTACTATTCTTACTGTGTTGATTAGGTCAACACAAGATCGATTCTTTCTGAACCCAAACTGATTTTCGCGGAGTGTAGGTCATAGTATAGGTGACCTTCGGGTGTCTTAGCGATTCCTGGACAGCAGTAACATCGCATTTATATTTGTAAAGAACATCCGTCAATTGGATTACAGAACCTCCTCTGTAAAGATTTCGGATGTTACAGGTGGTCAGTATACACAGTTGAGATGAAAGATAGACCATGATGGGTCTGGGATGAGGAAGTTAGACCAATCAGAACCGTTGCTTGATATCTAACTCCCACTACATCACCCAGAACTAATCCTCTACCATAGGTTAGGCAGGCAGACGATAATAGGTCAGCGTCACTTGGGTTCTAAAAACAGTAAAGAAAAACAAGTCCAGACCATCGATGAAAGGCTTATTCAAGCTATACTCTCTAGATTAGATAAATCATGCAGAAAAAGTGCGCACAGATTAAGAGCCAAATTTGGGAGAGCGGGACAGTGGCAGAGAAAATGAGTAGATGTCTTCGATGTTGTGACAGCTGCGAGTAGTCAAATGTTGAAGGTTAAGTCTTCTAGCATGTAACCCACAGACGCAATGCCTTGTTAAGGTTAAGATTAAGTTGCGGAGTCGGTGGCTAGGTAGAGAAGCCAAGCATTTTAAGCGTTTTTATAAGTAGTATGCCCGGGTACCCAGAAATGTTCAATGTTACAATGTCTCGACATCTCGTTAAGAGATGCCCGGCATTCGCGAGTATGAATAGATGTCGTAAGGACATTAGATAGCGATTGTATGGCAACCTGACTGTCGATACAGAAACGAATATCCCTGTCGTATATCTTATCCAATTAACTGCTTTGTAAATTAATATCTCGGCTTGAAGAGTACTACATAGCGGGATGAAGAAGACCCCTTCCCCACGTCCCTTTTGACTTAGATCCGTCCGTGTATATCTACAAACATCCGTCATCAAGCAATGAGGAATTTCTAGAGATATTTACGTTAAAGAAGGGGAGTGGATATGCAGCAGTCAATGTAGTCCGAGATATTAGTAATTTTATCCAGAATAGTGGGGTGTCCTATTGATAAGTGAGACCAGGGCCCTATTCCACGAAACAACTTATCAACTTTTTACTTTGCACTTATCAAATTTTTTGAGAATTAGCAAAACTTTATGTTCCTCAGAACTAGTGATAGCACGCAAATGCAAAGTAGGTTAAATGCCATGTGGAACACTTTTCACATTAACTTTTCAAGAGAGCGCAAAAACTTTGCAAGAGCCCGCAGACTTTGCAAAGAGTGCAAAAATTTTTTTTGGTACTAAGAGAGATTTGCAAAGAATTTTGTGGAACAGAAACAGTTAACAGTTATTATCTACGCCAAAAAAATACAATTTGATAAGTGCAAAGTGAAAAGTTGTTTCGTGGAATAGGGCCCAGGTTCCAATAATGCTAAGTCGGACAGCTGAGTTAAGAAAAATTTATTGTGCCATTAGTTCGACTGGGAGCCAGTTAAGCATGACAAAGAGTGCCAAAGATTGTTTTTTAATTTCATTAAGGAAAGATGTTTTTTTGCCAATAAATCTGTGGCTTGGTGCTAAGAGGGGCAAGTCAATTTGTTGGTGTTTTGAGTCATTGCATTATGTTCTCTTCTTTACCCACTTTTATTTGGCTCCAACAGCTAATCTCTAACATAACCCAGAACAGATTTTTAAGGGGTTATCTGGGCAATTTTAATATAAATTTGTATGAAAAATAAAAACTTTAAATCAAATTTTCTCAAAACTACTTTTTTGAAATTGGCCCTTTTAGCACCAAGCCACAGAAATGTTCTCTAATAAAGTAGTTTAGATTTGTTAAACCTTTTGTATCTTTAAAACAATCATGAAAGTTCGAGGAAGGAAACAGTTTTGAAATAATTATTGGGCAAAGGACTACCATAAATGATTATATGAGCTTTAAGAAAACTTAGTTTTTTTGGAGGGAGTAAACTTCCTCATATACAAATTGCAAAGGATTCTTAAGTAAATCTCTTGAGTTTTTAGCATCAACATCTTTAAAAAAAATGAAAATGAAAAGAAATCAAAAAGACTTGTACTTCCTAAAACCACCTTCTACGTGTTGTTTAAGACAGCCTCAAGGATAATAAAAGATGAAATTGAAAGACAAATGGAATTAAGTGAATATAAATGTTTTAGTCTATTGTTTGCATCTTATATTTACATTAAGATACATTTTTTGCATAATAAACCAACAAAAAAATATGAAAACATTTTACTAGAAATTCATTTAAAAAGACATTTTAAACAGATTTTTCCATTTGTGGTTTTAATTGCAGATTGTTCGGAAGGAGAATAAGGAAGGAGGCAGCAAACAGCTAAACACAGCAAGAAACATGTCAGACGAACAACAACAGCAGCAGCAGAGACAACAGCAAATGCAACAACACCAGCAGCAGCAGCAACAACAGATTAAATCCCCCAAGGATTCAAATAATACAAATGCGAATAATAACACCAACACTACCACTCAAAATACTCCCACCACACAACCAAGAAAGTCTAATATACATGAAATGAGAAACCAGGATTTTGTTAGTCGCTTAATGGCTGCCACACCTCCATATCTCTATTCAGCTCCTATGGGTCCCAATAATTTCTTCTTTAGCGATATGTTACGCTCTTTGGTGGCGGCACGTAATCAGGAAAATGTGCGCAATTTACAACTGCAGCATACAGCTGCTTTGGCTCGGAGACCACGAAAACGGACTTGGTCTCAACAACGTACTTATTTTAAGGAGAATGAATCACTTTTGGAAAAGCCCCAACAACAGCATCATCAACACATACCATTACCACAACCAAATAGTCTCGAAAAGCCTTTGGAATTGACCACACACAAGCCCTACTTGCAACATTTGGCCAACAAATATCGTAAATTGGAAACGGAAGCGAACAAAGAAGCTCCTGATGTGAAACAACTTTTAAATCCCAAAACCTCTGAGAAAGAGGTTGAAAATAGCAACAACTCCACCAACACCACCTTAACAGGCGGTACAGTAGATTCCACATTACAAACTACTCCTCCGGCTGCCTCGTTACCTCCTCAGGATCTTGTGTTACCTCCACCGCCTCCAGTTTGGTATCCTCCTTTGTATCCACCCTATGGCATAGATCCTTTACACTTCTTTATAGATTTAAGAGTTTCGGGTCATATCTATGATCGTAAAAAGGAGAATATATCACCTTTGGCAAGTGCCGAGAATACTACAACTTCCAATGATTCGACAAATTCACCTCCAGCTACTCATACCATCAATCTTCCCAACAAGCATCGTCATGGTTCTGCCTTTACAGTGCCCACACCCAGAAGTAATGATTTAAAAACCATCTCCTCCTTGACACACACTGCCACCACGCCCACTTCAGATGCCATAAATCTAAGTTCTAGTGCCAGTTCGGTAGCCGCCTCGGCGGTAAATAAATTTGAAAACTATGCCAAATATTATGATTTTGGCGAGAGTAAAGAGAATCAACCCAATATTGCCAAGTGTAATGCCAACTATATGCTGCAGCACTTGCCCCGTTTATATAGTCAATTTGCAGCTCGGGATTTGATAGCTCAAGCTCAAAGTGAAAGTCTGAATCATCATATAAATAATGATGCTATGGAATCTGATAACAAATCGGATAATGATTGTGAGGCTGAATCGGATGAACGTCATTCTGTGGCCAATTCTGATGATAATGATCTCGATGAAAGTTCAAATCGTGAACGTGATATTGATGTGGAAATGATCGATTCGATTAAATATCGTACAGATGGTAATAGTAGTCGTTGTTCTAGTCCCGATGAATCATCAATAACACAAATAGATTAGATGTAAGCCAAAATTTAATATGAACTGACGAATTTAATAATTAAAATTTAATAAATTATTTTAAAATTAAATAAATGCTTTCGTGTTTTATTACGATTAGTCTAAAACATATTCTCAAAATCAATCAGAAATTCTCAATATAATTTGGAATTTTCTCAAATTCAACCGAAAATTCTCAATTTCATTTATAATTTTCTCAATTTCAACCGGAAATTCTAAATTTCATTTTGAATTTTTACAATTTTAAACGGAAAATCTAGAATTCTATTGGAAATTTCTCAATTTCTACCGAAAATTCTTATTTTCTTTTGGAATTTTCTGGATTTCAATGAAAAATGGTGTAGTTCAGTTCTAGTTCAGTTCTAGTTCAGCTCTAGTTCAGTTCTAGTTCAGTTCTAGTTCAGTTCTAGTTCAGTTCTAGTTCAGTTCTAGTTCAGTTCTAGTTCAGTTCTAGTTCAGTTCTAGTTCAGTTCTAGTTCAGTTCTAGTTCAGTTCTAGTTCAGTTCTAGTTCAGTTCTAGTTCAGTTCTAGTTCAGTTCTAGTTCAGTTCTAGTTCAGTTCTAGTTCAGTTCTAGTTCAGTTCTAGTTCAGTTCTAGTTCAGTTCTAGTTCAGTTCTAGTTCAGTTCTAGTTCAGTTCTAGTTCAGTTCTAGTTCAGTTCTAGTTCAGTTCTAGTTCAGTTCTAGTTCAGTTCTAGTTCAGTTCTAGTTCAGTTCTAGTTCAGTTCTAGTTCAGTTCTAGTTCAGTTCTAGTTCAGTTCTAGTTCAGTTCTAGTTCAGTTCTAGTTCAGTTCTAGTTCAGTTCTAGTTCAGTTCTAGTTCAGTTCTAGTTCAGTTCTAGTTCAGTTCTAGTTCAGTTCTAGTTCAGTTCTAGTTCAGTTCTAGTTCAGTTCTAGTTCAGTTCTAGTTCAGTTCTAGTTCAGTTCTAGTTCAGTTCTAGTTCAGTTCTAGTTCAGTTCTAGTTCAGTTCTAGTTCAGTTCTAGTTCAGTTCTAGTTCAGTTCTAGTTCAGTTCTAGTTCAGTTCTAGTTCAGTTCTAGTTCAGTTCTAGTTCAGTTCTAGTTCAGTTCTAGTTCAGTTCTAGTTCAGTTCTAGTTCAGTTCTAGTTCAGTTCTAGTTCAGTTCTAGTTCAGTTCTAGTTCAGTTCTAGTTCAGTTCTAGTTCAGTTCTAGTTCAGTTCTAGTTCAGTTCTAGTTCAGTTCTAGTTCAGTTCTAGTTCAGTTCTAGTTCAGTTCTAGTTCAGTTCTAGTTCAGTTCTAGTTCAGTTCTAGTTCAGTTCTAGTTCAGTTCTAGTTCAGTTCTAGTTCAGTTCTAGTTCAGTTCTAGTTCAGTTCTAGTTCAGTTCTAGTTCAGTTCTAGTTCAGTTCTAGTTCAGTTCTAGTTCAGTTCTAGTTCAGTTCTAGTTCAGTTCTAGTTCAGTTCTAGTTCAGTTCTAGTTCAGTTCTAGTTCAGTTCTAGTTCAGTTCTAGTTCAGTTCTAGTTCAGTTCTAGTTCAGTTCTAGTTCAGTTCTAGTTCAGTTCTAGTTCAGTTCTAGTTCAGTTCTAGTTCAGTTCTAGTTCAGTTCTAGTTCAGTTCTAGTTCAGTTCTAGTTCAGTTCTAGTTCAGTTCTAGTTCAGTTCTAGTTCAGTTCTAGTTCAGTTCTAGTTCAGTTCTAGTTCAGTTCTAGTTCAGTTCTAGTTCAGTTCTAGTTCAGTTCTAGTTCAGTTCTAGTTCAGTTCTAGTTCAGTTCTAGTTCAGTTCTAGTTCAGTTCTAGTTCAGTTCTAGTTCAGTTCTAGTTCAGTTCTAGTTCAGTTCTAGTTCAGTTCTAGTTCAGTTCTAGTTCAGTTCTAGTTCAGTTCTAGTTCAGTTCTAGTTCAGTTCTAGTTCAGTTCTAGTTCAGTTCTAGTTCAGTTCTAGTTCAGTTCTAGTTCAGTTCTAGTTCAGTTCAGTTCTAGTTCAGTTCTAGTTCAGTTCTAGTTCAGTTCTAGTTCAGTTCTAGTTCAGTTCTAGTTCAGTTCTAGTTCAGTTCTAGTTCAGTTCTAGTTCAGTTCTAGTTCAGTTCTAGTTCAGTTCTAGTTCAGTTCTAGTTCAGTTCTAGTTCAGTTCTAGTTCAGTTCTAGTTCAGTTCTAGTTCAGTTCTAGTTCAGTTCTAGTTCAGTTCTAGTTCAGTTCTAGTTCAGTTCTAGTTCAGTTCTAGTTCAGTTCTAGTTCAGTTCTAGTTCAGTTCTAGTTCAGTTCTAGTTCAGTTCTAGTTCAGTTCTAGTTCAGTTCTAGTTCAGTTCTAGTTCAGTTCTAGTTCAGTTCTAGTTCAGTTCTAGTTCAGTTCTAGTTCAGTTCTAGTTCAGTTCTAGTTCAGTTCTAGTTCAGTTCTAGTTCAGTTCTAGTTCAGTTCTAGTTCAGTTCTAGTTCAGTTCTAGTTCAGTTCTAGTTCAGTTCTAGTTCAGTTCTAGTTCAGTTCTAGTTCAGTTCTAGTTCAGTTCTAGTTCAGTTCTAGTTCAGTTCTAGTTCAGTTCTAGTTCAGTTCTAGTTCAGTTCTAGTTCAGTTCTAGTTCAGTTCTAGTTCAGTTCTAGTTCAGTTCTAGTTCAGTTCTAGTTCAGTTCTAGTTCAGTTCTAGTTCAGTTCTAGTTCAGTTCTAGTTCAGTTCTAGTTCAGTTCTAGTTCAGTTCTAGTTCAGTTCTAGTTCAGTTCTAGTTCAGTTCTAGTTCAGTTCTAGTTCAGTTCTAGTTCAGTTCTAGTTCAGTTCTAGTTCAGTTCTAGTTCAGTTCTAGTTCAGTTCTAGTTCAGTTCTAGTTCAGTTCTAGTTCAGTTCTAGTTCAGTTCTAGTTCAGTTCTAGTTCAGTTCTAGTTCAGTTCTAGTTCAGTTCTAGTTCAGTTCTAGTTCAGTTCTAGTTCAGTTCTAGTTCAGTTCTAGTTCAGTTCTAGTTCAGTTCTAGTTCAGTTCTAGTTCAGTTCTAGTTCAGTTCTAGTTCAGTTCTAGTTCAGTTCTAGTTCAGTTCTAGTTCAGTTCTAGTTCAGTTCTAGTTCAGTTCTAGTTCAGTTCTAGTTCAGTTCTAGTTCAGTTCTAGTTCAGTTCTAGTTCAGTTCTAGTTCAGTTCTAGTTCAGTTCTAGTTCAGTTCTAGTTCAGTTCTAGTTCAGTTCTAGTTCAGTTCTAGTTCAGTTCTAGTTCAGTTCTAGTTCAGTTCTAGTTCAGTTCTAGTTCAGTTCTAGTTCAGTTCTAGTTCAGTTCTAGTTCAGTTCTAGTTCAGTTCTAGTTCAGTTCTAGTTCAGTTCTAGTTCAGTTCTAGTTCAGTTCTAGTTCAGTTCTAGTTCAGTTCTAGTTCAGTTCTAGTTCAGTTCAAGTTCAGTTCTAGTTCAGTTCTAGTTCAGTTCTAGTTCAGTTCTAGTTCAGTTCAAGTTCAGTTCTAGTTCAGTTCTAGCTCAGTTCTAGTTCAGTTCTAATTCAGCGCCTACAAACCGTTGCAAACAAATGCTTACAGCAAATCCATAATATACGGTGGCCGAATTGCACAAGAAATGAAGATCTACTAAACGCCACAAACCAAATCCCTGCTTCTATAGAGGTATGTCCACGGAAATGGAAAAATCAGGAAAAATCAGAACATTACTCGACAAGCGATTCGTTGGAATCTACAGGGAAGAGACCGACGTGTTGGTGCACCTGGCAGAACGTGGAGAAGGTCAATTGATGCGGAGTTGCAAGCAGCAAACTATTCATGGAATGACGTATGCTTAACATCCCGCAATAGAGTTTGATATAAAAGGATAATTAAGGCCCTATGCTCCACTGAAAGTCAAGGATGACCAAAAAAGAAGTGGCTCAATCTCCGGACCTCAATCTAATTTAGAACTTGTAGAATGATGTTGTAGAGCAAGTGCGAGCAGTAAAACCCAAAAATTTGAGTGAATTATGGGGAGAAATAAAAAAGTTTGGTGTGCTATTCCAAAGGAACGTTGCATTAGTTGAAAATTTAGTTGGGAGATGTGCTGGAGATGTCGTTCTTACAGGAAAAGATGCAGTTGACACAACCATCCGCCTGGTGCTTACTTTTTTTGGTAAAATTTACGTACTTCGTTTTGTGTCTTATATGTACATCTCAATCTCCTCCAACACACGTTAGTCATTCGCCTAGCAAACCTGAAGGCCCAAGTTAGATCCCCACTGCCACTGGTTATTGAGTATTAGGCTATTCGGAGCCTGCGTTAAAACGTATGATTCTAAAAATAAAATCGGATGCAGCAAATTGTCTGAGAGAAGTATCCCTTGTTCCAATTAGAATGTTGTCGGGGAATTATATAAACATACTCGTAAATATAGGCTCAAAATAACTTTCCTGCCCTTACTTTGCATTAAAATCACCCAGTATTATTTTAACGTCGTGATTGGGGCAGCTATCGTAAACATCCTCAAGTTGTTCATAAAAAGCTTCCTTTATATCATCATCTTTCTCCTCTATTGGAGCGTGAGCACAAATCAAACTCATATGGAAGTACTTAGCTTTGACGTTTATTGTCGATAGCTTTTCGTTTATTGGGGTGAACCTAGAAATAAGATTCAGCATTCTTTTGTTAACCATAAAACCACAACCAAATTCGTGCCTACTCCCATGACAGTTGTAATACTGGTCGCCTTTTGGTGTCTTGACGACGCCATGGCCATTCCGTCTTATTTCCTGGACAGCAGTCACATCATATTTATATTCATCGAGAACATCCATCAACTGGATCAGAGCACCTCCTCTGTAGAGGGTTCGCATGTTCCAGGTCCTGATACTTAAATCATGGTCCTTTGCCACAGTCGTTAACATTAGGGGCCGTTTTAATTCTTAAAGTTTACTTATTCATAGTAGCTGACTTTTTCCAGGAGTGGGTTACTAGCCCGAAGTCCTAAACCCATGTTTTATCTTTCTTATGGGAAAACGAGCGGCATTTGTTTACTCACTACTTTAACGGGTGTTAAGGTAGCTAAACAGGAGACACCACGAGGAGGTAAGCGACCACAGTTGAGATGAAGGATGGACCCATATAAGTCTGGGTTTACCAAGTTAAACCAGTCAGAACCATTGCTTGGTATTCAACATCCCATACATATGTGTATAACATGTAAATAAAAACGGTATTTTGAGATAAATTGGCGGTAACGGTTTTTAGGAAATATCGATTTTGATATTTTTAAATACATCAGTAAATACTTTTTATCACGAAAAGAAAAAATAATACTGTACTTAAATTCCCAATATGTTACATTCAAAATTATTTCAATATTATTAAAATTCTTAAACAAAACTTAATAAAGTAAATTATTACTCCATAATAACCACATCAGGTGTTGCAACAATGACAATCACGGAAAATTCGTTACAGACAATCAACGCAAAATCAGCGTTATCACAAATTATTTCAGCCAGAAGATGGGGGTTGCTCCTGTCAGCATTGACAGGAAAAATCAACCATCACTTAGAGCCACCCACAAATTTGTATCCGTTTTCCTTTTTATGGTATTTTAAAAAACATAATTTAAATTCGACACAAAAAAGAAATGAGTAAATTAAAATATGTATGTAATGTTAAAACAAAATATGGTTTCATAAAGCGCGTTTGCATTTAATTGACAACAAGAAAGGACGACGGAGGAGAAGATTGAGCAGTAAAAGAAGAAAAAAAAAGATTTCATAAATCATTTAATAGCAGACTTATTTTTTTTTTTTCGTAGCGTTCTGCTATGATATCCTTTACCGCAAGGCATATTTCAATTGCTAGATGTGAGATGATAGATAGATCTAACCACCACTGATGACAATTGTGGTGTTAAATTGAAAAAAAAAGTAGAGCAGAAAAAATTGTTAGCCAAAATAAAACAAATTGTATATTAAAAAAAAATACGCTTTTGGCTTTATTGTCATCAAATATTAAAATTTTTCTGGCCTAAAGATTAATTATGGTTTGAGTGGTGGTATTGCTGATTGCTCACAACGACCATGTCAGAGTGATTTTTTTCCAGGATATTAATTTTTACACCATTCATTGATTTCCGCCGTTAAAATATGAAACAAATGAACAGTCAGACATATCGAAGTTGTAGATGTGCACAAAAAGACGAATTAAGGCAGTTGATAAATATTTCAATCAAAGTCGAAAGTAATTTTAACTATAACATCATTGATATACAAAACTAATATATAATCTGACAACCCTTACGATTTCTAAACGCAAAAATTATTTAGGCATATTGTCGAAATACATGATTCCATAATATGAGCAAGTTTTAAGCGTTTAAGACTTTTGCAATCGTCTGAACTTTTATATCAGGTGTCGAAGAACTTTAATTCGATATTAAATGTTTAATTGTTTAGGGATAAAATGAAGTCAATATTAACATATTATAGGAAAAACGTGGGAATTGAAACCGAGACTGATTTATTGAATATATCAAGCTATCGTTAGACTGACTTTGACACTTGATCCATAATCTGACAGCCCTTACGATTTCCAAACGCAAAAATTATTTAGGTGTATTCTTGTCGAAATACGTTATTCCATAATATTAGCAAGTTTTAAGCGTTTTTACACTTTTGCATTAGTATGAACCAATTTCCGATAGAGGTGCATGTTAGACGCATAAACCTTTTTATAAGGTGTCGAAAAACTTTAATTTAAATAAAATTTTTAATTGTTCATTAATAAAATAAAATCTGGACTAACATCCCAGCAAAACTTTGGTAATGGCAAGTACTCTGATAACTGGTTACCTTGTAACGACTACAACATACCATCCGAATAAATAATAAGTTATTACAGAAGTACTTATTTGTAATTAAGATGGTAATTTAAACTGAATGGCCCCGGTTCAAATCCCACCAAGGGCAACAATTTTTTTTAGTTTTTTTTTTTTATTAAAATAGTCTTTTTAAATGATTTTTGAATTTTAAGAACTTAAATATTATCTTCTGTAAAAAAAAATTTGTAAAACTAACTCACGTTAATAAAAAAATACCATCATGAGTTAATTTTGATTATCTAGGGGATGTTAATTACCAAACACGATTCTAATTGGTCTTAACTTGGTAAGCCCAACTTATCTGGGTCATCCTTCATCTCAACTGTGTACACATACCTCCTCATGGTATCACCCGGGGAGCTAGTTTAACACCCATTAATATTGTGAGTTAACATGTTCCGAGAGTTGTCCCATAAGATCGATAAAAATGGGTTAGGATTACGGGCTAGTAACCTTCTCTTGAAAAAAAATACAATGAAGAGAATAAAATTAGAATTGAAATGTCCCACTACCTAATGTTAGAGGAGGATGTCCGAAACTTCGATAGAAAGACCAAGTAGAGGAACATTTTTCAAAGCTTGGCCTATAAAATTGGAGAATATTCGCACAAGATCGAAATCCATGGAATTCTAAAATATGCTCGGACTTTGACCTTAACAGGTTGTAACATTTAAGTAAGTAAGAGCCAATCTTATATTAAAACTTATACAAAAAAGAAGATTTAAATTGTTTAAGTTTTAAAATAATTTTAAAAAAGTTTTAAAATAATTACAAAAAATCGTATAAAAATATTTTTCCAAAAATTACAACAAAAAAAGGAGGGAAAAACAAAGTTATTTTCACATGATTTTGGATCTAAAAATAAAAATTGTTTATATTAATTATAATCTGCTAAGTTTTCAACATATGAAGTAGCTCAGTGGAAGAGTCTCTGCCTAGCAGTCGGTGGGTCTGGGTTCGAGCCCGCATGGGATCATAAAAAAAAATTTGTATTTCGTTTAAAAATATATGTTTTTAATAAAACAACAACAAAAAAGTTGTTGCTGTTGTTGCTTTCAAATTGCTTACCCAAGTCATTACTTTTCTGCAATTGGTAAGTACTTGCCTCCAATGACACCCCCATGTTAATGTAATGACTTAAACAGCGAATGAGTAAGTAGTTCGTGTTCAATAGTTTAACTGTTTTACTCATTATTTGGTAATGAAAAGTTTTACTGGGATATTATAGAAAAGAACGTGGAGATTGAAACCGAGACTGATTTAAAAGATATATCAAGTTATCGTTAGACGGACTTTAACACATGGTTCTCTTGTTTGGTGACCGATAATGAACGTCAAATGTCGTGCCTCCCTAGTTGAAAGAGTCTACACTATTAGTTGCACTAAGCATCTCAGTCGTTCGTAGAGTTTAGAGACCAGGTCTCAAAACACTGTAGAGTCAAACATGGAGTTCCTCAGGGAGGAGTCCCGTCGCCACTCCTGTTTACCTTCTACCTCTCTAAACTCCCAGCTCCTCCGCAAGGCGTTGAAGTTACATCATATGCGGACGACTGCACGATAATGGCGACGGGCCATAATGTGGAAGACCTATGCTATAAGTTTAAGTGTTATCTCAGTATCATCCACAATTTCTTTACTGAACGTAACCTTAAGATACAACCAACTAAATCCTCTGCGACCATATTTACCACCTGGTAGTAAGCCTGCAACTTGGCGTCGAGATCGATGGTGTATCAATTCCGAAAGTGAACTACCCAAAAATTCTGGGAGTCACACCCAACAGCCTTTTTACTTCGTCAGCACATGCCGCAACTGTCGCGCACAAATTGCGATGTAGAAACAAAGTCTTTAACGCACTAGCCGGCAGTACTTGGGAAATGGAGAAAGAAACATAGCTTTCTACCTATTAAGCGATTGGTCGGTCAGTGGCATATTATGCTGCTTCGGTGTGGTCAGCGTCGCTAAGTGAAACTCAGTGGAGACATATTCAACGCTGCCAAAATGCAGCCCTAAGAACTATAACAGGCTGCCTACAAATTACCTCACCACATCATCTTCATGTGGAAACAAAGATCACTCCAGTAAAGGAACACAACAACAGTTCTTTTTGGGATGTCATCGGAGAAATCATCCAAACTATAACATCACACAGTTGGCATCTTCCCCGAGACATGTCAGGAAAGATCTTCGCGTGTATGAGGATAGTATACGAAGATATGTACTTGATCCTTTATATCATACGTCGTGCATGAATGTTGTATTAAAAGGTCGCTCATAGCAGAAGAAGAAGATTCGGGATGGAGCAACAGACAAAACATCCCGCATAGATCGTGCCAACCCCTACATATGTCTAGATTGTGGTCGGGGTCCTCGTGATACCCCCACATTTTCAACTGTACCGCCAACCCACTGCACCTATATTCTCTAAGAACCAGGTCAGACTTGGACAGATGGCCAATTAGTTAGTAATCAAAGAGACATTTCACTTTCTTTGTCAATGTGTTGCATTATCTAACAATCGATTTAAATGTTCTGATTCTTACTTTTTCAGAATCTAGAACATCTAAGGAACGTACATCCTCTTGATATAGATGTTAAAATTTATTAAATTGTCAAAACTTTATCCGAACTGTTAAAAAACAAATTGTGCTCAAATCAGTTAACCTATTTGGGCTATTAATTGTGCTTATATGGATCTAGTATGCCTAAAGAGTAGGCGTTCACTAACCGAAATTGGAGGGGCTGTTCATCGGTAGCCGTTAATGACATCAGTGACCGAAAATTGTTGCAATGTTTTCTGAGCATTCGTTATGGACAATCGTACGATGGATTGACTTACACGATAGCGTCTAAAGTCTATCAGTATGTGCCGAGGATACGGATCCTCCATCAGTATTTGATGGTTAGGATGATAAGGCTGGTGACATGACATCATAAGCAACACATTATGTTGTTTGACCGACAGTAAACTGGTTTCCTCATGTAAATAATCCACATTCGTCATTTTGACACATCCGGTTCCAATTTGGAGTGCATTATTTTGGGATGTTTGCAAGTTTCGCGATTGGGAGTCGCTAATGAAAGAGGTCCAAACTGGGGCTGCATAATTAAGGAGTGAGCGACAAATTTCTTTATATGTCGCAACCATTACCTTCTTACCCATACCCCATAATGTGCCAGCTAATGCTTTTAGGACTGTTCAGTTTTGTTTAAACTGTACTTAGTTTATAATATTCTATTTAAGTAAATAATTCAATATTTGGTATTAAAATCTATATTTTTAAGATTGACCATGCTGTACACTGAAACCTACATTTAGAAAGTGTATTTATACCTGAAATAGTATTATCAGTAAATATTTTTACCTACTGTTGCAGTTGTGTATTCCTGCATATTTAAATGATTAAAGGATCGTTTCTATTTAATTGTAATTTTCCACACAAGAGTGGTGTGTGTAAAGATAAGCTATTTTGGGTATTTACATAAGTATTGAAGCAACACATGCTTGCCACATGTGTTGTTAGATAAATTTAGATAATAAGTATTTTAGTTTAGTTTACCTTAGGCTAAGTTTTTGTAAATAAAGATTAGTTGCAATACTCTAGAGAATCAATCGAGTCTTCTTAATTTTTCGTTCCGCTTAACCTAACATTTTGGTGACCCCGAGAAGTAACACGCGAGTGATACTTTTAAATAAAAAATATATAAAAAAAATAATAATAAATAAAAAATTTTGTATAAAATAATTGTTTTAGAAAATAAAAAAAAGTGCTAAGTGTTAAAAAAAAAAAAAAATATAAGTGCAATTTTTAAAAAATTTAAAAATATTCTAAATTACAAAGAGTTAAAAAAAAAAAATTCGGTTCGGTCGGTGCAAAATATATTAAAAAAAAGAAAAGTGAAAAATTAACAAGGTAAGTGTTATATACACATAATTTAATATATTTTTGAAATTAATTTTAAATAAAAAATAAATATATACAATTTTTACCATGGACCCAATGGCCGTCATTAAAGAGCAGGAAGTTTTAGGAAACAAGATTGCTTCTTTGTATAATGCTTTGAGCTCGATAGTTCAAAGTGATGTAGGTAGGCAGGAGTTTAATGAAAAAGTTAAGGAACTAAGGGAATCTTTTAACACCTTTAGTGTAGAGTTCGAAAAGAATGATAGGGAATTGCGACCACCAACTTCCACCCTGCAAAGAAATGCCTATTTTAAAGGCGAATTCGTAGACAAGGTGAGACTTACAATTAAGAATTTTGAGAGTTTATACCAACAAGTAAAAGGGAGAATTGTACAAG
The DNA here is from genome assembly GCA_933228675.1 of Stomorhina lunata. NCBI lineage: Eukaryota > Metazoa > Arthropoda > Insecta > Diptera > Rhiniidae > Stomorhina > Stomorhina lunata. Next base: position 51,284,823 of record OW121743.1, on the reverse strand, counting down.
AGGAGCAGCAATCCAAGCACTCATCTGTATCCCCTAAAACTTTGGAACAAACCCCAAATAAAGAATGTACTCAAGCAGAGTATAATAAAAAAATTGAGGACAGGCAAATCAGGAAAAATGCTGGACTAGTACGGCAATTCCAATTTGTACTGGACGATTTAGAGTCAAGACTACAGAAATACAATGGCCAGGAAGTGTCAATTGATGTAGTCAAGGACAAATATAAAATTGCAGAGAGTATGTTCCTGCAATATATGGGAGAATTTCCTGACGACGAGCTCACAGAAGTTTTTTATTCACTGAGAGACTCATACCAGGAAATCCCGAACATAGAAAAAACTATAAATTCGCTTCCATTTAAGTTACCATCTATTGAAATTCCAATATTTGATGGAAAATTCACGGAATGGGAGACTTTTAGAGAATTGTTTGAACAGTTGGTAATAACACAGGCAATTCCTAAAACTCAAAAAATGTACATTTTAAAATCAAAATTATCTGGTGAAGCAATAAAAAGAATTTCAAAATTGCCATCCATAGAAGAAAATTTTGATCTTGCATGGAAAATACTAAATGAGTATTATTCTAATAATAGGGCTACAACGTCTTTGTATTTTAAAACAATCGTTGATGCGCCTTATGTTACTTACAATTTAAATAGCGTTAAACAATTTTTGGAAACCACAACAGAAAGTATACAAGCTCTAAATGCGGTAAAAATTGATGCACAAAGTTTGTATCAAGCATTTATGTGTTTTGTTCTTCAGAGAAAATTGGATGAACAAATGCGGATCCAATTTGAGCACCATTTAGGGAAATCGAGAGAATTGCCAAAAGTAGATAATCTCATCGAATTTCTTAGCCAAGTATCATATTCCTTAGAGGCTTGTCAACAATTTGTAGGAAGCGATGCAAAGGCAGCTAATTACAAAGGTAGACAACAAAATCTCTATGATGGAAATAAATTTACAAAATGGCAAGCAAGAAGTGAAGAAACGAAGTCCACACCTTTAAAATTTTCAAATAAATGTATTTTAGGCTGTTCAATAGGACATAATCTTTTTAGGTGCTCGAAGTTCAGAAACCTCTCTATAAATGAAAGACTGGATAGGGCAAATCAGCATAAAATATGCAAAAAATGCCTTAATTCGGGACACACAAAAAACAAATGTGAATCAAACTTCAGTTGTAAAATTTGCAACAAAGATCACAACACTCTTCTACATGACGAACATTTTAATAAAAAAGTAGCAGTTATAAATACTGATGAAGAAGAGGATTGTGCCATGTTGTCAACAGCGATTGTTGAAGTAAAATCCGGAAACAATGAATGGGTAAATTGTCGGGTGTTATTAGATGGTGGTTCGCAGGTTAATATAATAACAGATCATTTTAAAAACAAATTAAATCTAAAAAGTGTAAAAACAAACAAAAGAATTGAAGGGTTGGAGATGAAAACATCTTCAATTCAAGAAAAAATAAAAATAAATATGAGATCAAAAACATCAGATTACGAAGCATCATTTAATGCATTAATAATGAAAAAATTTGTATCTGATGTTCCCACAACAAGAATGGTTGCAGGGAAATTTTCAAAGGATATCAAACTTGCCGATCCGGAATATAATGTTCCAAAGGGTATTGATTTGCTTTTATCCAATCAATTCATTTTTGACCTCATATTAGAAGGAAAAGTTGAAGACAAAGAAGCAGGTACTAAGCTTCAAAAAACTAAATTAGGTTGGGTAGCATATAATATGAAAAAGTCTGAAAAGTTAAAAACTTTAGTTACAACAGACAATTCGAAGTGCGACCAAATACTGCAAAAATTTTGGGAAATGGAAGAAATTCCAAAAATAAAGAAATTTACAGTAGAAGAAACTAATTGTGAAAATCATTTTAAAGATAATGTAAAAAGACTAACGGATGGTAGATTTGAAGTTAACCTTCCGTTTAAAGATTCTATAGAAAAATTAGGAAATTCAAGTTTTATAGCAAGAAGAAGGTTTTATGGATTAGAAAGAAAACTAGAAAAAAATGCAGACCTTAAAATAGAATATTCAGATTTCTTGAAAAAATATTTAGATTTGGGTCACATGGAACTGATGACTGATAATGAAGCAGTTCGAGGTGGGTATTATTTACCACACCACTGTGTTTTACGACCAGAGAGCTCAAGTACAAAGTTAAGAGTTGTATTTGATGCTTCTTGTAAAACTACGAATAATATTTCTTTAAACAACATTTTACATACAGGCCCAAAATTACAAGATGATCTATTTAATATTCTTTTAAGATTTAGAAAACATAAATATGTATTTTCTGCTGATATAGAAAAAATGTATAGGCAAATTTCGGTTTCAGAAGCTGATAGAAAGTATCAGCTTATATATTGGCGTTGGAATCCAAAAGAGAACCTTAAAACATATGCCTTGAAAACAGTAACATATGGTACTGCATGCGCACCATATCTTGCGGTCAAATGTTTGCAAAAGATTGCAGATGAGACTAAAAATAAATTTAAACTTGAATCTGAAATAATAAGAAGTGATTTTTATATGGATGATTTGATGACAGGCGGAAATTGTCTAGAATCAGTAAAATCCCAAAGAAAAAATATAGATAACATTTTACTAGATTATGGCATGCCTTTAAGGAAATGGTGTTCCAATGAAAAATCTATCTTACAAGATATAGATGAAGAATCAATTGAGGGTAATCTCAATATAGATCCTGGGGCATCTAATTTTGTAAAAACGCTTGGAATCTCATGGGATACACATGCGGATATATTAAGCTTAAAATGTAAGTGGGAAACATCTGAGAGAATATCTAAACGCACCATTTTAGGGGAAATGGCAAGGTTATTTGATCCTCTTGGTCTAGTGGGTCCAGTCATAGTAACTACAAAAATTTTATTGCAGGAGTTGTGGAAATTAAAAATCGATTGGGATGAAAAAGTTCCTGATGAAATTATATCCAAATGGAAAACAATTAAAAACGATTTTGTTTTTCTAAATAAAATTGCTGTACCTAGACACTTCGTTTGTGTTCAACCAGAACATATTGAATTGCATGGATTTTCTGATGCATCTATGAAAGCATATGGTGCAGCCATTTATATAAGATCTGTAGATACCTTTGGAAATATTTATACACATTTAGCAGCATCAAAATCCAGAGTTGCTCCTATTAAAATAATAACATTACCTCGACTAGAACTTTGTGCAAGTGTGTTATTGGTCGAGCTAATGAAATTAGTAATAGAAAGCTTGAAAACAAAATTTACAAAAATTTATTACTATACAGATTCTTCGATTGTTTTAAGCTGGCTTAAATTAGACCCAGCATGTCTGCAAATATTTGTGTCAAATAGGGTGGCATATATTCAGGAAAATAGTCATATAAAAGACTGGAGACATGTCAAATCAGAACAAAATCCAGCCGATATTCTTTCTAGGGGATTATTGGGAAGAGAATTACAAAATAACAAATTTTGGTTTAATGGTCCTGAATTCCTATCAAGCAAAATGGAATATAATTATGATAATAGTTTTGAGATTAAAGAAATACCAGATATAAAAAAAGCAGCAAAAATTTGTATGATTAATAAAAACGATAAACCATTTTTTAATACAATTAATCATAAAAATAATTTTGGGACATATCAGAACATTATTGCTTATGTTTACAAATTCATACATTTAGCTAAGAAAGGAGATAAAAAGTCCTTTGCATACTTTAGGAGGTTGTCATTAACTTCTATTGTAAAATGTATACAAAAGGATAATTTTTCAGAAGAGATAAAATATTTAAAGTCAGATAAAGGTTTGCCAAATACTTCAAATTTAAAAACATTATATCCATTTATTGACGAGAATGGTGTCATTAGAGTAGGAGGAAGATTAGAAAATAGTAGTCTAGCATATGAAGCTAAACATCCAGCTCTTCTTCCTTATAAAAACAATATAGTAGAAATGTTAACAGAATATTTGCATAAAGAACATTTGCATGTAGGACCACAAGGCTTACTAGCCATAATGAGACAACAGTTTTGGCCGCTAAGAGGGCGCCAATTAGTAAAAAAGGTAATCAATAAATGCTACAGATGTTTTAGATTAGAGCCTCGGCACTTACATCAACTAATGGGAAATCTACCTGAAGACCGTGTAATTAGAACGCGGCCATTTTTAAAGATAGGAATTGATTTCTTAGGCCCTATAACAATACATTATAAAGTTAGAGGAAAGAAAACAGACAAATCATATGTTTGCGTATTTGTTTGTTTTGCGACAAAAGCCGTTCATTTGGAAGTAGTGGCGGACTTAACTTCTGCAGGGTTTATAGGAGCTTTAAAAAGATTTGTAGCAAGAAGAGGATGTCCAGCTAAAATTGTTTCCGATAATGGTACTAATTTTGTAGGAGCAGCTAACAGTCTTAATGAAATATATAAAATGTTTTGTGAAAAGGAACATATTGAAAAGTTAAATGAATTTTGTGGTGTAAAGGGTATTGAATGGTTAAATATTCCAGCAAGATCACCACATATAGGAGGATTATGGGAAGCCTGCGTCAAATCCGTTAAAAAACATTTTTATAAAGTGACTCAGGGAATAATGACATACGATGAACTTTATACCTTAATGACACAAATTGAATCGATATTAAATTCTCGACCATTGACTCCATTATCTGACAATCCAAATGATTTAAATGTCCTAACTCCAGGTCATTTCCTTATTGGCGATTCCTTATGTACGATTAGTGATGATTCAACTAACAAAAGTTATAGTGGAATACGAGATCATTGGAAAGCAGTTCAATTAAACTTTGAAGAATTTTGGAAACGCTGGTCATTCGAATATTTGTCCGAGCTACAAAAACGATACAAGTGGAAAAACCCAGTACATAACATTAAGCCGGGTACTCTAGTTCTTCTAAAAGAAGATAATATACCTCCCATGAGCTGGAGGCGGGGGAGGGTCATCCGAACCATAATGGGTTCGGATGGATTATGTAGAATGGTAGACGTAAGGACCAACAATGGGGAAACCAAAAGGTCAATCCACAATGTTTGTCCTTTTCCTACTCAAGAAACCGAAAAGGAAACAACAAACGATTTGTTAGTTGACATAAAAAAGATGGAAAATCCATCTTTAACAAATAATAAAGAAACGGGAAATCCGTCTTTAGATGATAAAAATAAATTAAAAAGAAATTGTAATAATGAAAAAAGAATAAAAAATAAAAATATGCTTATAGTATTTTTAACATTTTTAGCAATTATTAGTCCCATAAAATCACAATTTAATATAAGTAGGTTTGAGAACAAGGCAGGGATATTCTTTGAAAAGGTAGCAACAGTTGGCTTAACGAAGACATCATGGAACATTTTGGTGCACATCAATATAAGTGAATATACAACAGCCATGAAGTCCCTGGATAAAGCAATGTTGTCTATAGCTAAATTAAAGGATAAAGAAGCCGTTTATCAATCATCATCTGAACAGAACTTAAACGCTATATACCAAAGAATATTAAATCGAAACGATATGATAATGTCATCAACTTCTGTAAGACAAAAAAGATCGCTGCTACCTTTTGTTGGTGGCATATATCATTCGCTATTTGGATTGATGGATGAAAATCATGCTGAAGAACTAACAGATAAATTAAAGCAGAATAGCCAAAATGAGGGATATCTGCTGAATATAATGCGAAATCTGTCATCAGTTCAAGACATGACCATGGAAATAATCAAAAATGAAAATAAAGCTGTTTTTAAAAATATTCAAACGCTAAGTGATGCCATACATTCTCTGGAACTAGAAATTCACGAAACTAAAGATGAATCTACTCGAATTAAAGCTGTCTCAAATATTCTTACATCTCTAGAAGTTTACGAGAAAATACAAGATGACATCATTGGAGCAATGTTCAACTCCAAAGGAAGTTTTCTTCATGGAATATTACCAGTAAGAAAGTTCAAAAAACAGATTGAACTTATCAAATCAAATTTAACTAAAAAGCTACGATTGCCGTCTGAACATCCAGTTGAACTAGCTAAAATAGCCAAGATATCAACAAGAACAACAAGCGAATTTGTACTTTTCAACATTCAGATTCCGCTAATAAATGAAGAAGTTTTAAACGCTTATGAAATATATACCTATCCCACAATACATGACGGGTTTTCAATTAGTATACACGTCAACAACAAATATTTCCTTATTGATGAAAGAAAATCTATATACTATATTTTTGAGGATGATAAATTTGAACATTGTCAAAAGATGGAGGAACTTATGCTGTGTCATCTAATTCATCCTCTGTTCAACACTATTTCAACAAGCAGCTGTGAAATTCTGTTATTTTTAAAGTCAAAGAAGATACCAGAAAGTTGTAAGGTTGAAATTAAAAAAGCTTCCAACTACTGGCGACAAATTCATATAACCAACTCTTGGATATTCTCAATAAACGATGATATTTCAGCAGAAATAACATGCCACAAGAAGGTGCAGATAATAAACATTAATGGTTCAGGTATATTAACTATGCAACCTGAGTGCAACTTGGATTCCAATGAAGTTCATCTGCAAGCATATGATGCATTTTCAACAAAGGTTAATTATGTGTTTCCATCCCTGAACATGTCAATGTTTCTACCTCCAGTCAGTCATCTTAAATTAAAGACTGAATTGGAAATTTATAAAATTCCGGATATACCAAAATCAACAAAAATCCTTGGGTTTCCTATACATCTAGATAGTCATCATGTTACTCATTATGGATTAAGTTTTACAACATTTATTATCATCATTATTATTATCATCATTCTAATTTGGATCATCAAGAAAACCTGCCAGATATCAGCCAAATACTTGCCAGCTACTGTGATGTTACCTCGATTAGCTTAGGGTAGTGATAAGTAAGTAATTTGATTCTGTGTTTTGTTTTGAAAGACTAGGATCTTTCAAGGCCGGCAGAATGTTCAGTTTTGTTTAAACTGTACTTAGTTTATAATATTCTATTTAAGTAAATAATTCAATATTTGGTATTAAAATCTATATTTTTAAGATTGACCATGCTGTACACTGAAACCTACATTTAGAAAGTGTATTTATACCTGAAATAGTATTATCAGTAAATATTTTTACCTACTGTTGCAGTTGTGTATTCCTGCATATTTAAATGATTAAAGGATCGTTTCTATTTAATTGTAATTTTCCACACAAGAGTGGTGTGTGTAAAGATAAGCTATTTTGGGTATTTACATAAGTATTGAAGCAACACATGCTTGCCACATGTGTTGTTAGATAAATTTAGATAATAAGTATTTTAGTTTAGTTTACCTTAGGCTAAGTTTTTGTAAATAAAGATTAGTTGCAATACTCTAGAGAATCAATCGAGTCTTCTTAATTTTTCGTTCCGCTTAACCTAACAAGGACCTTATTTCGGGAGTTTACCTTTTGGTTGATATAGGTGGCGTGCGATGAAAAGTGAAGGAGGCTGTCGAAAACTACCCCTAGAAATTTTTGGTTTTGCACCGGGTTTTGTACGTCTATATACCTTCGACAAATTTACTTCCTTGGTCCAAGAAGTAAAAAGTGATACTAAAGTCTTTGAAGAAGATAGCTTTAATATGCGCTCCTAAAAAAACGTCTGCTATGGTGGCCAGGTATTGAGTAATTTTTTTAGTTGTGTTACTATAGTATTCCTTGAAGCCATGCTGATGTTCTGCGAGAGGGAAATGTTCCTTCAGGTCGTTAACAGTAGAGATTCTAAAATTTTTGCTACAGTGCACAATCTTACAGTTTCTTGTGAGGTCCTCTTATTTAATCGAATGTATGTGCTGTGTTAGTCATGTTCCCAATCCCTCCATCAGAAACAGCAAAGAAACGTTGATTTGCTAACTTTAAATTTGGTTGTAAAAACAGTCTTGTACCATACAGTTAAGCCTCTAAGATTATTGGCCCTGATGGAATTTCCATGCTGATGTTAAAATACCTAGGCGAGTGAGAAGTCGAGTTTTTGACAGGTGTCCATAATCTGTCTATGATTAGCCTCATTATACCCAATGTTCGGAAAGTGGATAGAGTTATCACATTTTTAAAACCTGGGAAAGATGCAAAAGAGGCATCATAGTACAGACCGATATCCCTCCTGTTACCAGCCACGAAAATATTAGAGGCTCTACTCCTTCCCTAGCCGACTAGCAAACTACCAGGAGCTCGCCACCATCATGGATTCCGTAAAGTGCACAGCACTTCGTTTGACGGTCACTTCGCGGTGGATTATTTTCAAACGAGAACGTTAAACAGGTGATCGCCTAAACTGAGAAGACAATTCGTACCATAAAAATAGTATTGAAGAATGTAATATATTTTTGTATGTATTTTTACACGTTTTAATACTTTAGCCAATAAACTACAATTAACTAAAATTACGGCCTATTTAATAGTAGCATTATCTATAAGATAACAAAAATAAAAAGTAAGTACATAAATACTCAATAATTCCGTTCGTATTATTCATTTTGATTTCATGTAGATTTTCATTGAAAACTTTTTTATTGTTTTTTTTTTTTTGCAAAAATCTGCAAAATTCATCGCAACTCTTTGACTTAACAACGAGATCGATTTCATTTGAATGCAATCAAGCAGAAAAACTGCAATGTTGGTATTAAATCCACAAAAAAATCATTTTAATTTAACCAAAAAAAAAGAAGACAACTGAAAAATTAAATGATTTATGAATTTATTACGTTTTTTTTTTTTGTATAACCAAATTTTATATTTCAATTTAAACTAACCGCATCCCCCCACCGTAAGTATCAATTCTCACACCCTCCCCCACCCCATCCATGACAATTTCTCCGTTCGACGTCAATTATTTAGAAATTTTCATTTTTTAAGTGGCTTTTATGGAAAATTGAAATTCAACCTAATTGTTGTAAATTTATAACCATCCCAATCCCATATTTGAATTTCGCATAGTCTCTTTCGTCAGTCAACCATTGTTTGAAATATTTTTTCATCTTCTTTTGTTGAATTAAACCAAAAATATAGTGTGTGGCCAAATGCTTGAACTGATTAAAGGGTAACTTACAAATATCTAAGAACAATTTTTATTCTGGAATTTTTTGCAACTTTTATAAATTTGTTTAAATTAAATAGTTGTCTTATAATTAAAATCAGTTTAATTTAAAAGAATTTTGGTCCTATACAGTCTCCAATGTTGCATTAAGTTCTTCTTTAATTCGCGATCTGATTACTCTGTAAAGAAGCCAATATTGGGATTTATATCTATCTGACACTATAGAACTCGAGTTTATTACAAAAGATTGCCTTATGTCATTTTTAAACCAAAACCACTGTGTACCTTTGACGGGATTTCTAAACAAAACACTAAAGCAAAACACTTATCTTCTCAATGATGTAATCTTACAGGCCACTACGAAATTTTAATTTCTTCATAATGAGAAACTTCCTGCTATGTGGACCGCAAGGTGTCGAAGTCTTCCCACATGCGGATGACTGTTCAATTAAGGTGAACACAATGAAAAAATGTGAATCGTTATCTCAGTACAATCGATACTTTTATTACTGGAAACCAGCTACTTAGAAACTTAAGACTCTGACTTTAAAGCACAGCATAATTTATAACCTGCAAAACTCCGTGTTGTCCCTATCTCACTTATCCCAGAGCATAGGATACAGTGGACAGGCAACACGCATATGCATCTCTAGGCATAGCTAAATGTTTGACTTATACAGTCTTCCATGTTACACCAGGTTCTTCTTCAATTCGCGACCTGATTACTCTAAAAAGATGATAGTTTGCTTCTTCATCGGCACTAAATGAAGTAGGGTTTATTACAGTTGATATAAAGAACCCAGCAGAGTCTTATTAGAGCTTACTTAACCAGCTTAAATGTGACGCTATATCCTTGTAAAGACATAAAGTTCTGCCTGATTGTATTACTAATTTTACTGCAGAAATATATGCCTGTAAAACGCACTAATATCTATATATTCAGACAATTACAGAACCGGTGCCGATGACAATCAGTCTGGGCCGATATTTCTCCTGTCTCCAATCGCGAAGACACTCGAGGCTCTAACAGCTGACCAGCCAACTTCCAGAACTCGCCACCAGCATAGATTTCGCAAAATGCTCAGCACCACCACAGCCATTACTACTCAGATCGCACAAGGCTAAAACCAGCGGACCAATAATATCGCAATTACAACAACAACCACCTGGACAAAAGTAAGTCTGCAACTTGGCGTCCTACCGTGAACCACCCGAAAGTCCTGGGAGTCACACTCGACAGCCTTCGTCGGCACATGTCACAACTGTCGCGCATAAATTGCGATGGGGAATGGACAAAAAGACCTTGATGTCTTCCTATAAAGTGATTTATCGGTCAGTAGCAAATTATGCTGCTCCGTAGTTGCCAACGTCGCTAAGTGATATCCAATGCTGCCAAAATGCGGCCCTAAGAACTAAAACAGGCTACCTACAAGTTACATCACCACATCATCTTACCACAGCAACAATCAGTCTGAGCTTTAACATACCTAATTCATTCAGCCTTAGAAACAGCACAAAGTCAAGATCGGACTGTGGAGTGCTTTTAAAGGCACCATACGTTCCACCATTCTGCATAACATACATAGGAACGGGTCTAACTATAGTTGTGTAGATCCAGTACACAACCACTGGCCCTTATCCCCAAATCTACCTATTGAGTTTATGTCTTCTTTAAGCTCTATTATAGACTTAGTCCAATGTTTCCCTATTTCTTAATCCTTCTGGAAAATATCATTTGTAGAGGTCTTTAAAATAGTCCTTTTTGTGAGAAGATTTCGTCGTCAGTTCGGAGTCAAATCACTTTTCACTAACAAGAGTCAGTTCGTCAACGTCGTCACTCTCTGGTGTGTCCCGTCTGGCCCTTATGCTGTCTCCCAAAGATGTCCCGTCAGAGTAAATCTTGTTTTTGTTTTTTTTTTTTTTGATGGTTGTTAAAATTTTGATCCCACGAGTATAGGGGAATCGAGGTCGCTCACGTCGTAGCCAGGCACCGTTGAAACACAGTTTAACGTTTACCCCCGACTGCGGACTAAAAGCCCATGGCACCTATTTATGTGGCTGGTTCCCCACCCATGAATTGGAGGCATTCTCCTATCCGCCACCCGGGGATGCGCCCTCTAGGGATTAGGTTCCCCTAATTGTCAAACGGTTGCGTTTGTTGTTGATTGTGAGCAAATACGATAGCAATCATGCAGAATGCTTTCTTATGCCCAAGTGATCATTCAAAACTGAAGCCACAAAGCCATGTGGGATGCCTATTGAGTTCACAATCTCTCCTACTTTTCTCCAAACGGTTAAAATAATATCGTGAGTTTTTCCAATTGTTTCGGATAAAGAGCCCTCAACTGTGCGTAAGAACGTTCGACATCTTCCGTGCTTAAAACCCCAATGTAGTCTAATCAAAGACAATATAACAAAAATATATTTCACTCCATACATTTTTTTCTGTTGAATATGAAATTAAAGTGGATAAAAAATAATGAAAAACACATCAACGCACAAACAAACATACATTTCATGAGCACGTGTATGTGCCTTAGCTTTCTCTCTTTGAATAATCGTCTCCATTAGTTGTTTCCGAATTAAAGTAAAATCATTGTATACTCTTTTTAATGGGACTTCATGAAAGTTCCACATCTTAATATTATAAAGTCTTTGGCTTAAATATCTCGAAAATTACAAATTTCTTTATATAAAACTTTACACAGATGAGTATTAATCAATGAACAAAATTCGGTGACAATTGGTTCACATTTGACCACTTGCAAATTTGCTGAAAATCGGTCAATATTTGACCTTAGGGGTGAGGGGTATCCTATAGCAGGGTTTGAACGACTATAACTATTTTCTTCCTTTATTACTTATTTTCTCAACATTTTTCATTTGTTTTTTATAAAGTAAAAAAGTAAACTTTTATAAATATACAGCATAATGTGATATTCATAGTGATTTCCGACCAAAACTCGACTTATCTTTACAATAATAATACTCATAACATCATTATCACCATCCACTCTCTATTGACCACAACCTATAAATGCTTGTAAATCTGGGGTTGCTAAAAGTGAGTAGTTAGATTTATTAGCGGTTTGGGTAGATTTTATATTTGGTTTTAAGATGATTTAAAAAATACACAAACACAAAATGTTTTTTGTCATTCATAAATCTTTGAAAACTCTCATAATTCACCCGGTTTTCTAAAGTTTTGTTACACTTTTTAGTTTTTTTGCCGTCTCGCTTTTCTTACTCAAGTTGCTGCCTTGTTATTTCATTCATCCCTTTCTCCATTTCATCTCTAGAGGATTATGAAAAATTCCAAATTATATGCTAAACAATACACGGGTACGGATGTGTATACACAAATAACTTTAAAAATATTGTTTATCAATAAGTAGCTTACAGAAGAAACTTATTCTAAAGGATTTAATCTGTGGTAGGATATAAAAGTTTTTTATTGCTTTCTGATTTATAATGACGAAAAGGGGCTTTTAAAATAATTACTTTTAAATTGTAGCAGAGCTGTGATTGAATGATTCATTATTCTTTTTTGTTAAAGCATAAATTTTTAAAATGTAATAATTTATTTTATCCCTTTCATGATTTGTTTAAAAAGTAAAGCAATTTATCATAAATTCAAGTTTTTGAATTCACATATCAAATAAATATCACCAAAATACAAACTAAACTTTAATACCTTTTGGTGCTTTCTTAAAACTTTCGAAGTGAATTAAATTCGTTCGATTTTTGGCAATGAAGCTCCATCAGGACTACACCATTTTTAGTTGAAATTGAGAATATTACAAATGAAATTGAGAATATTACAAATAAAATTGAGATAATTCCAAAAGAAATTGAGAATTTTCGGTTGTTTTTAAGAAAGTTCCAAATGAAATTGAGAATTTTCGTTTGAAAATGAGAAAATTTCAAATGAAATTGAGAGTTTTCGGTTAAAAATGAGAGAATTCCAAAAGAAATTAATAATTTTCGGTTAAAATTAAGAAAATACCAAATGAAATTGAGAATTTTGGGTTGATATTGAGAAAATTCCAAACAAAATTAAAAAATATCCAAATAAAATTGAGAAATTTCTAAATTAAATTGAAAAATATCGAAATTAAATAGAGAAATTTCCAAGTAAAAATGCGAAATTTAATAAACGAGTTGGATTTCGGAGTATTTAATCACTTCCAACAACCCGTGAGCCTAATATTCATTAATAGGTGCAACTGCAACGTCAGGGGTAATTAAAATGGACAGACGTAGAGGCTCTTTCACAGCTGACACCGCAAACGAATGGGTCACAGTTAGGCAACCAACTGTAGTTTGTGATAATGCCCCCTGTCATAGTCGATTAAAACAATTTTTTTTTTAATTCTTCAACACTCGTCCGTCTGAGCTCCTACTCACCAATGCTCAACCCAGTCGAAAATATATGGTTTACAATTAGGAGCCAAGTGGAATCAAGAATGAATGTTAAAATTGTAAATCCCCTCAATGTTGGAGAGCAGAGGCTTGATTTGCAATCGCCAATTGGTCACAAGGAATGCTCAAAATGTGATCGCAGTGCTTCAAAACATGTATGTATATGACATTGTTAGAGAGTTTTTCAAAGACAAGCTAAATCCAGCAAAATTCATTTGGGCTCGGAGCACTTCGAAGTACTTAAATAGTTTTTGACCACAACAAACGTAGATTTAATGACTCGTCCACTCAATGATCTGATTTTGCATCCAATCACTTCAATTTATTTCCAAGCTAAAAGTGAGTGCCAAGAACAAAAATAACAACGAAATTATGATGATAATTATTCAGCTATCCGCCACTTTATTCACCATCAAAAAGATGGTGGATCAGATCATCAGATCAATCAGATCAATTTCCTTAATATACTCTTTAAAAAAAAAAAAAAGATATATAATTTGAATACTTATGTCGAGATTGTGAACACCATAGGCATGGCTCAGTAGCTCAGTTTTTTTAATCTAAACAAGTAAGAAAGTGCTATAGTCGGTCAAGACCGACCATACGATACCCTTCACCACAAAGGTCAAAGGTGTTATTTTTCCTGTATTTTTCCTGTATAATGAAAAATATTTGCCAAATTTTGCCATCACACAAACAATTTCTCAAAACATATATTCAAGCTGTTTTCGTGATTTGGACTTATATTAGAGCTAGGGTCAAATGTGGACCGATTTTTCGAAATTTGGCAGTTGTTACAGAAATTATGTTTGCAAAAAATAAACTTTAAATTCTCATTATCTTTAGATTTTAGTTTACATAAGCAGTATTTGTTTTAAATTTCATGAAAAAATATTTATATTTGTGACCAATATATCAATTCCGGGTAGTGGGACCTATAAATAATGGACCGATTTTGACGAATTTCAATAGCCATGGTCCCATTATCAAAAAAATTATATGTGCCAAATTTCATCAAATTATATTTGTGGTCAATATACCAATTCCGGGAAGTGGGACCTATGGGAGGTACCATAAATAATATACCGATTTCGACGAATTTCAATAGCCATGGTCTCATTATCAAAAAAATGATCTGTGCCAAATGTCAACAAATTATCTTTAGAATTGTGACCTGTAATTTGATTAAAAGGTTTACATGGGGGCCCAGCCAGCCAGACGGACGTACGGACATCGCTAAATCGACTCAGAAAGTGATTCTAAGCCTATTGGTATACTAAAAGGTGGGTCTATGCGTTGCATACATCACAAAATTATACCCTTTCCACCTATGGTGGTGAAGGGTATAAAAATGCACATGTGTAGTTTCCATGGCAAAAATATTTAATTGCTACCTTTTCGACTTATTTTTTAGATTTAGCATATATATGCCAACTCAAAGCATTCCGATCGGAATTTAACTAACGCTCCTCAACATTTTCCATTGATCCGGACTGATCATGTCAAGAGCCTAAGAATCCTTTCTTATTTAATCGGTAATTTCCCTTTTGTGTTAATAATCATCATGATTTGTCCAACTCTTTACTATTATAGCTCTCCCCTGATATATACTATCCCACTAATTCATAAACGAATTATAAAATTATCAAAGGCTTATTGTAGGAATTTGTATGGAAAATCTTCCACTAAATTAAATTAAACATTTTTATTTATTTAAAAAGAACTTAAAACTAGAAATCAACATACTACTACATATTCAATGAGTATCTGCAATTTCACATAGTCTTGCTAGTAGACTAGTTAACTGCAGCAAGGAATTCAAACCATCGACAACTTTCATGTGCGTCACACCAATTTCACGTATAAAATTCAGCTTCATATGCTCATCCACATTTAAACGTTTACAGACACGAAATATATTTCCAATAATATCCTCAGCAGCATAACCAAAACGCCATAACTTCGCCAAGATCTTATAGGCTTTGTGTATATCATTTTGAGCACAATGCTGTAGCATATCCTGTATAAGCATAGGATGAGGTTCATCGCATACTTTGAAGACATTCGCTCCATTAATCTTGCCAAAACCTTGAGCTGTAGACTGTAGATTATTTAAACCTTGTCTCATGTCACCTTGAGCTGTAAAGACTATGGCTTCGAGACCTTCTTCATCGTATTCGAGACTTTCACGTTGACATACTTCAATAAGTTTCGCCAATACCTGGGCATCAGATAGTTTTGTAAAACGTAACATGGCACAACGCGATTGAATGGGTTCTATAATTTTCTCACTAGTATTGCAGGCAAGAGCAAAACGTGTGGTATTACTGTAAATTTCCATAGTACGTCTCAAGGCCTGCTGGGCACCGTCTGTCATACTGTCAGCCTCATCTAGTATAACAATCTTATGACGACCGCGAGGTAGTGTGACCTTTTGTTGGGCAAACATTTTAATTTTATTACGCACTACATCTATACCACGCTCATTTGAGGCGTTTAATTCCAGAACAGCTTCTTTGTAGCTGTCACCAAGTAGTATCCTAGCCAAACACTGAATGGTTGTAGTTTTACCCACACCGGGTGGGCCCTATGCCGAAGCAACAACATAATAGACAATTGTCTATAAAGATTTCCATTGTTTTATTTGTATCATTTACTTACCGCTATTATTATGTTGGGAGCATTTCCCTGGGTGGCAAAGACAGATAAACGAGCTACTGTATCCTCGTTCCCTACAATTTCATCAAATTTAGATGGTCGATATTTTTCTATCCTGGAAATTTTATATTTAAATTAGATACATATATTACATAGTTGTTTATTTCATACTGTTACTAACCATGGCAAATTACGCCTTTTAATTTCTTCCACAGTCAATTCCACTTCCGGCATGTTTTTTATTTAATTAGTAAAAATTACAAATTTTAAGAAATTAATATAAAATGTTTGTTGTTTATTCCGCCAAAAAATGCATGAAATTTTTTGGTGTTACCATTTGTTTATAAAAAATGCTGCCATATTAATGTAAACGAACAGTTCAAAGCAGAGTTGCCAACGTTGGAAATTAATTGCCAACAAATTTATAAGATTTCATTAGAATATTTTCTGTAGGGTCTGATGCATATCTTCTATATCTATCTGTCTATATATATATATAAAAATTAATGTTTGTCTGTCTGTATGCCCTTTATATAATAATAAACTATGCATTTGATCATATTATGATCTTTAGAAGATTTCTAATTTGGTATGCGCAATTTCCAATAGGTGGCGCCACTGAAATTACTCAAAATGTATTAAATCGTAAAATGTCCAATTGATCATGGTATAATCTTCAGCAAAAATGTTGCTCAGAATCCGACGAATGTTTCTAAGTTTGTGTGACCAATTACTGACAGGTGGCGCCGCTGAAAATGTTTCATAATGAATTAAATCGTAAACTATGCATTTGATCATGCTATGATCTTTAGCAAAGTTATGGCGCATGAGCCGACGAAGGTTTATAAATATTTATGACAACTTTCCTACAGATGGCACCACTGAAAATTAGTTAAACTTATTTAAATCGTAAACTGAGGATTTGATAATACTATGATCTTTAGCAAAGTTGACGGATTTCTAAGTTGGTGCGATTATTTCCCTATAGATGGTGCTACTAATCAAAATAAATTGAATCGTAAACTATGCATTTGATCATGTGTTGATCGGACAAAATCAATTAAATGATTCAAAATTCATTGGATATTTGTGTCAGACTTTCCTTCAAACTTATTTTAGTTGGCGGAGCAGCAACGAGCGCTGGGTACAGCTGGTACCCTGTAGTTTACTATATTAGAAAGTGGAACGGGATAGGATACACATGAATTAATGAATTTGTAATAATGAAATAAGTGAAATTTTCTTGAAAATGACCTATGTTCCCAAATGGAATGAATAAAGAATTTAAAAAAAAAATATTATAATAGAATATGACAACTTTAAATGAGGAACAGCTGCTACGAAGAAATATCTGCCCTCAGAATAAATCCTTTGAAATCGTAATGCGTTGGGAAAAGTTATTGCAGGACTAAATTAAGTATTTAAATTCAATCGACGGTTGGGCCAAAAGTAAAGAATATTTTTCAGATTATTAAAAAACAAAAATTTAAGTTCTAAGTTTCACAAAATTAGGGGGTTAAAAAAGGGCATGTTGATTTATAACCAGAGGTCGGCATAAAAGAACAGAAGAAAAAAATCGAAGGCAGAGTTATCGTTTTTTATACTTTAAACTAAAATAGGTATTATTTTCAATGGGCAGTTCTGATGTTTTAAAAAGAAAAAATTTTATACTCCATTTTTTTAATATTTTTATCAAAAATGTTTCTATAGCAAATTTTTTTATCAAAAATTTTTCTATAGAAATTTATTTTATCAAAAATTTTTATTATCAAAAATTTTTTATCGAAATTTTGTATATCAAAAATTTTTCTATAGAAAATATTTATATCAAAAATGTTTCTATATAAAATTTTTGTATCAACAATTTTTTTAGACAAATTTTCTACATAAAAAAACATATTTCTATTGAAAATTTTTTTTATAGAAAAATATTTTTATCGAAAATTTTTCTTTTGAAAAAATTTTTATCGAAAATTTTTCGATAGAAAATTTTTTTTTGAGACAATTTTTCCATAGAAATTTTTTTTTTGAAAAAATTCGCAGAAAAATATTTTTATTGAGAAAGTTTCTATAAAAAATAATTTTTATCGAAAATGTCTATAAAATATTTTTTTTCTAAAATATATAAAAATATAAAATTGTTTAATATAAGAATTTATTTCAGTTTCGAAAAACATTCCCGATTCGGTTACATTTATGTATTTCAACTATGTTTACAAAAAAAAAAAAATAGTATCATGGCAACATTGTTCGAGATTATATATCTTTGTTCTCTCGAACCGTATGTATTGTTGCTATAAATTGGATTTTGATTTTGTTTGTTGTGTATTTTGTTTTTGTATTTTCTTTAAAAAAGCGGCACCAACCGACTTTACTAGCACCAAATTCCAACTGAATGCCTTAAATACTCATTTTCATGAGTTTCATTATTAATTGTAATATTTGCGAAAATTACAACACGCTGCCTACGCCTGTTTATAACCCAAAAGAAATATAAACGATTAGAAAAGAATCCTGAAAATGCAAAATTATTGATAATGATGATAAAAAAGGGTGTAAATTATCGGTCAAGATCAATGGAAAATGTACTTAATATAAAGAAAAAGTTAATTCATAACAAAATATGTTTTGTGGAAAATCAATAATATTTTTTTATTTTTATTGCAAAGTTAAATTTATTTCGATCAGAATGGTTTAAGATTTTATAAATCCCGAAAAATTTTAATGGCTCGTAAATATTCAAGAGATTTTTAAAATGACAAATTAAATTGAAATTCTATTAACTTTGATCCAACCATTAATTGTTCTTTTTACAGTGTAATTGATAAGATGTGGCCACACAGTTTTGTCATACAGTCTTGATATAATTTGTACGAAAATCCATAAGCTACAAAAATAAACAACTGTTCACGATTTTTGTTCAATAGAGTGGCAATTCGGAATCCGGACGTGTTGCGGTGAAAAATTATAGTTTGTGAAAAATATTGGAAAATTGCATAAACGCGAGGAATTAAATCGACAAAAACCATGGCAGCAAGATTAATTCAAAAGATTGTAAGCTAAATATTAAATAGCCATAGAATGTTTTACCAAAATAAGAAAAAAACAGTGTTAAAAACTACCAACAAAAGACTAATAATCCTCCAACCAAATGCCTAATACATCCCCATGAAGATTTTTCCTTTTCTGTTCTTTTTTTGCTTTAATTTTAGTTAAAAAGTATTGGAATTAATGGTGGCCGGGAAACGGTAGAAGTAGCCCAACACGCCAAGGTACTTTAGAGGATTCGTTTTAATATAAAACGTTTCCGTTAAATAGTATTTAATGCAAACGCAAGGCAGGCTTTGGGGACTCATGAAAATTTCCTCCTCACAGTCTACTTGCGGTTGATGTCAAAAATTTTTTACATAACCACCCGCCGATAATATTGAAAAGAAGTTTTCTTAAATTATTCCTAGATTTTCTTTTACAAAATTTATTTAGGAATTTATACGTTTTTAACAATTTTTTTTATCTGGAATTTATATTCATATTTTCTTGGAATTTATTTTTTTTATTTTCTTAATTTGTTCTTAACCTCAACTTTGGTTCGAACATTTTTCTTCCAAATTTTGTTTTTTAACAAAATGTTTTAAAATACAAATTTATTAGCTTTTAATTGATGTGACCATGATTTCTGCCATAATTTTCTTTTAATTGATTGCAAAAAATTCTATTGTTTTGTTCTTAAATTTTTTTTTGCCTTTTTATTATGTAATTTTTTGCCTACTTTTTTTGTCTTTAAATTTTTACACCGAAAGTGTCTCAATTGCTATAGACAGGCAGATATATATTGGCAATTTTAAATTGAAGCGATATAGTTGCAATTGTTTACATTAGTAATTTATTCAGTTAATTTGTTTATTTATTTCGTGTGACTTGAGGGCATTGTCATAAAATTTAAATATTTTTTTTAATACACGTTTTTTAATTTATGGCCCGTTTGTTTACTGTATGTAATATATACATTGTAAACTCTTAATTATAGGTAACTGCAGTAAAATTGATATTATTCAAATTCAAAAAAGTAATAGTTTTATGGTCAGTCAAGCCCGAACATATGATACCCTTCTCCGTTGAGGTCAAGTGTCTTATTTTTCTTGAAAAAGTACTATACAGTATACTTCTTTTAAATGAAATATGTCTCGGAAACTATGGACAAACCCATTTTCATTTAAACCTATAATGCGACTTACAATTTCAAAATTTCTAAGCATATCTTGACCGCTATTTAACAGTATTCGATGAGCATCATCCGCAGATGTCTTCATATTACTTACTAACTTAAATGGCCTATATTTACAACCTGTTAAGGACAAAGGCCGAGCATGTTTTAGAAAGACATTCGCTTTGATCTTGTGCGTATATTCCCCAATTGTGCAGGCCAAGCTTTGTAAGACTTCCCTCTGCATGGTCTTTCCATCGAAGTTTCTGACGTCCTCTTTTAACATCATGGGGGCCGTTTTTATTCTAAATTAAGCTTTTTCATAGTAATTATTTTTTTCCTGGAGTGGGCTGGAGCTACGTCCTAACCCATATTTTTTTCGTTCTTATGGGAGTACTGTAAGCTAACTACATTAACGGGTGTTACCATTGTTACCCGAGTGATATCACAAGGTGGTCAGTGTCCACATTTGAGAGAAGGATAACCAAGATACATAAGTCTGGGCTTACCAAGTTAAGACCAGTCAGAACCATTGCTTGGTATCCAACATCCACTACATCTTCATGTTAAAGCATAAAATTAAAACCAACAGCAAATGACGAAGAGAATCGTAAGCTGGCATATTTAGCCGGGAATAACTTTATGGTGCAGACACAGATCGACTAATATTTCGATGGCTTTTTGTTTACAAATACCTACCTAAACTTATTATATACATCAATGCAAAACGTCTATGGCAATGTTGTACACCATAGAAAAGTTCTTCCATATTTCATTAATTATTGCTGTTATTTTTACAATATATCCCATACTTTTTGTATAGGATTAACATCTGACGAGTGCGTTGGCATTACAAAATATACATACCTAGTGTTTGCAAACTACCTTTTCTCACATTTTGTCTTGAGTTTATTATCGTTGTTCTGTTAATACCTTCGCTTATGCGGTTTACTCCTCAGCATATAGTATCTTTATGTTTTTAATTATTTACTTGTTAACTAATCGATCCAATTTACAGCTTATTGTATCTATTACTCAGATTCCATTTCCCATAAAAACATCTTCAGATCAAATCATAAGAATTGAGGTTGATTTAAATCAGAATTTAAAATATTCAATTTACCAAGGATCACATTAACTCAACCACTAAATAATGGAAGACAGAACTTTTGATTAATGAATCAAAGTTTAATCTCGAAAGTTCTAAAGGATTTATGCTGGTTCGTTGGGCCAAAAAGACAACACCTGAACTATCATAAAAATGGCTTTGTTTCTTAAATAACGCACTTTCGCCATTATGACAATTCAATGTAGGCTATTTCAAGTACATTTATAACCCATTTACCCCATTATATCCAATTTGTTGCATTATTTGTTGTTGTTATGAACCATTTTATACCAAATTTGTTCATTATAACTACTACAGTTTAACATTTCTTAGAATTTGAATCATATATTTGGTATTTAAGGCTTTCCTGTATAGAACATGAAACGATTATTTCCATATTGGTTGGAATTGTGAGATTTCCGTGTCGTTCCGGTACAAAAAACCGACTGCTGAGGGAACGTAAGAATTTGGTTGCCATAACTTATTAACATTCTTGGGAATGGGTGTTGCATATAAGCTATGGTTGAATGTAGACCGATATTCGCAAAACTCGTTGCTATTATTTGTGTTCATATAAAACATCTTTTCACTAAATTTATTTTTCATAGCTATTATAATTTCCAATAAAAGTGGAATAGTTTTGCTCAATTTTGATGCTCTTGGATACTTTTGTTAAGGCTTGAATGTATTTTCAAAAAAGTGGATTTCGCTCGGTCGTCTTAGAATTTTATAAGTGTCTAGAATAATGGGATATCAAACGTCTACAATTTTTTATTTTCTAATAATGTTAATAGAAGAGAACATTTTGAAAGTCTTTGTATGATATACAAATTTAGCATACATAGGTCTCTGGTCTGTACCGTACTTTCATTCCTACGGTAGTCGGTTCTTCGTATCGGAACGATTCGGAAATCTTACAATTTCGACCAAGGTCTATCACTTTTGCGATATTACCAAGAATACCTACGACCTTTATATTATAAATTTGAAAACTTGTAAGAGTACTAAAACTATTTAACAAGAATACGTAATTATTATTATAACAGTAGCTGCTTTAATAAGCTATATATGTAACTGTATTTGACAATCTTTCCCTAATCACATGCTTTCTACCCATTTCATACAATTGGTTATCTGTATTTACTTACTTACAAACATACTTAAACTTAGTAAACTATTGTTAGCATATCTTTTTATTTTCTAATTACAGGTTAACACAACTCCCGTTTCTGGACGTGCCTACTCTTCGGGTGTTCGTAAAGTTACCCTTATTCCCGGCGATGGTATTGGTCCAGAAATTTCCGCTGCTGTGCAGAAAATTTTCACCACTGCCAATGTACCCATTGAATGGGAAGCTGTTGATGTAACTCCCGTCAGAGTAAGTTTCAGCTAAAACCTTTTAATTTTCAAGAAAAAATATGTGTTATACATTTTTTTTAAATATACAATTTTCTTCTTTGTTTTAGGGTCCCGATGGTATGTTCGGCATTCCTCAAGCTGCCATTGATTCGGTCAATACCAACAAAATCGGTTTGAAGGGCCCCCTTATGACTCCCGTCGGCAAGGGTCATCGTTCTTTGAATTTGGCTCTCCGCAAGGAATTCAATTTGTATGCCAATGTCAGACCCTGCAGAAGTTTGGAAGGTTACAAGACATTGTACGATAATGTCGATGTTGTCACCATTCGTGAAAACACTGAAGGTGAATACTCCGGTATTGAACACGAAATCGTCGATGGTGTTGTCCAAAGTATCAAATTGATTACTGAGGAAGCTTCCAAGCGTGTAGCTGAATATGCTTTTACCTATGCCAAAAATAACAACAGAAAGAAGGTAACTGTTGTGCACAAGGCCAACATTATGCGTATGTCTGATGGTTTGTTCTTGCGTTGTGTCCGTGATATGGCCGAAAAATTCCCAGAAATTAAATTTGAAGAACGTTATTTGGATACCGTTTGTTTGAACATGGTACAAGACCCCAATAAATATGATGTTTTGGTTATGCCTAACTTGTATGGTGATATCTTGTCTGATATGTGCGCCGGTTTGGTTGGTGGTTTGGGTTTGACTCCCTCTGGCAACATGGGTCTTAACGGTGCCCTCTTTGAATCTGTAAGTATTTTTTTTAATTTTACTAAATAATAAAATATTTGTTTATTTTTTTTGCTAAATTTTTAGGTTCACGGTACTGCCCCCGATATTGCTGGCAAAGATTTGGCCAACCCCACTGCCTTGTTATTGTCTGCCGTTATGATGTTGAGACATATGCAACTCAACACTGAAGCCGAAAAAATCGAAAGAGCTTGTTTCGAAGTCATCAGAGAGGGCAAATACTTGACCGGCGATTTGGGCGGCAAGGCCAAGTGTTCCGAATTCACAAATGAAATTTGTGGTAAACTGTAAATTACCAAATTCAATTATTCGCCGCCACAAAAAAACCAAAACTCCACTCACAAACCAAAAGATTATAAACGTCCCATCCCACTTAAATCTAAATGCTACCAATGCTTTTAAAGTTGGGTTGTTGGTGCTGTTGTACACATATATATTTAAATTCGATAAGGAACAAATCTAAAAAAAAACAACGGATAGTATTGTACGTTCGAATACTAAATTAATTGAAATGTTAAAAAGGTCAAACACTTATGCATGATATTCTCAAACAAAATTTAAGTAATTAAAATTACATTAACCCTCCTTTGCCGTATTATTTTTTTTTTATTTGTTATTATTTTTAATTTTAAAATAGTTTTATTTTCAAAACAACGAACTTAAGTTTCATTTATTCTTTAAAAACTATTACATATTATTTTAATTATTTATTGTAAATTGTTCCTTATTTTGATGTAATTTTTTCTCATTACCTTTAACAATTATCTGAAAGATTTTTTTTATTTTTCAAATAAAAAATGTTTAAAGGAAATGAACCTTCTGAAACTCAAGTCTAACGTTACAATAATGATCGCGCATATTTAATAAGATCAAAAAATAACTTCTATTACCATAATTAAGTTGTCATAATCAAATTAGATTGTTATGAAAATAAAAAGATTTAAAAAACACCTTAAAAAAACAAAATATATAGAAGAAATTTGTTTTATTTATCATTAAGTTCTTAAATAAAACAGAGTGAGATATAATCGACATTTTTTTATTAGTTTTAAAAACCTATTTATGCAATAATATGTGGAATATAACATTGTATAAATGTCATCCATGGCCTCTCTAAGTGGTGTTCATCTGAAATGACCAATTTTATATGACAGGAGCATAAAACAGGCTGATATTAACCGATATATGTATGTAGGTTATATAGACCGCTATGGTTTGCTGCTAATTTGAATATATCTGCCACAAAAAACGTCTAACGGTATCTAATCACATCAACGTGGAATAACAATGCCTTTAAATCGCTCTTGTAGAATATTTACTGTATCATTAACAGAACGTCATTGGTGTCCAGATCATCTAATTTAGAATAAAGAAGTTGGAAATATTCAGCGCTCGTCGTTGACAGTAATTTACAAGACAGAAATACACAGACGTTTCCACCGCAGTCGGTTCTTCGTACCAGAACGACTCGGTAATCTTAGGAATCCGACCAAGGACTGCCACTTTTGCGACATTACCAATAATATTACAGTTACAACAACAACAACCGACTAAATAAATTTCAATTAAATTGAGTTATGTCCTAGCTTTAAAAAGATAAAATCAAAGTTTAAAAGCCCCTATTAAAACCCCCTTTATTAAGTGGTCTTCCAAAGACAAAAACAAAGCTAATTATGAAAAGCGGTAGATCCATTTAAGCAAAAATCTGTACGTAATTCGAAAAGCTTTTTTCTGCCACATTCGAGAAAATTCCTATAAAAAGTAATTTTTTTAAAAATTTCCTATAAAAAGTAAATTTTTAAAAAAATTTCCTATAAAAAGTAAATTTTTTAAAAATTTCCTATAAAAGTAAATTTTTGAAAAATTTCCTATAAAAAGTTAATTTTTGAAAAATTTCCTTTAAAGTAAATTTTTGAAAAATTTCATATAAAAAGTAAATTTTTGAACAATTTCCTATAAAAAGTACATTTTTGAACAATTTCCTATAAAAAGTAAATTTTTGAAAAATTTCCTATAAAAAGTAAATTTTCGAAAAATTTCCTATAAAAATTAAATTTTTGAACAATTTCCTATAAAACGTAAATTTTCGAAAAATTTCCTATAAAAATTAAATTTTCGAAAAATTTCCTATAAAAAGTAAATTTTCGAAAAATTTGCTATAAAAAGTATATTTTCGAAAAATTTCCTATAAAAAGTAAATTTTTGAAAAATCTCCTATAAAAAGTAAATTTTTGAAAAATTTCCTAAAAAAGCAAATTTTTGAAAAATTTCCTAAAAAAGGAAATTTTCGAAAAATTTCCTATTAAAAGGAAATTTTCGAAAAATTTCCTATAAAAAGGAAATTTTCGAAAAATTTCCTATAAAAAGGAAATTTTCGAAAAATTTCCTATAAAAAGGAAATTTTCGAAAAATTTCCTATAAAAAGTAAATTTTCGAAAAATTTCCTATAAACAGTAAATTTTCGAAAAATTTCCAAAAAAAAGTAAATTTTCGAAAAATTTCCTATGAAAAGTAAATTTTCGAAAAATTTCCTATAAAAAGTAAATTTTTGAAAAATTTCATATAAAAAGTAAATTTTAAAAAAAATTTCATATAAAAGGTAAATTTTTGAAAAATTTCCTATAAAATGTAAATTTTTTTAAAAATTTGCTATAAAAAGTAAATTTTTGAAAAATTTCCTATAAAAATAGTAAATTTTTGAAAAATTTCCGATAAAAATATTAAATTTTTCAAAAGTGTCTTATAAAAATAGTAAATTTTTGAAAAATTTGCTATAAAAATCGTAAATTTTTGAAAAGTTTCCTATAAAATTAGTAAATTTTTAAAAAATTTCTTATAAAAATTTAAAATTTTTGTAAAATTTCCTATAAAAATTGTAAAAATTTACTATAAAAAATAGTAAATTTTTGAAAAATTTACTATAAAAAAATAGTAAATTTTTGAAAAATTTACTATAAAAAAATAGTAAATTTTTGAAAAATTTACTATAAAAAAATAGTTAATTTTTGAAAAATTTACTATAAAAAAATATAAAATTTTTGAAAAATTTACTATAAAAAAATAGTAAATTTTTGAAAAATTTACTATAAAAAAATAGTAAATTTTTGAAAAATTTACTATAAAAAAATAGTAAATTTTTGAAAAATTTACTATAAAAAATATTTTTGAAAAATTTACTATAAAAAAATAGTAAATTTTTGAAAAATTTACTATAAAAAATAGTAAATTTTTGAAAAATTTACTATAAAAAAATAGTAAATTTTTGAAAAATTTACTATAAAAAAATAGTAAATTTTTGAAAAATTTACTATAAAAAAATAGTAAATTTTTGAAAAATTTACTATAAAAAAATAGTAAATTTTTGAAAAATTTACTATAAAAAAATAGTAAATTTTTGAAAAATTTACTATAAAAAAATAGTAAATTTTTGAAAAATTTACTATAAAAAAATAGTAAATTTTTGAAAAATTTACTATAAAAAAATAGTAAATTTTTGAAAAATTTACTATAAAAAAATAGTAAATTTTTGAAAAATTTACTATAAAAAAATAGTAAATTTTTGAAAAATTTACTATAAAAAAATAGTAAATTTTTGAAAAATTTACTATAAAAAAATAGTAAATTTTTGAAAAATTTACTATAAAAAAATAGTAAATTTTTGAAAAATTTACTATAAAAAAATAGTAAATTTTTGAAAAATTTACTATAAAAAAATAGTAAATTTTTGAAAAATTTACTATAAAAAAATAGTAAATTTTTGAAAAATTTACTATAAAAAAATAGTAAATTTTTGAAAAATTTACTATAAAAAAATAGTAAATTTTTGAAAAATTTACTATAAAAAAATAGTAAATTTTTGAAAAATTTACTATAAAAAAATAGTAAATTTTTGAAAAATTTACTATAAAAAAATAGTAAATTTTTGAAAAATTTACTATAAAAAAATAGTAAATTTTTGAAAAATTTACTATAAAAAATAGTAAATTTTTGAAAAATTTACTATAAAAAAATAGTAAATTTTTGAAAAATTTACTATAAAAAAATAGTAAATTTTTAAAAAATTTACTATAAAAAAATAGTAAATTTTTATAAAAAAATAGTAAATTTTGTTGAAAAATTTACTATAAAAAAATAGTAAATTTTGTTGAAAAATTTACTATAAAAAAATAGTAAATTTTGTTGAAAAATTTACTATAAAAAAATAGTAAATTTTGTTGAAAAATTTACTATAAAAAAATAGTAAATTTTGTTGAAAAATTTACTATAAAAAAATAGTAAATTTTGTTGAAAAATTTACTATAAAAAAATAGTAAATTTTGTTGAAAAATTTACTATAAAAAAATAGTAAATTTTGTTGAAAAATTTACTATAAAAAAATAGTAAATTTTGTTGAAAAATTTACTATAAAAAAATAGTAAATTTTGTTTAAAAATTTACTATAAAAAAATAGTAAATTTTGTTGAAAAATTTACTATAAAAAAATAGTAAATTTTGTTGAAAAATTTACTATAAAAAAATAGTAAATTTTGTTGAAAAATTTACTATAAAAAAATAGTAAATTTTGTTGAAAAATTTACTATAAAAAAATAGTAAATTTTGTTGAAAAATTTACTATAAAAAAATAGTAAATTTTGTTGAAAAATTTACTATAAAAAAATAGTAAATTTTGTTGAAAAATTTACTATAAAAAAATAGTAAATTTTGTTGAAAAATTTACTATAAAAAAATAGTAAATTTTGTTGAAAAATTTACTATAAAAAAATAGTAAATTTTGTTGAAAAATTTACTATAAAAAAATAGTAAATTTTGTTGAAAAATTTACTATAAAAAAATAGTAAATTTTGTTGAAAAATTTACTATAAAAAAATAGTAAATTTTGTTGAAAAATTTACTATAAAAAAATAGTAAATTTTGTTGAAAAATTTACTATAAAAAAATAGTAAATTTTTGAAAAATTTACTATAAAAAAATAGTAAATTTTTAAAAAATTTATTATAAAAAAATAGTAAATTTTTGAAAAATTTACTATAAAAAAATAGTAAATTTTTGAAAAATTTACTATAAAAAAATAGTAAATTTTTGAAAAATTTACTATAAAAAAATAGTAAATTTTTGAAAAATTTACTATAAAAAAATAGTAAATTTTTGAAAAATTTACTATAAAAAAATAGTAAATTTTTGAAAAATTTACTATAAAAAAATAGTAAATTTTTGAAAAATTTACTATAAAAAAATAGTAAATTTTTGAAAAATTTACTATAAAAAAATAGTAAATTTTTGAAAAATTTACTATAAAAAAATAGTAAATTTTTGAAAAATTTACTATAAAAAATAGTAAATTTTTGAAAAATTTACTATAAAAAAATAGTAAATTTTTGAAAAATTTACTATAAAAAAATAGTAAATTTTTGAAAAATTTACTATAAAAAAATAGTAAATTTTTAAAAAATTTACTATAAAAAAATAGTAAATTTTTGAAAAATTTACTATAAAAAAATAGTAAATTTTGTTGAAAAATTTACTATAAAAAAATAGTAAATTTTGTTGAAAAATTTACTATAAAAAAATAGTAAATTTTGTTGAAAAATTTACTATAAAAAAATAGTAAATTTTGTTGAAAAATTTACTATAAAAAAATAGTAAATTTTGTTGAAAAATTTACTATCAAAAAATAGTAAATTTTGTTGAAAAATTTACTATAAAAAAATAGTAAATTTTGTTGAAAAATTTACTATAAAAAAATAGTAAATTTTGTTGAAAAATTTACTATAAAAAAATAGTAAATTTTGTTGAAAAATTTACTATAAAAAAATAGTAAATTTTGTTGAAAAATTTACTATAAAAAAATAGTAAATTTTGTTGAAAAATTTACTATAAAAAAATAGTAAATTTTGTTGAAAAATTTACTATAAAAAAATAGTAAATTTTGTTGAAAAATTTACTATAAAAAAATAGTAAATTTTGTTGAAAAATTTACTATAAAAAAATAGTAAATTTTGTTGAAAAATTTACTATAAAAAAATAGTAAATTTTGTTGAAAAATTTACTATAAAAAAATAGTAAATTTTGTTGAAAAATTTACTATAAAAAAATAGTAAATTTTGTTGAAAAATTTACTATAAAAAAATAGTAAATTTTGTTGAAAAATTTACTATAAAAAAATAGTAAATTTTGTTGAAAAATTTACTATAAAAAAATAGTAAATTTTGTTGAAAAATTTACTATAAAAAAATAGTAAATTTTGTTGAAAAATTTACTATAAAAAAATAGTAAATTTTGTTGAAAAATTTACTATAAAAAAATAGTAAATTTTTGAAAAATTTACTATAAAAAAATAGTAAATTTTTAAAAAATTTATTATAAAAAAATAGTAAATTTTTGAAAAATTTACTATAAAAAAATAGTAAATTTTTGAAAAATTTACTATAAAAAAATAGTAAATTTTTGAAAAATTTACTATAAAAAAATAGTAAATTTTTGAAAAATTTACTATAAAAAAATAGTAAATTTTTGAAAAATTTACTATAAAAAAATAGTAAATTTTTGAAAAATTTGCTATAAAAAAATAGTAAATTTTTGAAAAATTTACTGTAAAAAATAGTAAATTTTTGAAAAATTTACTGTAAAAAATAGTAAATTTTTGAAAAATTTACTGTAAAAAATAGTAAATTTTTGAAAAATTTACTGTAAAAAATAGTAAATTTTTGAAAATTTACTGTAAAAAATAGTAAATTTTTGAAAAATTTACTGTAAAAAATAGTAAATTTTTGAAAAATTTACTATAAAAAATAGTAAATTTTTGAAAAATTTACTATAAAAAATAGTAAATTTTTGAAAAATTTACTATAAAAAATAGTAAATTTTTGAAAAATTTACTATAAAAAATAGTCAATTTTTGAAAAATTTACTATAAAAAATAGTCAATTTTTGAAAAATTTACTATAAAAAATAGTAAATTTTTGAAAAATTTACTATAAAAAATAGTAAATTTTTGAAAAATTTACTATAAAAAAGTAGTAAATTTTTGAAAAATTTACTATAAAAAAGTAGTAAATTTTTGAAAAATTTACTATAAAAAAGTAGTACATTTTTGAAAAATTTACTATAAAAAAGTAGTACATTTTTGAAAAATTTACTATAAAAAAATAGTAAATTTTTGAAAAATTTACTAGAAAAAAATAGTAAATTTTTGAAAAATTTACTTTAAAAAAATAGTAAATTTTTGAAAAATTTACTATAAAAAAATAGTAAATTTTTGAAAAATTTACTATAAAAAAATAGTAAATTTTTGAAAAATTTACTATAAAAAAATAGTAAATTTTTGAAAAATTTACCATAAAAAAATAGTAAATTTTTGAAAAATTTACTATAAAAAAATAGTAAATTTTTGAAAAATTTACTATAAAAAAATTGTAAATTTTTGAAAAATTTACTGTAAAAAATAGTAAATTTTTGAAAAATTTACTGTAAAAAATAGTAAATTTTTGAAAAATTTACTGTAAAAAATAGTAAATTTTTGAAAAATTTACTGTAAAAAATAGTAAATTTTTGAAAAATTTACTGTAAAAAATAGTAAATTTTTGAAAAATTTACTGTAAAAAATAGTAAATTTTTGAAAAATTTGCTGTAAAAAATATTAAATTTTTGAAAAATTTACTGTAAAAAATAGTAAATTTTTGAAAAATTTACTATAAAAAATAGTAAATTTTTGAAAAATTTACTATAAAAAATAGTAAATTTTTGAAAAATTTACTATAAAAAATAGTAAATTTTTGAAAAATTTACTATAAAAAAGTAGTACATTTTTGAAAAATTTACTATAAAAAAGTAGTAAATTTTTGAAAAATTTACTATAAAAAAGTAGTAAATTTTTGAAAAATTTACTATAAAAAAATAGTAAACTTTTGAAAAATTTACTATAAAAAAATAGTAAATTTTTGAAAAATTTACTTTAAAAAAATAGTAAATTTTTGAAAAATTTACTATAAAAAAATAGTAAATTTTTGAAAAATTTACTATAAAAAAATAGTAAATTTTTGAAAATTTACTATAAAAAAATAGTAAATTTTTGAAAAATTTATTATAAAAAAATAGTAAATTTTTGAAAAGTTTACTATAAAAAAATAGTAAATTTTTGAAAAATTTACTATAAAAAAATAGTAAATTTTTGAAAAATTTACTATAAAAAAATAGTAAATTTTTGAAAAATTTACTATAAAAAAATAGTAAATTTTTGAAAAATTTACTATAAAAAAATAGTAAATTTTTGAAAAATTTACTATAAAAAATAGTAAATTTTTGAAAAATTTACTGTAAAAAATAGTAAATTTTTGAAAAATTTACTATAAAAAAAAGTAAATTTTTGAAAAATTTACTATAAAAAAAAAGTAAATTTTTAAAAAATTTACTATAAAAAAATAGTAAATTTTTGAAAAATTTACTATAAAAAAATAGTAAATTTTTGAAAAATTTAATATAGAAAAATAGTAAATTTTTGAAAAATTTACTATAGAAAAATAGTAAATTTTTGAAAAATTTACTATAGAAAAATAGTAAATTTTTGAAAAATTTACTATAGAAAAATAGTAAATTTTTGAAAAATTTACTATAGAAAAATAGTAAATTTTTGAAAAATTTACTATAGAAAAATAGTAAATTTTTGAAAAATTTACTATAGAAAAATAGTAAATTTTTGAAAAATTTACTATAGAAAAATAGTAAATTTTTGAAAAATTTACTATAGAAAAATAGTAAATTTTTGAAAAATTTACTATAGAAAAATAGTAAATTTTTGAAAAATTTACTATAGAAAAATAGTAAATTTTGTTGAAAAATTTACTATAAAAAAATAGTAAATTTTTTTGAAAAATTTACTATAAAAAAATAGTAAATTTTGTTGAAAAATTTACTATAAAAAAATAGTAAATTTTGTTGAAAAATTTACTATAAAAAAATAGTAAATTTTGTTGAAAAATTTACTATAAAAAAATAGTAAATTTTGTTGAAAAATTTACTATAAAAAAATAGTAAATTTTGTTGAAAAATTTACTATAAAAAAATAGTAAATTTTGTTGAAAAATTTACTATAAAAAAATAGTAAATTTTGTTGAAAAATTTACTATAAAAAAATAGTAAATTTTGTTGAAAAATTTACTATAAAAAAATAGTAAATTTTGTTGAAAAATTTACTATAAAAAAATAGTAAATTTTGTTGAAAAATTTACTATAAAAAAATAGTAAATTTTGTTGAAAAATTTACTATAAAAAAATAGTAAATTTTGTTGAAAAATTTACTATAAAAAAATAGTAAATTTTGTTGAAAAATTTACTATAAAAAAATAGTAAATTTTGTTGAAAAATTTACTATAAAAAAATAGTAAATTTTGTTGAAAAATTTACTATAAAAAAATAGTAAATTTTGTTGAAAAATTTACTATAAAAAAATAGTAAATTTTGTTGAAAAATTTACTATAAAAAAATAGTAAATTTTGTTGAAAAATTTACTATAAAAAAATAGTAAATTTTGTTGAAAAATTTACTATAAAAAAATAGTAAATTTTGTTGAAAAATTTACTATAAAAAAATAGTAAATTTTGTTGAAAAATTTACTATAAAAAAATAGTAAATTTTGTTGAAAAATTTACTATAAAAAAATAGTAAATTTTGTTGAAAAATTTACTATAAAAAAATAGTAAATTTTGTTGAAAAATTTACTATAAAAAAATAGTAAATTTTGTTGAAAAATTTACTATAAAAAAATAGTAAATTTTTGAAAAATTTACTATAAAAAAATAGTAAATTTTTAAAAAATTTATTATAAAAAAATAGTAAATTTTTGAAAAATTTACTATAAAAAAATAGTAAATTTTTGAAAAATTTACTATAAAAAAATAGTAAATTTTTGAAAAATTTACTATAAAAAAAAAGAAAATTTTTGAAAAATTTACTATAAAAAAATAGTAAATTTTTGAAAAATTTACTATAAAAAAATAGTAAATTTTTGAAAAATTTACTATAAAAAAATAGTAAATTTTTGAAAAATTTACTATAAAAAAATAGTAAATTTTTGAAAAATTTACTATAAAAAAATAGTAAATTTTTGAAAAATTTACTATAAAAAATAGTAAATTTTTGAAAAATTTACTATAAAAAAATAGTAAATTTTTGAAAAATTTACTATAAAAAAATAGTAAATTTTTGAAAAATTTACTATAAAAAAATAGTAAATTTTTAAAAAATTTACTATAAAAAAATAGTAAATTTTTGAAAAATTTACTATAAAAAAATAGTAAATTTTGTTGAAAAATTTACTATAAAAAAATAGTAAATTTTGTTGAAAAATTTACTATAAAAAAATAGTAAATTTTGTTGAAAAATTTACTATAAAAAAATAGTAAATTTTGTTGAAAAATTTACTATAAAAAAATAGTAAATTTTGTTGAAAAATTTACTATCAAAAAATAGTAAATTTTGTTGAAAAATTTACTATAAAAAAATAGTAAATTTTGTTGAAAAATTTACTATAAAAAAATAGTAAATTTTGTTGAAAAATTTACTATAAAAAAATAGTAAATTTTGTTGAAAAATTTACTATAAAAAAATAGTAAATTTTGTTGAAAAATTTACTATAAAAAAAATAGTAAATTTTGTTGAAAAATTTACTATAAAAAAATAGTAAATTTTGTTGAAAAATTTACTATAAAAAAATAGTAAATTTTGTTGAAAAATTTACTATAAAAAAATAGTAAATTTTGTTGAAAAATTTACTATAAAAAAATAGTAAATTTTGTTGAAAAATTTACTATAAAAAAATAGTAAATTTTGTTGAAAAATTTACTATAAAAAAATAGTAAATTTTGTTGAAAAATTTACTATAAAAAAATAGTAAATTTTGTTGAAAAATTTACTATAAAAAAATAGTAAATTTTGTTGAAAAATTTACTATAAAAAAATAGTAAATTTTGTTGAAAAATTTACTATAAAAAAATAGTAAATTTTGTTGAAAAATTTACTATAAAAAAATAGTAAATTTTGTTGAAAAATTTACTATAAAAAAATAGTAAATTTTGTTGAAAAATTTACTATAAAAAAATAGTAAATTTTGTTGAAAAATTTACTATAAAAAAATAGTAAATTTTGTTGAAAAATTTACTATAAAAAAATAGTAAATTTTGTTGAAAAATTTACTATAAAAAAATAGTAAATTTTTGAAAAATTTACTATAAAAAAATAGTAAATTTTTAAAAAATTTATTATAAAAAAATAGTAAATTTTTGAAAAATTTACTATAAAAAAATAGTAAATTTTTGAAAAATTTACTATAAAAAAATAGTAAATTTTTGAAAAATTTACTATAAAAAAATAGTAAATTTTTGAAAAATTTACTATAAAAAAATAGTAAATTTTTGAAAAATTTACTATAAAAAAATAGTAAATTTTTGAAAAATTTACTGTAAAAAATAGTAAATTTTTGAAAAATTTACTGTAAAAAATAGTAAATTTTTGAAAAATTTACTGTAAAAAATAGTAAATTTTTGAAAAATTTACTGTAAAAAATAGTAAATTTTTGAAAAATTTACTGTAAAAAATAGTAAATTTTTGAAAAATTTACTATAAAAAATAGTAAATTTTTGAAAAATTTACTATAAAAAATAGTCAATTTTTGAAAAATTTACTATAAAAAATAGTAAATTTTTGAAAAATTTACTATAAAAAATAGTAAATTTTTGAAAAATTTACTATAAAAAAGTAGTAAATTTTTGAAAAATTTATTATAAAAAAGTAGTAAATTTTTGAAAAATTTACTATAAAAAAGTAGTACATTTTTGAAAAATTTACTATAAAAAAGTAGTACATTTTTGAAAAATTTACTATAAAAAAATAGTAAATTTTTGAAAAATTTACTAGAAAAAAATAGTAAATTTTTGAAAAATTTACTTTAAAAAAATAGTAAATTTTTGAAAAATTTACTATAAAAAAATAGTAAATTTTTGAAAAATTTACTATAAAAAAATAGTAAATTTTTGAAAAATTTACTATAAAAAAATAGTAAATTTTTGAAAAATTTACCATAAAAAAATAGTAAATTTTTGAAAAATTTACTATAAAAAAATAGTAAATTTTTGAAAAATTTACTATAAAAAAATTGTAAATTTTTGAAAAATTTACTGTAAAAAATAGTAAATTTTTGAAAAATTTACTGTAAAAAATAGTAAATTTTTGAAAAATTTACTGTAAAAAATAGTAAATTTTTGAAAAATTTACTGTAAAAAATAGTAAATTTTTGAAAAATTTACTGTAAAAAATAGTAAATTTTTGAAAAATTTACTGTAAAAAATAGTAAATTTTTGAAAAATTTGCTGTAAAAAATATTAAATTTTTGAAAAATTTACTGTAGAAAATAGTAAATTTTTGAAAAATTTACTATAAAAAATAGTAAATTTTTGAAAAATTTACTATAAAAAATAGTAAATTTTTGAAAAATTTACTATAAAAAATAGTAAATTTTTGAAAAATTTACTATAAAAAAGTAGTACATTTTTGAAAAATTTACTATAAAAAAGTAGTAAATTTTTGAAAAATTTACTATAAAAAAGTAGTAAATTTTTGAAAAATTTACTATAAAAAAATAGTAAACTTTTGAAAAATTTACTATAAAAAAATAGTAAATTTTTGAAAAATTTACTATAAAAAAATAGTAAATTTTTGAAAAATTTACTTTAAAAAAATAGTAAATTTTTGAAAAATTTACTATAAAAAAATAGTAAATTTTTGAAAAATTTACTATAAAAAAATAGTAAATTTTTGAAAATTTACTATAAAAAAATAGTAAATTTTTGAAAAATTTATTATAAAAAAATAGTAAATTTTTGAAAAGTTTACTATAAAAAAATAGTAAATTTTTGAAAAATTTACTATAAAAAAATAGTAAATTTTTGAAAAATTTACTATAAAAAAATAGTAAATTTTTGAAAAATTTACTATAAAAAAATAGTAAATTTTTGAAAAATTTACTATAAAAAAATAGTAAATTTTTGAAAAATTTACTATAAAAAATAGTAAATTTTTGAAAAATTTACTATAAAAAATAGTAAATTTTTGAAAAATTTACTATAAAAAAAAGTAAATTTTTGAAAAATTTACTATAAAAAAAAAGTAAATTTTTAAAAAATTTACTATAAAAAAATAGTAAATTTTTGAAAAATTTACTATAAAAAAATAGTAAATTTTTGAAAAATTTACTATAAAAAAATATAAAATTTTTGAAAAATTTACTATAAAAAAATAGTAAATTTTTGAAAAATTTACTATAAAAAAATAGTAAATTTTTGAAAAATTTACTATAAAAAAATAGTAAATTTTTGAAAAATTTACTATAAAAAAAAAGTAAAATTTTGAAAAATTTACTATAAAAAAATAGTAAATTTTTGAAAAATTTACTATAAAAAAATAGTAAATTTTTGAAAAATTTACTATAAAAAAATAGTAAATTTTTGAAAAATTTACTATAAAAAAATAGTAAATTTTTGAAAAATTTACTATAAAAAAATAGTAAATTTTTGAAAAATTTACTATAAAAAAATAGTAAATTTTTGAAAAATTTACTATAAAAAAATAGTAAATTTTTGAAAAATTTACTATAAAAAAATAGTAAATTTTTGAAAAATTTACTATAAAAAAATAGTAAATTTTTGAAAAATTTATTATAAAAAAATAGTAAATTTTTGAAAAATTTACTATAAAAAAATAGTAAATTTTTGAAAAATTTACTATAAAAAAATAGTAAATATTTAAAAAATTTACTATAAAAAAATAGTAAATTTTTGAAAAATTTACTATAAAAAAATAGTAAATTTTTGAAAAATTTACTATAAAAAATAGTAAATTTTTGAAAAATTTACTATAAAAAATAGTAAATTTTTGAAAAATTTACTATAAAAAAATAGTAAATTTTTGAAAAATTTACTATAAAAAAATAGTAAATTTTTGAAAAATTTACTATAAAAAAATAGTAAATTTTTGAAAAAATTTACTATAAAAAAATAGTAAATTTTTGAAAAATTTACTATAAAAAAATAGTAAATTTTTGAAAAATTTACTATAAAAAAATAGTAAATTTTTGAAAAATTTACTATAAAAAAATAGTAAATTTTTGAAAAATTTACTATAGAAAAATAGTAAATTTTTGAAAAATTTACTATAGAAAAATAGTAAATTTTTGAAAAATTTACTATAGAAAAATAGTAAATTTTTGAAAAATTTACTATAGAAAAATAGTAAATTTTTGAAAAATTTACTATAGAAAAATAGTAAATTTTTGAAAAATTTACTATAGAAAAATAGTAAATTTTTGAAAAACTTACTATAGAAAAATAGTAAATTTTTGAAAAATTTTCTATAGAAAAATAGTAAATTTTTGAAAAATTTACTATAGAAAAATAGTAAATTTTTGAAAAATTTACTATAGAAAAATAGTAAATTTTTGAAAAATTTACTATAGAAAAATAGTAAATTTTTGAAAAATTTACTATAGAAAAATAGTAAATTTTTGAAAAATTTACTATAGAAAAATAGTAAATTTTTGAAAAAATTTACTATAGAAAAATAGTAAATTTTGAAAAATTTACTATAGAAAAATAGTAAATTTTTGAAAAATTTACTATAGAAAAATAGTAAATTTTTGAAAAATTTACTATAGAAAAATAGTAAATTTTTGAAAAATTTACTATAGAAAAATAGTAAATTTTTGAAAAATTTACTATAAAAAAATAGTAAATTTTTGAAAAATTTACTATAAAAAAATAGTAAATTTTTGAAAAATTTACTATAAAAAAATAGTAAATTTTTGAAAAATTTACTATAAAAAAATAGTAAATTTTTGAAAAATTTACTATAAAAAAATAGTAAATTTTTGAAAAATTTACTATAAAAAAATAGTAAATTTTTGAAAAATTTACTATAAAAAAATAGTAAATTTTTGAAAAATTTACTATAAAAAAATAGTAAATTTTTGAAAAATTTACTATAAAAAAATAGTAAATTTTTGAAAAATTTACTATAAAAAAATAGTAACTATAAAAAAATAGTAAATTTTTGAAAAATTTACTATAAAAAAAAATAGTAAATTTTTGAAAAATTTACTATAAAAAAAAATAGTAAATTTTTGAAAAATTTACTATAAAAAAAAATAGTAAATTTTTGAAAAATTTACTATAAAAAAATAGTAAATTTTTGAAAAATTTACTATAAAAAAATAGTAAATTTTTGAAAAATTTACTATAAAAAAATAGTAAATTTTTGAAAAATTTACTATAAAAAAATAGTAAATTTTTGAAAAATTTACTATAAAAAAATAGTAAATTTTTGAAAAATTTACTATAAAAAAATAGTAAATTTTTGAAAAATTTACTATAAAAAAATAGTAAATTTTTGAAAAATTTACTATAAAAAAATAGTAAATTTTTGAAAAATTTACTATAAAAAAATAGTAAATTTTTGAAAAATTTACTATAAAAAAATAGTAAATTTTTGAAAAATTTACTATAAAAAAATAGTAAATTTTTGAAAAATTTACTATAAAAAAATAGTAAATTTTTGAAAAATTTACTATAAAAAAATAGTAAATTTTTGAAAAATTTACTATAAAAAAATAGTAAATTTTTGAAAAATTTACTATAAAAAAATAGTAAATTTTTGAAAAATACTATAAAAAAATAGTAAATTTTTGAAAAATTTACTATAAAAAAATAGTAAATTTTTGAAAAATTTACTATAAAAAAATAGTAAATTTTTGAAAAATTTACTATAAAAAAATAGTAAATTTTTGAAAAATTTACTATAAAAAAATAGTAAATTTTTGAAAAATTTACTATAAAAAAATAGTAAATTTTTGAAAAATTTACTATAAAAAAATAGTAAATTTTTGAAAAATTTACTATAAAAAAATAGTAAATTTTTGAAAAATTTACTATAAAAAAATAGTAAATTTTTGAAAAATTTACTATAAAAAAATAGTAAATTTTTGAAAAATTTACTATAAAAAAATAGTAAATTTTTGAAAAATTTACTATAAAAAAATAGTAAATTTTTGAAAAATTTACTATAAAAAATAGTAAATTTTTGAAAAATTTACTATAAAAAAAAAGTAAATTTTTGAAAAATTTATTATAAAAAAATAGTAAATTTTTGAAAAGTTTACTATAAAAAAATAGTAAATTTTTGAAAATTTACTATAAAAAAATAGTAAATTTTTGAAAAATTTATTATAAAAAAATAGTAAATTTTTGAAAAGTTTACTATAAAAAAATAGTAAATTTTTGAAAAGTTTACTATAAAAAAATAGTAAATTTTTGAAAAATTTACTATAAAAAAATAGTAAATTTTTTGAAAAATTTACTATAAAAAAATAGTAAATTTTTGAAAAATTTACTATAAAAAAATAGTAAATTTTTGAAAAATTTACTATAAAAAAATAGTAAATTTTTGAAAAATTTACTATAAAAAAATAGTAAATTTTTGAAAAATTTACTATAAAAAAATAGTAAATTTTTGAAAAATTTACTATAAAAAAAAAGTAAATTTTTGAAAAATTTACTATAAAAAAATAGTAAATTTTTGAAAAATTTACTATAAAAAAATAGTAAATTTTTGAAAAATTTACTATAAAAAAAAAAGTAAATTTTTGAAAAATTTACTATAAAAAAATAGTAAATTTTTGAAAAAATTTACTATAAAAAAATAGTAAATTTTTGAAAAATTTACTATAAAAAAATAGTAAATTTTTGAAAAATTTACTATAAAAAAATAGTAAATTTTTGAAAAATTTACTATAAAAAAATAGTAAATTTTTGAAAAATTTACTATAAAAAAATAGTAAATTTTTGAAAAATTTTCTATAAAAAAATAGTAAATTTTTGAAAAATTTACTATAAAAAAATAGTAAATTTTTGAAAAATTTACTATAAAAATATAGTAAATTTTTGAAAAATTTACTATAAAAAAATAGTAAATTTTTGAAAAATTTACTATAAAAAAATAGTAAATTTTTGAAAAATTTACTATAAAAAAATAGTAAATTTTTGAAAAATTTACTATAAAAAAATAGTAAATTTTTGAAAAATTTACTATAAAAAAATAGTAAATTTTTGAAAAATTTACTATAAAAAAATAGTAAATTTTTGAAAAATTTACTATAAAAAAATAGTAAATTTTTTAAAAATTTACTATAAAAAAATAGTAAATTTTTGAAAAATTTACTATAAAAAAATAGTAAATTTTTGAAAAATTTACTATAAAAAAATAGTAAATTTTTGAAAAATTTACTATAAAAAAATAGTAAATTTTTGAAAAATTTACTATAAAAAAATAGTAAATTTTTGAAAAATTTACTATAAAAAAATAGTAAATTTTTGAAAAATTTACTATAAAAAAATAGTAAATTTTTGAAAAATTTACTATAAAAAAATAGTAAATTTTTGAAAAATTTACTATAAAAAAATAGTAAATTTTTGAAAAATTTACTATAAAAAAATAGTAAATTTTTGAAAAATTTACTATAAAAAAATAGTAAATTTTTGAAAAATTTACTATAAAAAAATAGTAAATTTTTGAAAAATTTACTATAAAAAAATAGTAAATTTTTGAAAAATTTACTATAAAAAAATAGTAAATTTTTGAAAAATTTACTATAAAAAAATAGTAAATTTTTGAAAAATTTACTATAAAAAAATAGTAAATTTTTGAAAAATTTACTATAAAAAAATAGTAAATTTTTGAAAAATTTACTATAAAAAAATAGTAAATTTTTGAAAAATTTACTATAAAAAAATAGTAAATTTTTGAAAAATTTACTATAAAAAAAAGTAAATTTTTGAAAAATTTACTATAAAAAAAAGTAAATTTTTGAAAAATTTACTATAAAAAAAAGTAAATTTTTGAAAAATTTACTATAAAAAAATAGTAAATTTTTGAAAAATTTACTATAAAAAAATAGTAAATTTTTGAAAAATTTACTATAAGAAAATAGTAAATTTTTGAAAAATTTACTATAAAAAAATAGTAAATTTTTGAAAAATTTACTATAAAAAAATAGTAAATTTTTGAAAAATTTACTATAAAAAAATAGTAAATTTTTGAAAAATTTACTATAAAAAAATAGTAAATTTTTGAAAAATTTACTATAAAAAAATAGAAAATTTTTGAAAAATTTACTATAAAAAAATTGAAAATTTTTGAAAAATTTACTATAAAAAAATAGTTAATTTTTGAAAAATTTACTATAAAAAATAAACAACAATTTTTTGTTTTAATTATTAATTTATTTTATTTAATGTTAACTTCTTTAGAAACACAAAATTTAAAGACATTTTGTTTTTATTTGAAATTTCAATAAAATGTTCATAGCATATACAACTTAATAGATTTTGACAATTTCGAAAAGAAATAAAAGTGAATTAAATAAAATATTTAAATGTAAAAAAATATATATGTATTATAT
Source organism: Stomorhina lunata (assembly GCA_933228675.1). NCBI lineage: Eukaryota > Metazoa > Arthropoda > Insecta > Diptera > Rhiniidae > Stomorhina > Stomorhina lunata. Next base: position 51,242,728 of record OW121743.1, on the reverse strand, counting down.
GTATGTTTTTTTTATAAAACTCGCAGTTAAAAAAAAATTATTATAAAATAATTATTTAAAATGAAATCATAATTAAAAAAATATTTATATAAACAATATTACACTGATATTATTTGTTGTAGTTTTACTTAATTTATTGCAATAATATAGTTTTGACATTAAATATGGTATTTTTTCTTAAAATTATTGGGGGTATATTTTTGAATTTTATTTCTTTTTTTTTATTGTATTTTTCTTTTACTGTTTTTTAAATTTAGTAGATTTTTTTCTTTATTATATTAAGGCTTTACTACACAATTTCTGTTTTTTTTTTGTTAATTTTTGATTATTTATAAATTACAAATATATATTCTTTGTTTTAGGTTTGTTTTAATACAAAATATATTTCTTTTTTTAAATTATACATTTTTAATGTAAATAATATTTAAAAGTTTTCGTTTTTAATATTAAATTGTTCTATAAACTAAAGTCTTATGGTAATTAAATATTAGACCAGTTCACAATCCTTGGCAAATAGTCTAGCATCATCGCATTAGGTATACCGATTTCACAAATGCTACATTTGCTAGACTATTTGCAATGAATTTCTAAACTGGGCTTTTATATTTTTATGTTATTTAATTTATAGTCCAGTTCACAATGTGTTGTAAGTAGTCTAGCAAGTATCATTTGCAAATTAAAATTTTTCCATATAATTTCCATAGAAATTTTTTTTATCCGCTACTCCGATTTGCAAATGCTGCAGTGCTAGACTATTTGCAACGGATTGTGAACTGGGCTTATGTTTTATACATGTATTTTGGAGGAAAGAGTTTAAATATATAATAAAATTAGGGAAAAAGGGACAGGGAAGGAAACATAATGCTATATGATAACATTTACAGGCAAAATAATATATACAAACTTTTAATATATATTTATAGGTTATTCACAAGATCTGTTATTTAGTGTATTGTCATAGGTCATAGCTTAAAAAAAGCATTAAAATTTTTGTTTTGATTTTCAAACAAAAAGAAATCGTCTTCAAATAAAAGTTGTGTTCCCGTACAATAACAAAACTGCCCAGTAAGAAGTTACCCAAAACAAGTAAAAGTGTTATATTCGGCTGTGCCGAATCGTATATACCCTCCATCAAATTGTGTTAAATTTAGAAACATATTTCACATATCTACGAGGGTGCAACTAATTTAAAATGTGGACCAAATTCGAAAAAAAATTGTTACGCTTGTGGGTATTGTAGGATAGACATAAGCCCCATTTTCTTTTGTATTTTTATGTTTCCGTAAGTTTTTTATATGGGAGCCATGGTCAAATGGTGACCGATTGTGACAAAATTTTGCCAAAGCTATTAAATTTATCATTTATTGGCATTTAAGTGTATTTTAGGTGGAATTTAGGCTGTTTCCGTAGGTTTTTTGTATGGGAGCTATGGTTAAATGTAAACCAATTTCGATGAAATTTTATAAGATGCCTAGCGCTTATGTAAAAATTTTATATACCAAATTATATCACCATAACTAATATAATTTGTCATTTATTAGCAATAAGCCCAGGCAAGGTTATACGGTAGCTATGGTCAAATATAAATCGATTTTGCCCAATTTCAATACCAAAATTCTCCCATAAATGAAGAATACCTTTGACAAGTTTCAGTGACTTGCAACTCCTAAATTACTCTCATTTGTCCGAGCACACCCAGAAAGTGAAGAAACAGACCTAATCTTATATGTCATTCTATACGAGTATATTTGATTTCAAAACATTGAATTGTAAACTAATTCAAAACTTTTTTTTACGACTTATGACAATAAGACTTAATAAGTGACCTTAATAATACCCTATTAGATTTATAATAATTTCTCTTTTAAGGTTCAAAATATTTTCGGGTTTCAACAACTTAAATTTTCTAGACAAGACACTTTTCTGTTACGAAATCTCCGAATTTAGAAAAGGGTTACGAATTTAAAAGTAAGTAAATAACAGATGGGCTGTTATTCAGGACCTACTGTAAATATTCTAAATAAATCTATGAATAAATGATGATCTTATTAACCAAAAAGTAAAAAAAGTGAAAATACCCAATTTTGTAGTTAACCCATTTCCGTTATTGGGTGTTATATGGCAGCTAGGCTCAAACCTACTGTAAATATTCTAAATAAATAAATCCATGAATAAATGTTGATTTTATTAACCAAAAAGTAAATAAAGTGAAAATACCCAATTTTGTATTTAACCCATTATCGTCGTTGGGGGTTATATGGCAGCTAGGCTCAAACGTGAACCAATTTTCTTAATTACAATAACACACAACATACAATTGTCATTATCTTCAGATTTACGACGCATAAAATTAGCCTTTGTCAGAAAGTCTTCTATGGAAGAGCTAAGGTCTTGTATGGAAGAGCTGAGATAAAACATGGGCCGATTTCAACAAAATTTGGTACAGTGATTTATGTTTATATAAGCCATATTTCATTTAAATTTCATAAAAATATATTGAAATTTGTGGTCAAAATCTTAATTCTGGGAAATCAAACCTATGAAACGTACCCGAAATAATGTCCCAAATTTGTCCAATTTCAATAGCAAAGATCCCAATGACAAAAAACTGGTTATACCAAATTTTATAAAGATAAAAGCAAATTTGTGGCTTTGAAAAACGTTAAGCTCTTTTTCGGGAAGAAAATTGTTTAGGAGGTACCCCAAAATTTTGAACGATTTATTTATTCTTAACAGGCTTTGTCTAAAGGACCGAAAGCAAATTTCATGTCTTCTGAAAGTAGGTAACTTGAAGATTGTAGCCTGTAGATAATTTTGCTTAAATAGGCTTTATGTGAACAAATATCTCACTAAAATTTGGTATTTCACATAATTCTTAATAAAATCACTACTACTCGATATATTTTCACAATATAGAGCTTATATTGTTTGAAATAGTTATAGTTTTACGAAAGTCGAGTAAAGATGGTAAGTTCTATTCCACTTCAGTTTTTTGTGAATTTAAAAAATTTAGATTTTGCAAAAAAAAATTTTTATTAAATTGTGATCACACAAAAAAATTGTATTTGCATGACTTTAGGGTAATTTTATTCTTAATCCATTAATAAGTTTTTCAATAATAATAATATCCAATAATAATTGGACAAGTCGTTTTCAATACATGATATAAACCCCAATCTTCCGTTTTTTTGTGAATTTAAAAAATTAAAAATTTGTTTTTTTTATAAAATTGTGATGTAAATAACTCTAAAACCGTTAATCTCACAAAATTTTTGTGTTAGCATGACTCAAGGGCAAATTTTGTTCTTAATCCATTAATAAGTTTTTCAATAATAATATCCGATAATAATTGGATAAGTCGTTTTCAATATATGAACAAACCCCAATTTTTGGAAAAAAAAAATCACAAAAAATCTACTAATAGCAAGATAATACATTCAAAACTAGTTTAACTAAAATGCAATTTTGGCACTTGACCAGTGTTGCAACGGCCTCCCTCCCTAATGTTAGAAGCGGATGTCCGAAACTTCGATGGAAAGACCAAGTAAAGGAAAATCTTTCAAAGCTTGGCTTCTCTTCTCTACGACTCCTTTTCTCTATCTCTAACACTATCTAGAAACTTCTCCCTTCATTATTTTTTCTCATTCTCTTTCCGCTATCGTTATTTACTTCCAGAAAGGATCACAATGGACCCGAAGGTCTCCGAGTGAAGATGTCACTTCCCTGGCATTACCTTTTGCAACCTAACCAAACCTTACAGTCAGCCACAAACGCCACCGTTTGTCAATTTAGCAGAAATGTTTGGCATTAGACGAGTTATCACAGTAACTGTGGACAAAACGTGAATTTATCATAAAACATCAGAGACAAAATAGTGGGTTTCTCGAGGTGAATCGGCGTTCACGAAGGCAAAGCTTGATTTAACCGTTTGTTTTTGATGCACGAGACAAACAATCAATGTGCGAATATTATACCAACTTATTGTGTCGATTCAATGAGGGATAAAGAAACGATAACTGCCAAAATATAAAGCATTACTTGTTGGCGAAATGCTGACTCTAGACCTGATAGATCAAATGTTACGAAATTGTTTGATAAGATCAAACGAGTCAATCGAAGAGGCTTATAGCGACAAAAACATCAAAAAAGTCTACAAAATATCGCGTAAAAAGACGCCATTTCAAAAAGAAGAAAGTGCTGCGTCAACTTGACAGCAGCATATATACGCGTGTATAAGGAAAGCATACGAAGATATGTACTTAATCCTTTAGATCATACCACATACATGGCAGCATTAAACAACATTCATAAAGACGCCACCAACTCTGCGATTTCAGGTTATCACATGAATGTTGTATTAGGAGGTCGCCCACCGCCCAAAGCAGAAGAAAATAACCTGCAGCGGAAAACAGGAGTCGTTCTGGCTCAACTGATTAAATATCTTTTGGTCCGGCATAGACAGTGCCGTCCCCAACATATGCTCAGCTTCTGGTCAGGGTCCTCATGATACCCCTCACATTTTCAAATGTACCGCCAACCCTACTTCACTCAGTCGTGAGGATTTGTGGACTCATCCAGTAGAAGTAGCATATTTTCTTGACCTTGATCTCCAAACAGATCCCCCATAAAAACAAAATTATAAAATTGTAATTGTTAGAGCTGTTACAACAACATTCATACTCGTTTAGTTATAGCCATAATTTGGGGTTAATAGACACAATATAATAAAAATATTCGGATCTAATTTTAATTGCTGAAATTGGTCGGGACCTTGTTTTCTAAACCAGAACTTTTGCGTATATATTCTAATGGCTGTATGTTAAACAAACTTCTCTCAGAAAGTTACAGACTTTAAGACAGCCTCTTATTGAAAAGCAGGCCAAGACATAATCAAGATGGACCGGCATGCAAGCTACCAAGACGTCGCTGTCACCTTGGTCATCAACCAATAAACAGTAAGCGATCATTACTACTCAAAAACCTAAATACCTGAGTGCCAAAAACCTATATATCAAAACGTTGGAAATATCGAAAAAACGATCTTAAAAAAATCAGAAAACTTAAGATTAAACTTCCTCCCGAAAATTGAACCCTACTTAGAATAATAATTTTTATTTATACACTAAATCTTAAGGCTAAACAACTTAGTTTTCATAATTTTCGGTTTGTTTTTTTGTTACTTAAAAATTGTTGTTGAACAACAAAATAATAATTGATTTAAAAAAATAATCTGAGAAACACACCTTCTTTACCTTTTTAGGGTATTGACCCCTTAAAAAGTTTCATAGTGTGTGTCAACGATTGTATCGTATAGATCCACCTCATCCTCGTTGAGTAAAACCTAATCAGTGAAAATACGCGATTCGCCCGCTAATGCAGCAGCAGCTACGGCCGCAGCAGTTGCTGCTGCTGTGGCTGGGCGGTGTGAGACAAATTGTAACATTTCATTAAGTGGACCAGCCGATGTTACTTTAGAGGCTATATTTGGATTTGTTACCGTAATTGGAAGGCCCAGAGATGACGAAGATTGAGTAGTAACACCAATGGCCGCTAGACTATCCTCTAGATTTGCACGACCACCAATGCCCAAAGCGGCACTAGCTGATGGCGTCAAGTGATGTGAGGATACCGAAATCATTTGATTGCCAGAGTGCAGTTTGTGTGTGGTGGCCATGGATGAGGGTACTTCTAGAGTTGACATAATGGGCGATTGATCTAGTACAGCATTGGTAACCACGGCAGGTGGTGTTAAATGTTGTTGTGTTATACCAGTGGTATGAGCTGGAAATACTATACTGCCATCACCATCAATCAATTGCATCGCCTGAGATGTATCAATGGTCAAAACATCGTTGTCATATAAATCCGAGCTGGCCAAAGCCACTGCAATTATATCACTGCCTCGCGTCTGTTCTAAACGTTGTTGCTCAGCGGCAGCTGCATTTGCCATCTCCAAGGCCTGTTGTTGTTCTTGTTGTTGCATTTGCAAAGCTGCCAGCACCTCATGGGTCAAAACATACTCTGTACCATCATCTGATATTAGTTGAGTATTAGCATCAGGATTTGCCAATAAATGAGCAAATGTGGCTGCATCCAGTAAAACCTGTTGACCCTCGATATTCAGTAAAATACCATTGTTAGCATTGAATTCGGAAGTTACTTCCTGATTAACTCCGCCAAACTCGTTAATTTGTTGATTGTTTGCGTTTGTACCATTGTCACCACCACTCTCCACCGCCGAATCATCCATTAACTGTTGCTGCTCCGAATCAAGGCCAGCTGTTACAACATCACCATCAACCAAATTACAATTTAAATTTGTCATTTGCAGATTTCCTTCAGTATCAGCGATGGCGTTACTGGTTTGACCCGTTAACATTTGTTGTGTTGGATTTGCTTTGATTTCGATTGTATGTTCTTGAGGTTTGTGGCCACCACTCTCTAAGGCTTCCAAGGGTACGGGCACCAGTTCATTGAGTTGATGATTTAAATAGAGCGGCACATTATCGACTGGTTTGCAAGTGTTGCCCTTTACTTTGCACAGCAAAAATGTTTCCGCGTAACCGGGATAGGGTTGTGTTGGTAGCGCAATTAATTGGGTATTTGAATCGATGACGTCGTCCTGAAAGGAATAGTAAAGAAAATTATTATACATAGTACTTAACAACAATGTTTCACTTATTAATGCCGAAAAAATTTTATATAGAAAATTTTCGGTGAAAAAATTTTGTATAGAAAATTTTCGGTGAAAAACTTTTATATAGAAAATTTTCGGTGAAACAATTTTATATAGAAAAATTTCGGTGAAAAAAACTTTATATAGAAAATTTTTGGTGAATAAATTTTTTATAGAAAATTTTCGGTGAAAAAATTTTATATAGAAAATTTTCGGTGAAAAAATTTTATATAGAAAATTTTCGGTGAAAAAATTTTATATAGAAAATTTTCGGTGAAAAAATTTTATATAGAAAATTTTCGGTGAAAAAATTTTATATAGAAAATTTTCGGTGAAAAAATTTTATATAGAAAATTTTCGGTGAAAAAATTTTATATAGAAAATTTTCAGCGAAAAAATTTTATATAGAAAATTTTCAGTGAAAAAATTTTATATAGAAAATTTTCGGTGAAAAAATTTTATATAGAAAATTTTCGGTGAAAAAATTTTGTATAGAAAATTTTCAGTGAAAAAATTTTATATAGAAAATTTTCAGTGAAAAAATTTTATATAGAAAATTTTCGGTGAAAAAATTTTATATAGAAAATTTTCGGTGAAAAAATTTTATATAGAAAATTTTCGGTGAAAAAATTTTATATAGAAAATTTTCGGTGAAAAAATTTTATATAGAAAATTTTCGGTGAAAAAATTTTATATAGAAAATTTTCGGTGAAAAAATTTTATATAGAAAATTTTCGGTGAAAAAATTTTATATAGAAAATTTTCGGTGAAAAAATTTTATATAGAAAATTTTCGGTGAAAAAATTTTATATAGAAAATTTTCGGTGAAAAAATTTTATATAGAAAATTTTCGGCGAAAAAATTGTATATAGAAAATTTTCGGTGAAAAAATTTTATATAGAAAATTTTCGGTAAAAAAATTTTTTATAGAAAATTTTTGGTGAAAAAATTTTATATAGAAAATTTTTGGTGAAAAAATTTTATATAGAAAATTTTTGGTGAAAAAATTTTATATAGAAAACTTTCGTTGAAAAAATTTGATATAGAAAATTTTCAGTGAAAAAATTTTATATAGAAAATTTTTAGTGAAAAAATTTTATATAGAAAATTTTCGGTGAAAAAATTTTATATAGAAAATTTTCGGTGAAAAAATTTTATATAGAAAATTTTCGGTGAAAAAATTTTATATAGAAAATTTTCGGTGAAAAAATTTTATATAGAAAATTTTCGGTGAAAAAATTTTATATAGAAAATTTTCGGTGAAAAAATTTTATATAGAAAATTTTCGGTGAAAAAATTTTATATAGAAAATTTTCGGTGAAAAAATTTTATATAGAAAATTTTCGGTGAAAAAATTTTATATAGAAAATTTTCGGTGAAAAAATTTTATATAGAAAATTTTCGGTGAAAAAATTTTATATAGAAAATTTTCGGTGAAAAAATTTTATATAGAAAATTTTCGGTGAAAAAATTTTATATAGAAAATTTTCGGTGAAAAAATTTTATATAGAAAATTTTCGGTGAAAAAATTTTGTATAGAAAATTTTCGTTGAAAAAATTTTATATAAAAAATTTTCGTTGAAAAAATTTTTATATAGAAAATTTTCGGCGAAAAATTTTCAATGATTTTATATAGAAAAATTTTGATACAAAATTATTTCTATAAAAAAAAGAACACTCGAGACTTCACTGAGTAAAAAACGAGATTGTAAACTACAGTTTGGACGTGGTTAGTTTAAGTACACTGGAGAAATTCCGGGACACTAAGCTAATCAAAGCATAGCAGAAGAAGACAATAATTTACCGCGGAAATTCCTCAAAACAGCAAAGAACTTAAATTACTTGGCTACTCGACCCGATTTAAATATACGCAAGACCAAGTTCTTGCTGGGTCTTAATATAACCAGTCTTATGATGCATTTCTAACTGCGCCCACTGCGCCCAAAATTCTAGGCTAAATATATGGGATGAAGCAATTTAGGACATTTGCAGACTATGCTCGGACGGGTATTCGTCCGAAACGGTCCATTCTCTGTCTCTGGTACATCCTCTGCTACTGTTCTATGCTCCAAAATCAGAGACTTCAATTTCTATTTAACAGATTCCATGAGGAAATGGGTGACATACAGCAGTGTGAACTGACTGACGTTGTAGGTTTTAGAATGGGACTCAGATGGCTTAGATAGGTCTCCTTCTATGGTAACGTCTTAGCTACCACTCCTCTTCTATTCTACTCCCTTACTTCTTTCTAGCACTATCTTCTTCTCATCTCTTTTTTCTCTTTTCTGCTATCTCTCTCTTCTATCAGGAAGGATCACAATGGACCCAATGGTCTCTGAGTGTAGATACCATTCCTCTGGCATCACCTTTCAAACCTAACCTAACCTTACAAGATGATCTTAGCTTAATTTCTTGACCTATAGTTTAATTTCTTGACCTATAGATCCTGACAGATTCACGGATCAAAATTGATTAAAATTGCAAACGTTTGAGAAAGTAAAACCTGACTTAGGCCATAATATCTCGAAATATAAAAATAATGAAAATTAAGAAATAAAATTGAATACAACTTACATCTTCAGTGGCCGCCGCTGTAATAATGATACCATCATTTTGTTGTACTAGTTGTTGTTGTTGATGCAGTTGAGGTTGTTGCGCTGGTATCACCTGGTGATGTATTTGTTGTAAGGAAGTTTGCTGTTGGTGCGGTTGTTGCGTTGTTATTTGTGTTATAAATTGTTGTTGAATTTGTTGATGTTGCTGTAATTGATTTTGTTGTTGCTGCTGTTGTTGTTGTAATTGCTGTAACAATTGTGATGTTTTTACAGCCGCAGCAGCAGTTTGTTGTTGCTGTAACAGATGCTGCTGTTGTTGCTGCTGCTGTTGTTGTTGTTGATGAAGAATATGCTGTTGCTGGGGATATTTACGCGCCTTACGTTGTACACCTGAATGTTGATGAGCATTTTTATTTAATATTACGGGAGGCGGTAAAGTAGATGCTTGTGTTTCCTGTTGCAGCTGCTGCTGCTGTTGTTGTTGCTGCTGCTGTTGTTGTAACTGTATTAGTTGCTGTTGAGCTATAGTGGATAATTGAGTATCACCAAAAAATGTTGCTAAATTGCCATTATTTGATATTTGAGTTTGTACATGAGCTGTGGATGTTTTCGATATTTTTGTTAAAGGTGGTGTTGTTTCAGAGGTAATACTCAAACGCCTACTTAAAGCCTCTAAAGCTTGTCTATGTTTAGCACTGTGTATATTGCTATTAGCGTTGGTTGCTGCAGCTAGCGCCGCTTTAGTCTGTGTTGTTTTGCGTTTATGGCGTGGTGTAGTTTTGGCTACTACTTCAGTTGCTTTGGAAACCTCTAGCGTTGATTTTGCGGGCACAGTAAATGCAATTTGTTTCATCTGCTGCTGTGGCTGGTTTTGGTGCTGTTGTGGTTGTTGTTGCTGCGGTTGTTGCTTACGTGATGAGGCTGGCGTGGAGGATGTTGAAATATTTTTATTTTTTATAGGCGCCTGTTTTGTAAGAACGCCAACGGCTTCGTTTGCTGTTCGTGGTATGGGTTGTATAGTTATGGTTGTACCACTAAAATTATTTGTAGCTGTTACAGCATTAGCCGTCGATGGAGTCAGTGTTGGCTGGACAATGATATCGGTTGGTGGAGTTTTTATTATGACATATTTATTTCCTCTAGAGTCTACGCCGATTTGTTTATTTTTTGAGATCTTTGTTTCGGCTGACCGCGTTTGGTTAACGCCGGACACACTGGGAGCATTTATAATTTGTTGACTTATGATACGCGGTGTTTCGGGTTTTTGGACTATCTCTAAGCTTGGAGTAGGCGATGAAGGTTCCTGGAAACAAATTTATTATTGAAAGAATGTAAGATAAATAAATTTGAACGGATTTAACTTCATTCAGGGATAAAAGGGTTTAGGTTCGTCATTCCGTTTAAATTTTTTTTAGGGGATGATCCCTACTTATGCAATGCATTGTGTTGGAACTAGGAAAATAGGTTATGTGAGGGGGAGATATGTGGGGTAGTGTTTATGGACATTTGATTTGAACTTTCCTATATTGCAACTGACTGGGAAAACTTCTGCGGAAAGCAAGACTTAAGTCAAATAGTGACAGATATGGCTCCACCTATCTGTTATTTTTATCTGGGCATTAAGTCTTGGATAAGCAAGGAAACCACAAGGACATGGGGAAACATGGTTACGTGTAGGAAATCTATGGCCTAAACCGGACATTAATGGAACCAAAATTCTACAAGGTCTGAATAGGTCAAGCTTAAGAAGATGTATAGGGTTCCTAACGGGACATTGTGCCTTAAATTCGAGGTAACATAGGTGTGATAGTAGCGTTCCGTACCTCTGCATACTATGTCTAGATGAAGATTCGACCGAGGAAGCTTGACGTAGAAGGTCATTTATAAAGCTAAGAAATAGACTTGGAGAACAGAGCCTTACGGTACCCCTGAATTAATCTTGAACTCGTTTGAAGAGAACCCATCTATAACAACTCGTATAGTGAGATCTATAAAGAAGCACCATATAAACCGAGAGAAGTTATGACCGAGCCCAAAGGCAATAAGTTTTGATAGAAGTGCTCCTTAAACGCCTTGATAGATATTTAACAAGATACAATACTCTCCAAAACTTTGGAGAGTGCAGAACAAATTGCAATTGGGCGGAAATTTAACGAATGACCAGAAAAAAATCGATTCAAAAACAAAATTGTTCGAATTTGTATGCCCAAATCATAGTATTTGAAATCGAGATACGGAGTAACCCCATTGGCATAAGAATCGGTCTTAATTTTACCTCAATAGAGTCGAACTTGACTGACTATAGTAATGCTTTATTTGCTTTGTTTTACTTTAGATAATTCAAATACTCACCGAAGGGAAAAGATCCTGATATAAATTGTCATGACTTTGCAGTGGCGGTGGCTCTGACAAAGTATCTAGGCTGTGTTTAGAATTGATCGAGTCTTGCCTACTTAATGTCCGAATTCTTTGCAGAGGTGGTGGTCCAACTAGTGTTTTCGTTGACTGCTGCGATTGCTTTGGACGTTCAATTATAAATGATGTGATATTATCTTCTATCGACAATTTACGCTTAGCAGTTGTTGGTATGAGTTTTTTGTTAAGTGTTAATGGTTGACTGTTACTAAGGGCGAAAATATTATGTTGTTTTGTTGTCTCAATGGCCGGCAGTGTAAGTTTACGTTCCGCCGTACGTTTAACGGTTTTGTTAGCCGGGAGTACAGATTCAAAATCTAAAGCCTGCCTTTTAGAAGCTATGGGAACGCCTTCGTTGCGGTCAGTGAATTCAAAACAAATTGTTTGACGTCTTTTGGCCAGTGGCAATTGTGTCTTAAATGAATCTTTAAATATTTGATTCCAAGAATTTTTCTGCGATACCACTGTATATGTGGCCATATGTTGATAGGGTACAGAAGACTCGGAGTCAGTTGTTGGAGTATCTTGTTTTGTTTGTTGTTGATCATCGTGTACTTCTTCAATTATGTTGCTAATAAGATCATCAGCATTTATGGCATCTTCTGCTGCACTATTATTAACATCTCCTTCTACTGAATGGCTGTGATTTACTATATTATCGAATTCTATAAGAAACTCTTCGGCAGCTTTATCATCATCGCTTTGCAAAATATTTGCTTGGGGTTCTTGCGGCACAGTTATGGGAGTGAGCATTTCTTTAGGTTGTACCGCCTGAAATTCTTGATCTATAAATGAGTGTTTTTCCTCCAACTGAATATTGTCTTCGATAATAATATCCTTAGCTGGAACATTAGTAGGAGGAGTTACCACAACAAGGTTACTTTTAAGACTTAGCTCCTTTTCGGGTGTTACTTGAGCTTGTGCAGAGTGGTCACATTCAATAATACCCTGCGGCGTGGAGGGTTCACATTCGATAATTAGATCATTAGCCAGAGGAGTTGGCATGGGAGTTTCACATTCCTCGACTATATAATTATCGTGAGGTGTACAAGGCATCGCTATATTATTTTCAAATTCAATTATATTATTTTCAAATTCTTGTGTTGGGTATATTGTTGAATTTTCAGTTTCTGTTTTATCTTCGCTGATTGTTGTTTCCTTTGTGGTTGGGGTTGGAATATTTATATTTGTCATTGGTTCAACCTCTTTGGGAGTTAGGGGACCTACAGTATCCTCTTCTAAGTCTTTAGTTTCTTTTGCTTTTAATGCTGGATTAGGGGAATCATTTAAATTGTCCTCATGTTTTTGGGTTATTATATCCAAATTCTCAATTTTATTTGAGTTTTCTGTTGTTTCCGTACTTGTGCTGGTTTTAATTGGACTTTGTTGTTGACTATTTATGTCCTGTCCTGAAGCATTTTCAATATCAACATTCATTTCACATTCTGGCTTAGTGGAAGGTGTCACACCAGCAGAAAATGGTGTATCCATTTTCTGTTCATTTGAAGTTTTACTTTTATCCAATAATAAGCTTAAACTAATTTCATTTTCCGCACTGCTAATAGTTACATCCAAAGTTTCAAGAGGAGTCGTTTTGGATTTCTCATCTGTAACAGATTTCACAACAGAAATTGAAGAAGCTTGGTCTTCTGCGGCAACTGTTTTGGTTTTATCCTCGAATATTTTCTGTTCGTTTTGTAAATCCTGTTGGGGGGTTTGATTTGGTTCTGGAAGGCTTATTTCAGTTTCTTTAGTATTGCTGGGAGTTTCATTTACCGCAATATCCGTTGGTGCTGCATTAACATCCCGATGTGCTGTAATATCTTTAGTAACACTTGTATCATTTGTTGTTAACTTCAAGTCATTCTCTATTGTAGCTTCCTGTTCTTCAGAAATTCTATTGTTATCTTTATTAATAGTATGATCTTCACACTCTTTAGTTTGAGTAAGTGAATTCTGTGGGATATTTTCCAAATTAGTAAATTGTTCATCATCATTAGTTTCTTGTTTTGCTTTTTCTAGAAGCGTATCGCTGACTCTTTGGGAAACATTGCTTAGATCTTCTTTATTTTCAACAAGATCACTTTCCAAATCCTTATGATTTTCCAAAACTTCCTCGAATGTTTTTAAAACTTCTTTAGCGCAATCACTTTCTTGGAGACTCTCCAAAGAACTAACTTTTTGATTTTGTGTTTCCTTAATAATTTTCGTAGAGTTAACTTCCTCGTTTTGCGTTTTTCTAACACTTTCCAAAGTGTTAACATCTTCGGTTTGATTTTCCTTAATACTCTCCAAAGAGCCAATATTTTCTAAAACTTTTGATGTAAGATTTTCCGTAGAAGAATGCATTTGAAATAGCTCTTTTACATTACGACGTGGTGTAATTTTCATATGACGGCTCCTGGGACGAATAGCGCCCAAAGTAAAAGGCTTTAAGATCTCTTGAGTCCATTCTACATTGGTCTGATGTTTGTTGTCCATTTCATTTTCACTTAAACGCCGACGTTTTATAAATATTGTTTCCTTTTGTAAGTCCATACTAAAACGTCGTTGGGTCGACGAGTTTTGGTATGACTTTCCATAAATTTGTGGTATTGTAGCTACCAGTGTGTTTTTCCAAACTCTTTCCTTAGATTCATTTTTATCAATTTCATTTAGATTTGAGCCTTCATTAGGGACTGGTGAAATATCTCCCATTAGTTCGTTGTTTGCAATTTCGATTTCCTGCCTAGGAGTTCGATTGCTTTGGAAACGAAATGCTGGCAAACGTTCTTCACTTAGCATAGAAGTGGGAGAACCAAATTCAGCTCCCGTATCAGAGGCACCCATACTACTATTCTCATCGGTGGGAGTTGTGGTAATTAAACGAGTTTCAATGGCTGATTCATTGTTGGACTGTGGTAATTCCTCATCTTGTTGTGTTATCATTTCATCGTGTTGAAATAACTTATCTAAAGATTTCACGCGTATTCTAAAATCATTTTCCGGTACCTCCTTTTCTATATTAGCATTACTAAAATGATTTTCCGCTAACTCCTGTTCTATATTAGCATTACTAAAATCATTTTCTGCTACCTCCTGTTCTATATTAGCATTACTAAAACTGTCTTCCTTAGTCACAACATCTATTTCCTTGTCTTTTTCATTTTCCTTAATTTCCTTGGGTGACTGTGGCTTTTCTGCCTCATTGATGATCTCCATCATATCATTTTCGCAGTTTTCATTGATTTTATGATCTGGATTTTGAGTTTCTAAAACTTGTTCATTATTTTTAAACGTTTCTTCATTATCTATTTCATTTTGTAGAACCTCCTCCATTGATTTATCAGGATTTGGAAGAGGCAACTCGTTAAGATTTAGTTGTTGATCTACTTCGACTTCATTGACCGCTACAACCTCAATGTTATTCTCATTGGTTTCCTGGTTATTTGTTAAGACATCCGGTTCTTGTTCAGTTTCTCCTTCAGTTGTCTCATCAGTTATTTCTTGATGTTCTTCTGTAACATTAGCCAAGAGCTCTTCATGTATGAAAGTTACCAGCGGTTCTTTATGTTTGTCTATTATCTCATCTGTAGCAGCAACTAGAGGTTCTTTTTCAACAAGTGGTACTTCTTCAACAGGTGGTTCTTCTTCAACAAGTGGTTCTTCTTCCACAAGTCGGAATTCTTCATTCTTGTCAATATTTTCCTCTTCTCTCAGGGGCGAATTTTGAATAGAATCTTTAAAATTTTCTTCGAAGCTTTCAGTAGTTGCTTTTCTTGTATTTTTCTCTATAGGCTCTTTTGAAACTTCAGTTATAGGCTGATTGTCATTTAGATTACCTACTTCTGTAGCAATCATATCTTCTCCCTTTAAATCTTCATTTTCTTTATTTTCATTTGACATTAAAGGTCTATCTTCCAAATGCTTTGGTATTTCTACTTCCTGCAAGTTAGGAAATTTCGGTTCTAAATTTGTTAAATTTTCCTGTTCCGAAGTAGTTGCTACTTCATGAACAGTTGCGTTTAAAGATTCCTCTTGCAAAATGTTTGTATTTTTGGCAGCTTCATCTTCTAAAGCAATTGGATTTTCCATAGGAGTTTGTTGTTCTGTCATTGCTATAACTTCTGGCAAAACTTCGTCTACGGTAGCTACTGTTACAGTTACCGGTTCCGCATTAGTTTTATCCGCTAGACGGGTTCTATTGCGTGATTTGAATATACGTTTACCTCTCTCCTTTATGGGCAAATCTTTGACTGATATACTTTCCTCGAAACTGCTGGTGTTATTTAATAAATCTGTCATGGAGGGTTGTGTTTGTTCCAATAATGATTCGATTTCTGCAGCTAAACGCTGATCTTTTTCGGCTAACTCTGCTCGACTTTTAGACACCGCTGAGTCATCTTTCGATTCGCCTGTAAGATTTTGTAGTTTATCTGCTGATAGGTACTTCTTTTTGAAATGGGAAATTGTTGTGGTGTTTGTGTCTGCCTCTTCATCATCCTCCTGAAAATCAAAACATGATAAAGTAGTGGTTGAAGTGGCAGCCGAGGCAGATTTATCATTAACCGAGCCTACAGTAGATTCCGCATCTTTGGTTTTCGTTGCAATATCTTTCGATGAAGTTTTCTGAGTTTTTGCAAGATTAAGATCTTCATCGTCATTAATGGTAATAACTGAACAGGGTAAAGGTTCATCTTCTATGATTTCGACAATCGAAGAACTAGAGCTATCCAAATCTACTGCCAAATGCTTGGAGCCATAATCGTTGATCTTCTCTGTCGAGATGATGGACAAGTCACTATTGAAATCTTGCAGTACCACATCACGACGATCTTTTTTTGGTATATTGCGTATACGAGATTGTGTGAATGTTGGAGCAGCTTTAACCAGGGGTGTAGAAGTTAACTCTAGGTTAGCAGTGACCTGCGGCTCACGTAAAGGCTCCGAAATACATTCATTGCTCTCGGTATTCTCCAGCACAATGCTATCTTCCACAACAATGGCGTTACTATCATTAGGAGTTTCATCATCATCACTCCAATCGGCCAATAGCATACGCCGTATATCTTCAGCATCTTTTTTCGAAGGAGGAGCCGGAGAGGAGTTAGCATTTTTAGTAATTTCATCAACCTTATCAGTTAAACAAACTACATCGGGATCGCTACCTTCAATCGGCGTGATAATCACTTCTGAAGGTTTTTCTCTTTCCAGTTGTAAAGTGTTATACTCTCGCTTTTTGGGTATTTTTTGTATGATCTTTGGCTCTGATAAATCAATACATATTGGAACATCTTCCGCTAGGGTATTTTCATTTAAGTTTTTACCATTCCTTAAGGAACGTCTTGATTGCTTTTCTTCCGGTGACGGAGAGCTTTCGGTTTCACTGGGACAAAAATCTGAAAGTATTGCAGCGTAAGCACTTTCGGCTAACTTGTCCTTAGCGTTCGATTTTTTCGGTGATTTTGATTTGTTTGTGTTTCCCGCACTGGCTGGAGGAGTCTGTATCTTTGTATTTCTAGTAGTTCTTTGTTTAGGTGTTGAAGGAGTTATTGCAGTTTCGGTTTTATTAATTGGAGTTTCCGTTTCAGTATCAACGTTTGCTTCAGTAGGACTAACTTTTGTTGGTAATGGCGTTGATGTTTCCTTGACTGCTGCAGTATTTCTAGAGTTTCGTGTTTTTGTTGTTGTTATCGTCGTCGTTGTTGTTGTTCTTACTTTGGTTTTTAATATAGTTTTGACTTTATTGTTAGTTTGATTTTGTGGCAATTGTTTGCCATCATTAGAATTAGTTATAGTTGTTGTCACTACTGGTGCAGGTGTTGTAGGTGGTGCAGCTCCTGCTGATGTAGATAATGATTTCACATTAGATGTTGTAGATAATGGTGTTGATGGCTTTTGAGTGTTCGATCCCAAAGAATTTCTATTGTTGTGCATTTTACGATGCAAAATCATGACATTTTGTCGCATACTGGTAAAGTCGCAGAAATTACATTGGTAATTGGAGCTAATGCTGCTAGCCGAATTGTTTGAAACATTTTTTGTGTTATTTAAAGGTAGGCTTGAGTTAGAAGTATTTAAAGTTTGCTGAGTTCCAGAATTCGATTTGTTGAAAGAATCATTATTACGGGTGGGTGTTATATTCAATATTTTTGTTATCGAATCCTTAGAAGTTACAAAAAGAAATTATTTATAATAAGTCAAGTTATAAGATATTTAAATTCAGAAGCAACTTACGCCACTACGACGTTTTTCACGATATTCATCCGAGTCCTCATAGTATCCATCACAGGTGCGTATTAATGTTTGACCCAATATCGCTTTGACAATGCTATCTGGTCGATCGTTTACTATTATGGATGTCTCTTTGCGCCGCGTTAATCGCTTGGCAACCTCCACATCTTCGGGAAACTTTTCCATAAAGGTGTTACCACTATTAAAGAGTGCTGAAATTAAGCGCAAATAGTTTTAATTTGTAAATAACTTTTTGATTTAGGGCTTAGTAATTTTAAACTTACAGTAACCCTTTCGTATAAATTCTTCCTGCTTTGCACATTGGAAGGGAAAAATTTGTTTACTACTTCGTACATATTCACTGAAATTATATTAAACAATATAGATCATTTTCATTGTTTAGTTATACACCAGTTATAGATCTTGTTAAAGGTTTTGTCAAAGGTCAAGTCTTAGGTCTAGTCATAGGTTTGGTCATAGGTATATTCATAGTTCTAGTCATAGGTCTGGTCATAGATCTAGTAAAAGGTCTATTCATAGATCTAGTCATAGGTCTAGTCATGGGTCTAGTCATCGGTTTAGTCATAGGTCTAGTCATAGGTAGGTGTGGTCATAGGTCTAGTAAAAGGTCTATTCATAGGTCTAGACATAGGTCTAGTCATGGGTCTAGTCATGGGTTTAGTCATAGTTTCAGTCATACGTCTAGTCATAGGCCTGGTCATAGGTCTAGTAAAAGGTCTATTCATAGGTCTGGTCATAGGACTAGACATAGGCCTAGTCACGGATATAGTCATGGGTTTAGTCTTAGTTTCAGTCATAGGTCTAGTCATAGGTCTAGTAAAAGGTCTATTCATATGTCTAGACATGGGGCTAGTCATGGGTTTAGTCATAGTTTCAGTCATAGGTCTAGTCATAGGTCTGGTCATAGGTCTAGTAAAAGGTCTAGTCGTAGGTCTAGACATAGGTTTAGTCATGGGTCTAGTCATGGGTTTAGTCATAGTTTCAGTCATAGGTCTAGTCATAGGTCTGGTCCAGGGTAAAGTCATAGTTCTAGTCATAGGTCTGGTCCTAGGTTTAGTCATAGGTCTGGTCATAGGTCCGGCCATAGTACTGGTCATAGGTCTGGTCCAGGGTATAGTCATAGTTCTAGTCATAGGTCTGGTCCTAGGTTTAGCCAACGGTCTGGTCATGGGACTGTTCATGGGTCTTAGGTCTAGTCCAATGCTGGGCAAAGTCTCTCTGATTTTGTATTTTTCTAACCCTAGGGTTAGGAAAAAACAAAATAAGAGAGAATCAAAGAGACTTTGTCCAACATTGGTCTAGTTATAGCTCTGGTCATAGGTTTAGTTATAGTTCTAGTCATATGTAAAGTCATAGGTCTGGTCGCAGGTATGGTCAAAGTTCTAGTCATAGGTCTGGTCCTAGTTTTAGCCATAGGTCTGGTCATAGGACTGGCCATAGGTCTGTTCATAGGCCTAGTCATAGGTCTGGTCATAGGTTTAGTTATAGTTGTAGTCATATGAAAAGTCATAGGTATAGTCATAGGTCTGGTCATACGTATAGTCATATTTATAGTCATAGGTCTGGTCCAGGGTATAGCCATAGGTCTGGTCATAGGTGTAGTCATAGGTATAGTCATAGGTTTGGTCATAGCTCTGGTCCAGGGTATAGTTCTAGTCATAGGTCTGGTCCTAGGTTCAGTCATAGGTCTGGTCATAGGACTGGTCATAGGTCTGGTAATAGGTCTAGTCAAAGGTCTGGTCATAGGTATAGACATAGTTCTAGTCATAGGTCTGGTCCTAGGTTTAGCCATAGGTCTGGTCATAGGCCTAGTCATAGGTCTGGTCATAGGTATAGTCATAGTTCTAGTCATATGTAAAGTCATAGGTCTGGTCATAGGACTGGTCCTAGTTTTAGCCATAGGACTGGTCATAGGAATGGCCACAGGTCTGTTCATAGGCCTAATCATAGGTCTGGTCATAGGTTTAGTTATAGTTCTAGTCATATGAAAAGTCATAGGTCTGGTCATAGGTATAGTCATAGTTCTAGTCATAGGTCTGGTCCAGGTTATAGTCATAGGTGTAGTAATAGGCATAGTCATAGGTCTGGTCATAGGTTTAGTCATAGGTTAGTCATAGTTCTAGTCATATGTTTATTCATAGGTCTGGTCATAGGTCTAGTCATAGGTCTAATCATAGGTCTAGTCATGGGTCTAATCATAGGTATAGTCATAGGTGTGGTCATAGATATAGTCATAGTTTTAGTCATAGGTCTGGTCATAGTTCTAGTCATAGGTATAGTCATAGGTCTGGTCATAGGATTGGTCATAGGTATAGTTCTAGTCATAGGTCTGGTCCATTGTATAGTCATAGGTATGGTCATAGGTTTAGTCATAGGTATAGTCATAGTTCTAGTCATAAGGTCTGGTCCTAGTTATAGTCATGGGTCTGGTCATAGGTCTAGTCATAGGTCTGATCATAGGCCTGGTCATAGGTCTGGCAATAGGTATAGTCATAGGTCTAGTTCTATTCATAGGTCCAGTAATTGTCTAGTAATCAAATAAACTTACTATGTATTTTCATTAAAAAACTTAACCACACAATAGGGTACTCGTTTTAAATGTTTAACCAAACCCTCTGGATGATGATTCGGTCCCGTCACTTCACCCGGCCACCAATTATTACCCAACTTAACCCACACTATATCACCATCCTTATAGACCTTGTCCTCGGACATAGTGCTGGCTTAAGGTCTGCCCTTATGTATAATTAAGTTTAGTTTAGATTTAATTACTTCCTATTTTTTTGATGAATTAACTGATGATATCCTACTGTTGGTTGATCTGACGCCGAAATATTCGCCGTTTTAGTCATGATCATTTGTTGTTGGATCTACATTTTAATTAGTTGTTTATGCTGAAAAAATATTATTGAACTTATTAATAAAGATCTTTGCATTCTATAAGTTAAACTACATGAAATATTTTATAAAATTACAGCATCTTTTTGAAAAAAAAAAATTTATTGAAAAGTTTTTTTTTTTTTTGTAATCGACTTAAATAGTAATAAATTTAAATTTAAAATGTACTTATCTTTTTGTAGGATCAGCAAAACATCTGCACCTTAGGTGAACAACTTATGTCATCCAGAGAGTGTACAAATTGAGAAATCGAAAACTGTATCTGGCTTGTATGGAAAGGAATATTTCCGTCTTCATTTGAGGGAAAAATCTACATATTTTTTTCATTTCGAATTTCTAGCTTATCATCTAAAGAGCCCACGGCTACTTTGGATAAATTTCACGTACATTAATTTTATTTATTTAAAATACATCAAGGCATTTTGAATTTTTATTAAAATCGCAATTTCAATAAAATTATCAAAGGTTTATAAATCGAAAATTGTTGACTAAATGCATTAACCTTTGTTTATTTTGAAATTTTTGTTTATTAAGGAAAATTTATATTTATATATTTATTTTAATCAATTGATAACATTTAATTATGTACATATTTGTTTTAATTTTGAAATTTTTTATTATAACATACATATTTATTGGATTTTTATTAACAAATAAGTATAATAAATCATTTCAGAAGCAAATGTCATATAAATATATATCCTTTAATTGTAGTATATATTTCAAAACCAAATAATTTCAAAAATACAAATTTCGACCTTTGACCCGGAAAGGTTAGGTTCATCAGTAATAGTTTTCAAGTTTTCAAAAATGTCCTTAATATCCGTTTTTGAAATGCCAAATTTCGCGATATTTAAAAATATCTTGAAATGTGACCTATGGTTTCAGCAAGACGGCGCCCAACTATAGGCCAAACGTCTCAGTTATCGATGTGGTGATGTCAATTGGCCCCCTCGTTCTTGTGATGAAACGCCAATGGATTATTTTCTCTAAGTCAGTTGAAAGACATTAAGCCATTATTAATTCTTGTTAACCTCAGACTCTTGCTCTCAACTTCGGTAATGGGCGGACTACTAATGCAACATTCTTACGATAACCTGTAATCGCGGAATTTGTGGCGCATTATAAGTGTTTTCCAATGTTTTAACCTACTCAAAACAGGTTTGAGTCTTTGCTAATTTAATTTATTCTCGCATTCAAAACTACACTACAAATTTTTCTGTGGATACTGTGGTTTAGTTAGTAAGTAAGTAAGTAAGTAAGTAAGTAAGTAAGTAAGTAAGTAAGTAAGTAAGTAAGTAAGTAAGTAAGTAAGTAAGTAAGTAAGTAAGTAAGTAAGTAAGTAAGTAAGTAAGTAAGTAAGTAAGTAAGTAAGTAAGTAAGTAAGTAAGTAAGTAAGTAAGTAAGTAAGTAAGTAAGTAAGTAAGTAAGTAAGTAAGTAAGTAAGTAAGTAAGTAAGTAAGTAAGTAAGTAAGTAAGTAAGTAAGTAAGTAAGTACGTAAGTAAGTAAGTAAGTAAGGAAGTAAGTAAGTAAGTAAGTAAGTAAGCAAGTAAGCAAGTAAGTAAGTAAGTAAGTAAGTAAGTAAGTAAGTAAGTAAGTAAGTAAGTAAGTAAGTAAGTAAGTAAGTAAGTAAGTAAGTAAGTAAGTAAGTAAGTAAGTAAGTAAGTAAGTAAGTAAGTAAGTAAGTAAGTAAGTAAGTAAGTAAGTTAGTTAGCAAGTAAGTAAGTAAGTAAGTAAGTAAGTAAGTGAGTAAGTAAGTAAGTAAGTAAGTAAGTAAGTAAGTAAGTAAGTAAGTAAGTAAGTAAGTAAGTAAGTAAGTAAGTAAGTAAGTAAGTAAGTAAGTAAGTAAGTAAGTAAGTAAGTAAGTAAGTAAGTAAGTAAGTAAGTAAGTAAGTAAGTAAGTAAGTAAGTAAGTAAGTAAGTAAGTAAGTAAGTAAGTAAGTAAGTAAGTAAGTAAGTAAGTAAGTAAGTAAGTAAGTAAGTAAGTAAGTAAGTAAGTAAGTAAGTAAGTAAGTAAGTAAGTAAGTAAGTAAGTAAGTAAGTAAGTAAGTAAGTAAGTAAGTAAGTAAGTAAGTAAGTAAGTAAGTAAGTAAGTAAGTAAGTAAGTAAGTAAGTAAGTAAGTAAGTAAGTAAGTAAGTAAGTAAGTAAGTAAGTAAGTAAGTAAGTAAGTAAGTAAGTAAGTAAGTAAGTAAGTAAGTAAGTAAGTAAGTAAGTAAGTAAGTAAGTAAGTAAGTAAGTAAGTAAGTAAGTAAGTAAGTAAGTAAGTAAGTAAGTAAGTAAGTAAGTAAGTAAGTAAGTAAGTAAGTAAGTAAGTAAGTAAGTAAGTAAGTAAGTAAGTAAGTAAGTAAGTAAGTAAGTAAGTAAGTAAGTAAGTAAGTAAGTAAGTAAGTAAGTAAGTAAGTAAGCAATTCCTATATTAGTCAGACTTCATCGAATTTACCCATAAAGTAAAGAAGCAAGGTTTAAGCAAAGACTCTATAATATAAAAATGCACTTCCATACATTGATTTGCCGTATGGTCCATTTGAATGTAAAAAAGATATCGAAGGTATTTTATGTAGTCAAAATACCTTAAAAAGCGTAAGAATAGTACTAAAACAATTTAATGAATTCTGCACCCCATTTACCTAACGTTTATCGACTTTATATAGGCCTTCGACAGTGTCAATATAAAGAAAATCGTAACATGCCAACGAAAGTTCTGAGCCTAATTCGGGCAATGTACGTGGATTTTAAATGTCGGGTCCTACACAAGAGTAAATTGTAAAATCCGTTCGAAGTTACTACTGGCGTAAGACAAGGATGTATCTTGTCACCTGTAGTTTTTATCCTCGTTATCGACAACAATGCAGACACGGTACCCAATGGACACCCTTTAAACAACTCGAGGACTTGGAATACGCTGATAACGTATGTCTTCTAAGCCAAAGCTCAGGCGAACTTAAAGAAAACACTAACGCCACACAGTTAAATCTCGGGCAGCTGGGCTAGAAATCAATATTTCCAAGACAAAGATTATGCCTGAAGGGTATGGCGCAAACCCGTCGACACATATCAATGTGGATAACGAGGATATTGGATGTAAGGTACCTTTAATTATCTTGGTAGTTTTTTATTTGCAAAAGGTGGCGCAGACGAGGATATTGAATTGCGTGTTAATAAGACAAAATTTGCATTCGTCATTCTCTGACCTATTTGGAAATCTCGGCAAATATCAACAACAACTAAGTTACGAGTATACAACTGGAATGTCAAGTCCATCTTGTATTACGGCTGCGAAACTTAGAAACGCACACATGCCATCGATAAGCGCCTACAAAACCTATGCTTGCGGCAAATCTTTAATATATGGTGGCCGAATCGCATTAGAAATGAAGATTTACTAAACACGACAAACAAATCCCTGCTTCGAGAAAAATGGTCCATTTGAAAGGTCCCATGAAAACGAGAGTATAGAGATTTTACTCTAATTCGTAAACAACTAATGGAAACGATTATCCAATGAGAGAAAGCTAAGGCACATACGAGTGCTCATGAAATGTATGTTTGTTTGTGCGTTTATGTGTTTTTTATTGTTCTTTATCCACTTTAATTTGACTTTTGTCAGAAAAAAATATATGGAGTGCAATCTTTATATTATAGTCTTTGGTTTAAGTCTAATTTTTATTAAAAACAACTACAAATTTTTAATTAAAAAGTTTCACTGTAGTGTATTACACTAAGATCCCAATTTACTACAATTATTTATTATTGTAATAAATAGTTTTTTGATAAAACCAAAAAATGTTGGTGGAAGGGAAAGGTTTTATAAAAAAAATATTTGTTACAATAATAAATAATTATAATAAATTGGGTTCTTAGTGCAATACACTACAGTAAAACTTTTTAATTAAATGTTTGATGTCCCAAAATGTTTGATAAACCTTTTTAACTACAAATTTTATTCGGAAAAGTTCTTAATGTTAATTGACAAGTTTTCGAGTTACAATAATTTTGTCTGAAAATTCGGAAAACAGATGGATTAAATGGATTAAATTAAGGAAGGCCAAAAAATTTTCTATAAAGAGCTTAAGTCGTAAAAGTAAATTTATTTCATTGAAAAAAAAAAACAAAAACTGAAATTTTCAGGCACAGTGTTACAGTGCAATCGCAATGGAGTGAACACTTGGTAATATGAACTACTTGATACTACGAACTCCCGATTTTTTCCATTAGTTACTTTATAGAGTGAACAGTACCCAACTCAATAGAGTGAACTTTTGTTTTTCTTATACATAATTGACAAAGACGCACCTCTTATAGTTTTTTTACATACTTTTTTATGAAACAGTTAGGATATCGCTTGAATTTAAAAACATTTTTGTTTTACTTTTCTTCTCTTTTTGTTTATTTTATTAGTTACTCTATAGAATGAACAATACCAACTCAATTGAGTGAACTTTTGTTATGCAAAATTTCCAATTTCTGCTGAAGGCGTTTCCGATGCCATTTCTGAGACTGACACTGACATCGAGGAAGTAGCAGTAGCCAAACCAGACATTACAGCAGCGCAGGCCGTGCAGATTTTTGAAAAAGCTATTGACTGGGCAGAAAATAACACAAACAATTACGAAAATATTTTAGTTTTGCATAAATTCCGCGATTTAGCGGTGCAAAAAGCAAAAAATGCTTGTACAAAGCAAAAAACTCTTGAAAATTACTTTACTCCTTTGTAATTATATAATAATATTTAATAAATATAGATGTTTTTTGTATATAAAAGACTTTTTTATAGACTCTTTAAAGTGAACTTTTTCAATAGAGTGAACAGGCCTTGCACGAATTAGTTCACTCTATTGCGATTCCACTGTATTATTAATTTGCTACATTTATGGTTTAATTAATTTTCAATATAAAATTTGGTTTGGGAAATTTAATAAGTCTGTTATTTAAGAATTATCTAATAGTTCGTAAAAGTATATTTTTTTCTAATAAATTGCAATACCAAAATAATTTAAAAACCACAAAAATCGATTAAATTGCAACTTACACAGTTTGACAGGGGCCTATTCATAGTTAAAAGATTTCCATTTTATTATTATAAACCATTTATTTAATAAATTTACATTCAAAATGATAATGATGACACATTAAGTCTTTATTTAATTATTTATTTATTGTTTTTGAAAATATTTGTGTGTATAAGTTTCTTTTTTTATCTAAAACTAGAATTTCATAAAATATAAGAGACACAATCAAAAGTTTACATTTAGGATTTTTTATGATTTAGATTTAGAATAATATAATTTATAGACATAATAGTACATACATAATAATGATATAAATATAATAAGTTTTTGTATTACATAAAATTAAGTTGTTAAAATTTTTAAAAAATAAGTTTTACATGTTTAAATTTTAAATTTAATTTACAAAAATTTCAGTCGAAAAGTCTTGTCTCTAAGAGATAAATTTTAAAAGAAATTAATAAAAATGAAAAACTGATACAAAAATTGTGTTCAAATTTATAAGAAGCGAAAAAAAGTTTTTAAAGTTTAAATGAAAAATGATGATATTGAATCGAATTTAATACATTACAAGTTATAATTCAAACATATTTTGGAAATATTTGTAAATTTAGGTTCATAACTGTATTGCTTGGTGCTAAAAGGGCCAATGTCAAAAAACTAGTTTTGAGAAAATTTGATTTAAAGTTTTTATTTTCAATATAAATTCATAGTAACATTGCCCAGAAAACCCCTAATAAATCTGTTCTGAGTTAAGTTAGATGGAAGGGAATATAATGCAATGATTAACTCAAAACAGCAATAAATTGACATTGGCCCTTTTAGCACCAAGCCACAGATCTTATTTTAAATTATTTTAAAGAAAACTTTTAAAAATCGAATTAGTACAATTTTTAAATATTCTTAACAAAATTTTCAAAACTTTTTTGTTCTTAATAAAAAAAAAAAAATAATAAAATCCATTAACAAAATTTTAACAAATTTTCATAAGTTTCAAATAACAATTAATAAAATAATTTAAAAGTATTTCAAAACATTTTGGCTTATATTTTAACATTTTTTCTTTTATTTATTTAAAATAGTTAAAATTTATTTTAATGAAAAACAAGAGACAAATTTTAATTATAGGATGAACTTTTAAGATTTTCTTTAAGGCAATGTTTATGTTATTTAAGGTAGGAGGCCAAAGTACGCGACAAGCGGCAGCGGCCATTAGAAAAATGTAGAACAAAGTTCTACTTTTCCGCGCGGTAGATTTTTTCAGTGCTGCCAGATTTAATAACATTCTACTCAGATATTTTTTTATATGAATATTTTTGTAAACAAACGAACATTTTATGCACTGGCAATACTACGACTGGTTGCGTCCAGTCGTAGTATTGCTAGTGCATAAAATGTGTGTTTGTTTATATGCATGCCCCGTGTATTGGCCTTCTACCTTTACTATTTCGATATTTTCATATATGCTTCTTTATGACCCAATAAATAAAAACTTCTTGAAACTCAAGCTTAAAACAAGTGTAAATCAAGCCTTTATTAAAATTAATTCCAGATCAAGTGCAATTCCAGCCTTGAATTCCATGTCAAACATTCAGTTGCGCTATAATTTCAAGGCATTCTCCAGTAAAAGGAAAAACAATTTTAAATTCTCTTAAAACCAAAAATTTGGTAATTGCATTTCAAGTTTTTCCTAAATCAAGTGTTTTTCCAGCCTCTGTACGGTCAAGCCTTAAAGCACACTATCTTTCAGTCTTGAATTCCATATCAACTCTCGACCATTCAGAATGAATATATGCAAAATCTTGAAATTCAAGCTAAAGCAAGTGTAACTCCAGTTAAAAACAAGTTGAATTCCAGGCTGGAATTGCAAGAATTTCAAATTAAAAATTTCTTTAAATTAATTATTTGTTAAGTACATGGTACATGGTATGGTCCATTTGAAAAGTCCCTTAAAAAAGAGACTTTACCGCTTTAATCTTATTCGGAAACAACTAATGGTAACAATTATCCAATGAGAGGAAGCTAAGGCACACACACACGTGCTCATAAAATGTACTTATGTATGTTTGTGCGTTTATGTGTTTTTCATTGTTCTTTATCCATTTTTAATTCACTTTTGACAGAAAACAATGTATGGAGTCCAATATCTTTATGTCTTAGAGTCTTTGTTCTTTATTTAAAGCTTTTCTTATAAAATTTAAGCCTTTTTGCTGAAACTGAGGTATAAATCAAGTGTAATTCCAGCCTGTGTAATGTCAAGCCATAAATTACACTATGTTTCAGTTTTGAATTCCATTTCAAGTCTATATTAAAACTTAGAATGATTCAAAATCGGAGAAGATTGCTTTGAACTAAACTTTATCCTCGTTCTCAAATTTGAATGATACCCCCAGCAAAACTTTTGTAATGGGTTGTACTGAGGTATTATATTACCTAATAATACCTACAACATACGCTCCGAGTTACTAAAAAGTTGTTCTTAATAGTATATCGAATCATTAACTAAGGTTCAGGTTCAAATCCTACCAAGACCAGGTTTATTTTTCTTTTAAGGAAACATAATCATGGTCAATATTTTCAGTGGAAGAGTTTCTGCCTGACAGTCGTTGGATGGTGAGTTCAAGCCCCGGTGTAGGATTGTTCTTGTTTTTTAACTGCTTACTAGCAAGTTATAATTTTTTTCAATTCGTAAGTATTTGCCTCCAATGACATCGTCATGTTGACTTAAACATCGAAAAGTAAGAAGTTCGTATTCAATATTTGTATCTCATTATTTGGTAATAAAAAGTTTTGCTGGGTTAAATTTAGGTAAATTTAAATTAAAGTAAGAAAATTCAATACAATTCCTCTCCATTAATTCCTCAAAGCATTAACATTTTAATAACTTTCTTATGAATTTATTATGAAATGAACTCAAGAACCTGACCTATATCAACAAGATTTTGCGGCACGGTCTGCTAAATCCGAAAATGGTATTGGTTTTTCCAAATTGGCTCTAGTTTTCGAGATATGATTTTTTTTCCCGAAAAACATGTTTATTGCAAATAGTGTTAATATAACTCAAGAACTGCTGGTTGTAGAATATCTCTGTAACTGCTGAGTAGATTAAAAAAGACAATACTGTTGCCGAATTTTTAATTAAAATAGGACAAGCCGTTTTTCAGTTGTATTAAAATTACTAGTGCAAAGCCACTTTTTCGAAAAAAAAATATATCTCGAAAACTAGAGCCAACTGAAAAAAAAAACGGACTCAGGAGACAAAATCTATTTAAGGATTATTCCAAAACATCGTGCCGCAGCAAAAATATAAATTTTTGTAAAGCTGTGTTATTCTTAAATCAAACTTTAATTCTGAAACGGCGCTGCGATTGATTGAATAATTCACTATGAATTAAAAACAGAATTGAATTCAATTCAAATTTAAACAGATTTGAATTAAAATTCCAGATAAATCATTGAGAAATTAAAGAAATAATTAAAATTTGCTCTATTTCGTATGTTCGAAATCTTCAAAATCATACAGAGCTTTTAACATTGAGGTATTTTAGTATAGAGTAAGTGCGGATAATGTGGTATAGGCTGGTAATTTGGTATAGTAACTTTTTTCTTAAACTGACAGTATAAGATTGACGGAAGTACGTTTTATTTTGAACAGATTTGAATTAAAATGTGAGTTAAATCAACGAAAAACTAATATGGACGTGCGGTTAATGTGGTATAGGCTGGTAATGTAACGGAAATACGTTTGTACCTCCATTTTTTAAATTCATCCGTAAAATCTAACAAAAAGTAATGTGGTACACCATAAGATATAACAAGCATGTGGTGTACCTTGCGAGGGGGTCTAGTTACCATCATGAGCGCAGGATACGCGTTTGTACGTATCCTGTCAGTCACCCCCTAGGATTAAAGATAATGTTTAAACAATTGCAAAAAATATTTTTTTATTTTTTTACCACGTCTACAAATACCGCCCTTTTACTATTTTGTTCACTGTGTCGATCATAACATTTTATATATCGTTGTTCGCGGCTCTGCAAGGGCTACATTTCTCTCTTTGATAGTTTTTTACTACCACGTCAATTTATAGTCATAACTTTTAAAAACTAGATTTTTACTTCATTTGATTAGTGTGGGTACGACTCTAATTTTAAAAAGCTCTGACTAGAAATTGACGAGTTTGCAAAAAACTATCAAAGAGAGAAATTCTGCCCTTACAGAGCCCTGAACATCGATGTATAAAGAGTTATGATCGGACTAAAGATGGCGACACAGTTAACAAAATACAAAAAGGGCGGTATTTGTAGGCGTGGTAAACAAATAAAAAAATGGTTTTAGAATTAGTTTTACATTATCTTTAATCCTAGGGGGTGACTGACTCAACATTTTTTTTCGAACCACTCTAAATAACAGCATGTGGTATACATTACCAGCACATTTCTTAGTAGGATTTAAAATATCTTCTCAAATATCTCAGAAATTGTGGCTTTAGTATTTTTATCGAATGAATCCGCGAAAGCACAAAACATGTATCATGAGGAGAACTTATTCAAAATTTGGAAATTTAAAATTTTATGTTGTATACCACATTACCCGTACTTTATCCTTTTGTTAAAAAACCGATTTCCATCGCATACCGGAATATTATCTTGTTTAATTAAGCAAAAAAAAACAATACATTCGTATTTAAGCTAAATTCCAGTTGAATTTTGATCTATTGGGTACAACTCTAAAATATTTTTCATAGTAAAAATTTGCCTTAAAGATTTTCTCTTCCAAAATAAAATTTTGATCATTAAAATTTAAGCACAATTGCAAAATATCTTGAGCTAATTTGAATTTTAAACAGATTTTCAATATAAAAAAATCGATTTCAAAACTATGGCAGATGGCACTTAAAATATAACATTACTTTTTTATATTAATTTGAACTTTAAAATTTTGTATTTCAATGTTAGAGATATAAAAGATAATTAAACAAATGGTTTTTCAAATGGCGACCTTTTAAAAACAGGTCAAGCGGATCCACAATTTTTACAAGAAAATATAATATTTGTTAACAATCTACATATATTCATCTTACTCGATTAAATTTAGAAAATATTACAAGTATGGCTTCGAATTTGAACTAGTTTCGTACTAGATTAAATAAAACTTGATACGACTTTTTTAAGCTAGTACAAAACAATGAAAGCCGAAGCAACTTTGGGAATTAGGGAGATTTTTCAGTAACTCTTAAAGGAAAATATATCCCCATTAAAAGTATAACTTCGAAATTGAACTAGCTAGTACAAAACGGTCTAAGCCGACGCGACTCTCGAAATTAGGTAGATTTTTTAGTGATTCTTTTAGGAATCAAGATATTCCCCGATTATAAGTGTGGCTTCGAATTTAACTAGTTTCGTACTAGATTAAAAAACTTGATACTTCTTTAAGCTAGTACAAAACGGACAAAGCCGACGCGACTCTCGGAATTAGGTTAACTGTTTAGTGATTCTTTTAGGAATCAAGATATTTCCCTACTACAAGTGTGGCTTCGAATTTGAACTAGTTTCGTACTAGATTAAATTAACCTGTTACGACTCCTTTAAGCTAGTACAAAACGGTAGTACGACTCTCGGAATTAGGGAGATTTTTTAGTGATTCTTTTAGCTATCAAAATATTCCCTTATTACAAAAGTAGCTTCGAAATTGAACTAGTTTTGTACTAGATTAAACAAAACCCGATACGACTTCTTTAAGCAGGTACAAAACGGTCAAAGCCGACGGGACTCTCGGAATTAGGTTGACTGTTTAGTAATTCTTTTAGGAATCAAGATATTCCTCTATTACAAGTGTGGCTTCGAATTTGTACTAGTTTTGTACTAGATTAAATGAAACCTGTTACGATTCCTTTAAGCTAGTACAAAACGGTAGTACGAGTCTCGGAATTAGGTTGACTGTTTAGTGATTCTTTCAGCAATCAAAATATTCCCTTATTAAAAAAGTAGCTTCTAAACTAAACTAGTTTTGTACTAGATTAAACAAAAACCCGATGCGACTTCTTTTAGCTAGTGCAAAACAACGAAAGCCGAAGCGACTCTCGGAATTAGAGAGATTTTTTAGGGATTTTTTAGGAATCAAGAAATTTGAATATTTGAACTAGTTTCGTACTAGATTATATAAAACCTGATACGACTACTTTAAGCTAGTACAAAACAATGAAAGCCGAAGAGACTCTCGGAATAAGGCAGATTTTATTAGTTACTCTTTTAGAAATCAAGATAAACTTCAAAGATTAAAAATATTAAAAATATTCCGATAATGTCAAGATTTTGGAGATATCATGTTCAAAAACCATTTGTTTAATAATAAAAGAAAGAAAATGATTTTTTTTTTGTAATTTTATATGATAATTGTATTTTAGGATATTTTTTTTATTAATAAGTCCAAAGATTTTGAAATTCTTAAGATTTATAATGTATTAAAACGATTTAAATGAAACTGAGCCAGCAGTCCACGTTTGATTGGAACGGGGCGTCTAGGTTGTTGTTGCTGCTGATGGCAACGTTCATGATGATGACGATGATGGTGATAATGTTGACAACGTCGTCACTGATTGATGACAATGTTGTTGCTGTTGTTATTATTATTATTTTGAACATTACCATCAGCGGAAGAAGGGGTAGTGGGTATTGTGCTTTCGGTGGTGGTGTTGCTTGTGTCTGAGGAAACGTTAGCAGCAAGACCATTGCCAATGATACCGCCATTAGTCGCCTTAGTCACATCATCGCCCACAATCAACACCTTACCCACACCATCAGGAGCTACCAATTCACCGCTTAATCCATCAAGACCTAGTGAAACATCGCCAGGTATTTTTGGCTTAGGACGATGCGTATCCACAGCATCGATGGGCAATTTAATATGTTCCACCTTACAGCCGTAGGCCACTGGTGTCAATTTGATCACGGTGTGCAGCGGCACATAGAGATAGGGCAATTCATCTGCGGATTTGTCAAGGAAATAGGCGAATAAGCAACGTAAAACAGCCTGATGTGAGACGACCAAAACATTGCCTTGACGTTCCAATTCCATGATAACGGGTTCTAGACGAGCCACCAAATCTTCGTAACTCTCACCGCGTGGATAGCGATAGGCGAACTTATTTTGATCTCGGGCGCTAAACTCTTCAGGGAACGTTTCCTTTATCTGTTCATAGGTCATTTCTTCGCAATGACCAGCATCAATTTCATTGAGTGCCTTCCAGCGTTCTTGGGGAGCCTTAACATCGGCCACAGTTTGTATGGCTCTCTTCATCCACGAGGTCCAAACTCTTAGACCCTCAATATTTTGTTGTTGTATATAAGAGGACAAGGCCTTACCATATAAACGACCACGATCACTTAGATTGGAATCACCTCCTATTAGGCCTTTAAGATTATGTTCAGATTCACCATGACGGGTGAGATAGATAGTCCGGGGCGTTATGTGTATGTTCATCAAATAGTAGACAATACGAGACTCTACATGACCCTCGTTATTGTAAACGACCACCTTTTTGCCAGCATTGTAGATTTTCATGAAGCTCAAATGTTCTTCTTTGACCTCATCGATAGGCTGATAACGTTCCTCATAGTGTTCAATGCGTTGCAGAAAATCACGTACTACCAAATCGGTGTTCATGTTGAGATAGTCCGGCGAACTGACCTTGACTTCCTTGATATTCTGCTCAATTATGCTGGGATCATCACAAATCGATTCGACAAAGAACAAACGGAAGCCGTGTTGCTTCACAACAATCTCATGTATTAGTTTGCGTCGCTCATAGGTGGAGTTGGTGGCATCAAAAACAGCCACACTGCCTTGACCACTTAAAAGCCATTCGCAGGAATCATGCAAAGCCTGGTTGGCACAACGATTACGTATGGCCATTGCCTCCTCATTATCGGCACGGAAAAACTCATGAGACTTGTAGGCGCTAGTGGCATGACGGCGATATTCTCCCAAATTAAAAACACGAGTTGAGATACCAATCCAGTTTAGATAACGAGCAAGTTTCTTGGAGATAAAGGTTTTACCGCGTGCGGGCAAACCAACCATGGCAATGACATGAGGTGTAGCCACATCTGAAATGGCTCTTTCGCCTCGTATGGGGAATGGCTTAGTCATCACCGTTTCCGAGGTTGGTGGCAATAGCTTACGCAATTCATCAGGCATTTCACTGGGGCAAACATGCAACTCATTCTCTATGGCCAGGTCGGCGGTTTTCTTGAGCTGATTAAGCGAAGTGGTGCGCACACGTAAGGAAGGTGAGGTGTTGTAGGGCATATCCATGATGCTGGTAGCTGTCACAGATCGTACTAAAGTCGAATGTGGGATGTGCTGGACGACAGCGGCGTTAGCTGTGGAGGAAAGTAGTAGGGAATTTAAGAGGGTCAGTTGGGTTTGTGATTCTTGGTTTTTGAGTTTTTGCTTAATTTGCTCAAAAGTCGGATAAGAACAACAGGAATTGGAACAGGTTGTTAACTCTTCGTCTGCCTCGTCAGTGGGAGAGGTAGGTTTACTACCACCGCCACATGAGTCTGGAGCAGTATGTGAAAAATTCAATGAAATTCCCGCAAAGGGTGAGGACGGTGGGGATGGGGTATTTGAATTGCTAGCTGAGGGCGGTGGTGTAGGCGGAGTGGGTGGAGGCGTGGGAGAGGTAGGATTTAGGGTATGCAATAATGAGATTTGTGGTATTAATGTTAGGGTAGCAGGCGAAGTGGATGTGGAAGATGAGGATGTGTCTGTTGAGGAAGCAGCAGTAGCCAAAGGTGGAGTTAATGTGTTGATGGGTGAGTTTGTGGATGAAATGGTGCTTGATTCGCAAATGGCTAATGTCAATGAAGATGAGGGTGATGATGAAGATGTCTTCAAAGCAGATGATGTTAATGACGATGAGGTAAATGGGGATGATGATGATGATGGTAATGATGATGAAGATGATGATGATGCGATAACAGTTTTTTGTTGAATGTTATTCATATATGTAATGTTTTTTTAAACGGGTATTGAAAAAGAAATATAAGTATAGAAATTAAATGAAATACAAAATTTCTGCAATTGTTAGTAATTTGAATGCAACAATTTAGTTTTTCTTTTGTTTTTAACCAAATAAACAAAAATATTTTCAAAGACAAGACTTTTTTTTGTTTACAAGCTACAATTTAGTTATAATGATTCTACTAGAACTAGAATAGTTGATATATTAAATTAAATAGAATTAAAGTTTAACAGCACTTTTTTCTTCTCCTCTTCTCTAGGTAACACTTCCAAAAAATAATATCACAATCGTTTTTTTTTTTAGCCTTCGTACAACGAAGGTGGCGACTTTTCTTAGCTTATCCACAAATAAATATCGAAATTTCTAGGAAATTTATTTAGAAAACAAAAAAACAAGTAACTTAAGCTTAAAGGCGTTTAGTTTTCTTTAGCAATTGGTTGGTCGGCTCGGTCCACACAATCAATGTGCTACCAATACACTCCAAAACTTCTCTTCTCCTACAACGTTTTCAATGTATTACAAAATTATCACAGCTCACGTTCTTGGTTCTGGTTGTGGGCAGTCTTAAAACAAATTTCGGTTCAGTTACGGGGTTTTCTTTGAAAAATTATTTCTTTCACTATTTTCTCTATAAAATAAGTTTTGCTTTTTTTTTCTGCAAGTAAAATGATTAGGAAATAGAAGATAGAGTTTTGGTTTAAAATCAAAATTTAAAAAAAGTTGTATTTAAAAAACGAGGAGTTTTAATGCGACGCAATATGTTGAAATAATAACCCTTTTTGTATTTGAGTAAATAATTGTGAAGGCAAATAATAATTTAAAAATTTTCGATTTTTGATATTTACATGAAGATTTTGCGAAAAAAAAAATTATAATAATAAAACAAACAAATTTATTAACTATCTAATATTTTTATATCAAGTGAATTATTTTGTCCCATAATCTTCTAACTATAACTCATGTTATGCTAATATGAAGAAAACTAAACTATAATCCTTCGATTTGGGTAAATGTTGCAGTTATTTTGACTCTACAATCACATATTCTAGTCAGCGCTCTTAGTACTATTTAAACCCTAAACG
This sequence comes from Stomorhina lunata, assembly GCA_933228675.1. Taxonomy (NCBI): domain Eukaryota; kingdom Metazoa; phylum Arthropoda; class Insecta; order Diptera; family Rhiniidae; genus Stomorhina; species Stomorhina lunata. The sequence continues at coordinate 51,206,832 of OW121743.1, read as the reverse complement.
ATCAGAGAAATAAAAACACCATATTCAGATTTCAACAAAATACACAAAAAATTTCGGATCATCAACAAGTACTACTTTCCCGATCCCTAGAATTCGTAAATATTTTTTGTTTAAAGATATATTTTCTATAGAAAATGTTAATATCGAAAATTTTCTATAGAAAATGTTAATATCGAAAATTTTCTATGGAAAACGTTAATATCGAAAATTTTCTATAGAAAATATTAATATCGAAAATTTTCTATAGAAAATGTTAATATCGAAAATTTTCTATAGAAAATGTTAATATCGAAAATTTTCTATAGAAAATGTTAATATCGAAAATTTTCTATAGAAAATGTTAATATCGAAAATTTTCTATAGAAAATGTTAATATCGAAAATTTTCTATAGAAAATGTTAATATCGAAAATTTTCTATAGAAAATGTTAATATCGAAAATTTTCTATAGAAAATGTTAATATCGAAAATTTTCTATAGAAAATGTTAATATCGAAAATTTTCTATAGAAAATGTTAATATCGAAAATTTTCTATAGAAAATGTTAATATCGAAAATTTTCTATAGAAAATGTTAATATCGAAAATTTTCTATAGAAAATGTTAATATCGAAAATTTTCTATAGAAAATGTTAATATCGAAAATTTTCTATAGAAAATATTAATATCGAAAATTTTCTATAGAAAATGTTAATATCGAAAATTTTCTATAGAAAATGTTAATATCGAAAATTTTCTATAGAAAATGTTAATATCGAAAATTTTCTATAGAAAATGTTAATATCGAAAATTTTCTATAGAAAATGTTAATATCGAAAATTTTCTATAGAAAATGTTAATATCGAAAATTTTCTATAGAAAATGTTAATATCGAAAATTTTCTATAGAAAATGTTAATATCGAAAATTTTCTATAGAAAATGTTAATATCGAAAATTTTCTATAGAAAATGTTAATATCGAAAATTTTCTACAGAAAATGTTAATATCGAAAATTTTCTATAGAAAATGTTAATATCGAAAATTTTCTATAGAAAATGTTAATATCGAAAATTTTCTATAGAAAATTTTAATATCGAAAATTTTCTATAGAAAATTTTAATATCGAAAATTTTCTATAGAAAATTTTAATATCGAAAATTTTCTATAGAAAATTTTAATATCGAAAATTTTCTATAGAAAATTTTAATATCGAAAATTTTCTATAGAAAATTTTAATATCGAAAATTTTCTATAGAAAATTTTAATATCGAAAATTTTCTATAGAAAATTTTAATATCGAAAATTTTCTATAGAAAATTTTAATATCGAAAATTTTCTATAGAAAATTTTAATATCGAAAATTTTCTATAGAAAATTTTAATATCGAAAATTTTCTATAGAAAATTTTAATATCGAAAATTTTCTATAGAAAATTTTAATATCGAAAATTTTCTATAGAAAATGTTAATATCGAAAATTTTCTATAGAAAATGTTAATATCGAAAATTTTCTATAGAAAATGTTAATATCGAAAATTTTCTATAGAAAATGTTAATATCGAAAATTTTCTATAGAAAATGTTAATATCGAAAATTTTCTATAGAAAATGTTAATATCGAAAATTTTCTATAGAAAATGTTAATATCGAAAATTTTCTATAGAAAATGTTAATATCGAAAATTTTCTATAGAAAATGTTAATATCGAAAATTTTCTATAGAAAATGTTAATATCGAAAATTTTCTATAGAAAATGTTAATATCGAAAATTTTCTATAGAAAATGTTAATATCGAAAATTTTCTATAGAAAATGTTAATATCGAAAATTTTCTATGGAAAATGTTAATATCGAAAATTTTCTATAGAAAATATTAATATCGAAAATTTTCTATAGAAAATGTTAATATCGAAAATTTTCTATAGAAAATGTTAATATCGAAAATTTTCTATAGAAAATGTTAATATCGAAAATTTTCTATAGAAAATGTTAATATCGAAAATTTTCTATAGAAAATGTTAATATCGAAAATTTTCTATAGAAAATGTTAATATCGAAAATTTTCTATAGAAAATGTTAATATCGAAAATTTTCTATAGAAAATGTTAATATCGAAAATTTTCTATAGAAAATGTTAATATCGAAAATTTTCTATAGAAAATGTTAATATCGAAAATTTTCTATAGAAAATGTTAATATCGAAAATTTTCTATAGAAAATGTTAATATCGAAAATTTTCTACAGAAAATGTTAATATCGAAAATTTTCTATAGAAAATGTTAATATCGAAAATTTTCTATAGAAAATGTTAATATCGAAAATTTTCTATAGAAAATTTTAATATCGAAAATTTTCTATAGAAAATTTTAATATCGAAAATTTTCTATAGAAAATTTTAATATCGAAAATTTTCTATAGAAAATTTTAATATCGAAAATTTTCTATAGAAAATTTTAATATCGAAAATTTTCTATAGAAAATTTTAATATCGAAAATTTTCTATAGAAAATTTTAATATCGAAAATTTTCTATAGAAAATTTTAATATCGAAAATTTTCTATAGAAAATTTTAATATCGAAAATTTTCTATAGAAAATTTTAATATCGAAAATTTTCTATAGAAAATTTTAATATCGAAAATTTTCTATAGAAAATTTTAATATCGAAAATTTTCTATAGAAAATTTTAATATCGAAAATTTTCTATAGAAAATTTTAATATCGAAAATTTTCTATAGAAAATTTTAATATCGAAAATTTTCTTTAGAAAATTTTAATATCGAAAATTTTCTATAGAAAATTTTAATATCGAAAATTTTCTATAGAAAATTTTAATACCGAAAATTTTCTATAGAAAATTTTAATATCGAAAATTTTCTATAGAAAATTTTAATATCGAAAATTTTCTACAAAAAAATTTCTGTAAAATATTTTGATATCGAAATATTTCTACAAAAAAATTTTAATTTGGAAAATTTTATACAAAAAATTTTAATATCGAAAATTTTCTACAAAAATTTTAATATCGAAAATTTTTAACAAAAAAATTTTAATATCAAAAATTTTCGAAAAAACATTTTAATACCGAAAAATTTCGAAAAAAAATTTTAATATCGAAAATTTTCTACAAAAAAATTTAATATCGAAATTTTTCTATAAAATATTTAAATATCGCAAATTTTCTATGAAAAAATTTAATATCGAAAATTTTCTATAAAAAATTGAATATCGAAATTTTTCTTAAACAAATTTATATCAAAAAATTTTCTTTAAAAAAGTTTTAATATCGAAAATTTTCTATAAAAAAATTTTAATATCGAAAAATTACTATAAAAAATTTTATAAATATAAAAAATATGAAAAAGTTTTAATATCGAAAATTTTCTATAAAAAAATTTTAATATTAAAAATTTAATATTGAAAATTTTCTATAAAAAATTTTAATATCGAAAATTTTCTAAAAAAAATATTTTAATATCAAAAATTTACTATAAAAATTTTTAATATCAAAAATTTTCTATAAAAATTTTTAATATCGAAAATTTTCTATAAAAATTTTTAATATCGAAAATTTTCTATAAAAAATTTTAATATCGAAAATTTTCTATAGAAAATTTTAATATCGAAAATTTTCTATAAAAATTTTTAATATCGAAAATTTTCTATAAAAATTTTTAATATCGAAAATTTTCTATAAAAATTTTTAATATCAAAAATTTTCTATAAAAATTTTTAATATCAAAAATTTTCTATAAAAATTTTTAATATCAAAAATTTTCTATAAAAATTTTCTATAAAAATTGTTAATATCAAAAATTTTCTATAAAAATTGTTAATATCAAAAATTTTCTATAAAAATTGTTAATATCAAAAATTTTTAATATCAAAAATTTTCTATAAAAATTTTTAATATCAAAAATTTTCTATAAAAATTTTTAATATCAAAAATTTTCTATAAAAATTTTTAATATCAAAAATTTTCTATAAAATTTTTTAATATCAAAAATTTTCTATAAAAATTTTTAATATCAAAAATTTTCTATAAAAATTTTTAATATCAAAAATTTTCTATAAAAATTTTTAATATCAAAAATTTTCTATAAAAATTTTTAATATCAAAAATTTTCTATAAAAATTTTTAATATCAAAATTTTCTATAAAAATTTTTAATATCGAAAATTTTCTATAAAAATTTTTAATATCAAAAATTTTCTATAAAAATTTTTAATATCAAAAATTTTCTATAAAAATTTTTAATATCAAAATTTCTATAAAAATTTTTAATACCGAAAATTTTCTATAAAAATTCTTAATATTTTCTATAAAAAATTTGTATATCGAAAATTTTGTAAAAAAATAAATATCGAAAATTTTTTACAAAAAATTTTATTATCGAAAATTTTTTCATAAAAAATTTTAATATCGAAAATTTTTTCATAAAAAAATTTTAATATCGAAAATTTTTTCATAAAAAAATTTTAATATCGAAAATTTTTTAATGAAATAGACAATTTATCAACAAAGAGCCAACAAATGTTTGTGGGGATAACCAATTCCTTAGACGGGTTTCGATGGTTGGTTAGGCCATCATTTTCAGCAGGATAATCCCTACTTTTCGACAGATCGAAAACCTCACATTATTACCTATTTTACAAACACATTTCAGTTTCATCTTCCGGCTGAAACAAGATTGTGGGAAGTGGAAAAAATTGAAACAGAAAAGTGTTGGTATTTTGTTCAGTCGATAATCTGAGCTTTGGTTTACAAACATAATTCGCGATGATTCTGTTTGTAAAATAGGTAATTATGCCAGGATTTTGATCTGTCTAAAAGTAGGGATTCTACTCCTGAAGATGATGATCTAACCATCTATCGAAACGCGTCGAGAAATTGGTTGTCCCCACAAACATTTTTTTGGCTTTTATTAATAAATTGTCTATTACTTTAATAAATAAATTGGGATCAAGTGCGAAAAATTTCCCGTTTTGATATTTTAATGTTCTTTTTGAAATTATAATTTTTGAATTTCTCTAAACACTAAAAAAAGCTTGTCTATTCATTGACAATTCTGACCTCAGGTAAAGGGTAGATATCGACCGAAGAAACGATTGTATATTTTAGTACTAACTGCCAAAATCTAAAAATTTTTATCACTTCTTAAAATCTCCAATCTCAGAAAGTCTCTAATATAGTTAGTATATAATTTTCAATGAACCTACCGGATATAAAGTGAAGCTTTGATGAATGAAGGCAAAAATTTGGGAATTTACAATGTGAAGTGAACGAGAATTATATTTAAAACCAAAACAATGATTTGTACAAAAATCTACACGGAAATTTAAAATGCAACATTAATAGAGAGAATGAAAGCAAAATCCCAAGTTATAACAATGAAATAATGAACATTATATAGCAACAGAACATAACTAAAGAATGAACATTATAAAAAAGTTTTTGAAAAATCTTGTATAAAACTGAAATCATGTTTATACCTTTAAACTTGTTTTTAGACATTATTTATGATTTATAGACTTCGTCAGATTTGACAACAGAAGAAAAAAAGTAACGTAAACAATTTCAAATTTCTTTGTTCGTAATTCTTAAATTTTTTTTTTTAAATCAAAGAACTAAACAATAAACTGGAAATATTTAAATGATGTCGTGTAATAATTAGTTTAATTAATTAATTCAAACAATAAAACTTGCATTAGTACAAAAAAAAAAAATAATAAAACAAATTGTGATTTTTCATTTAATGATTAAAAACCATTTGAAATGACAAAAGAAAAAAAAAAAGGAAACAAAAACTAATTAAAACACTGTTTCACTTACATTTAGAAAATTTCGAAAAATTAATTTTTAGCTAATTTAAATATTACTATTATTTACAAAGCACTTTATTTATGTAAATGCAAGAAGGAACAATTGGAAATCAAACAAAAAAATATTGAAATTTTAAACTTTTTTTTTTTTTAATACAAAGCCAAAAACACGTGGCGTGATGGGCCCAAACTATTCGAATGTTTATTTGCCAAGTGTCAACTAACAACTGAATTGAAATAAAAAGTTTTAGATTCAACCAGAGAAATATTATGCCAGAGAATCGTTTAAAAAAGTCAAGCTCACAAATAATAGAAATGGAAATAAATAATAAAAAAAAACAAAATAAATGGAATATTTATAGACATAGACATAGTGTGTTTTGAGTATTTTATAGTTTTTGTAAATTTTATATCGATTCAGTCTGTGTATGCCAGGGTTGGCAAATCGCTTTCTTGATTTTGTACTAAATACAAAAACAAAATGTACTTTTTAGACTATGATGTTGCCACAAGGATGTTTTATATAAAATTGAAACTTTTCGGCTTTAAAAATGACTCATTTGACAGGTATCAAATTCGAAAATAAGCAATAAAAATTATTTGATCCCTTCCCAGCAAGAAATAAGGTTTATTTTCAATTTGAGGATGTTTTGAAAATAAATCTTTTTTCAAACGTCAAACGTTTGATAGTGATTTCATACTGATTTGAGAATGATAGCGTTCTCAACAAAAAGGGGACTTTATTCTCAAATTGATAAATGTCTTTATTCTCAAATCATTATCAAACCTCATTCTCAAAGGTTTTACAAATTTTGCTTAAAATATATTCAATGTAAGGTAAAAAAACGTTTAAAAACAAAGAAAATTTACTTATGCATATGAATATTATTGAATTTTTTACCCTACTCCCCAATAGGTGGGGAGTCCGAAAGAAATAAGGAATTTCTTTGAAATTCAATGCCATTCAATTAAAATATCTTAAACATGCAATTTTTTTTAACATAAATAAATTTTTTTAATGTGAACCGCCGTGTTATAGCAGGTTAGTCATCCGCCTAGCATATCAGGGGCCTATGCGATACGTGCTAACGTTGTCCAATTCGACTAAAATTTTGTGGGTGGAAGTTTCTCACCAAATCTCACAATAATCCGCCATGCACCCCTTAAAATTGGAAAATTTATTTTTTAATACATTTGAAAACCCGCTATAATGCGTATATCAAGCAAAAAACTAAAATTTTGTGAAAATGAGCGAATTCACTAAATTGTGAAAAAAAATCAATCGATTTTTATGGTCGATATGTCATTTTGTTGCTATTATATGTCGCTATGCGATAAAATAATAAAACTGGAAGGAAGTTTTTTGCCGTTTTCGATTTTTCATGATTTTTTTAAAACGAAAATTTTTGCCATTTTTACGTAAAAAATAATTTTTTTTCTTAAGTTTTTTATTATAACTCCGATACTATTGATCCGATTGAAACGCGATATATAGACAAATTAAAGGTTATGTAAATTTTAATTTTTCTGATTTTATTTTAATAATATCGGACGAGTAGTTTTTGAGTTATCATTAATTATTTGAAGAAACGTCTAAAAAAATTGCAATTTAAAAAAAAAAAAAATTTTTAAAAAATCTTGCCATAGAATTTAAAAATTTTATACTAAGTTAGCCATGATACATCAAATGTATATAGTGGTTACTCGAGCACATTTTTGTTGTTGACCTGTGTAATGATTTGAGAATAACCTTTATTATCAATTTGAGAAGCTATCATTTTTCAAACGTTCATTGCCCTCATTTGAAAATAAATGTGAATCTCAATGATCTGTTCAGGTTTGAAAAAAGTATGAAAATAACGTTTGATATCAAATGTAAAAGTCATCATATTTCAAACGTTTGACACTGTTCTTACTGGGTTTGTATCTAACTAACGCACAGTGGGTTGAAAAAAAAGTCAGGGAAATAATTCAAGAACTTTTAAATGGTAAGCCAATTATCATGAAATTTCACATGCCTATAGAGGAGTATTCGAGTTTAGTTTATAGTTTGGAGTCTGTAAACTTATAAGGAGGGGAGCTCAATGTCCTCAAAGAAGTTCACCTCGGTTTTTCCAAAATTAAAAACGATCCAGAAGTCATATTTTATAAAAGATTTTTATATGTACGAAATCTTCTAGCTGAGATCTACAAAAAACATCGCTACACGTATGATTTATCTACTATACTTTATAAGATTTTCCAATTTGGAAAAAAATCGACTTTTTGACTACTTAGGACTAAAATTTTGCTTATATCGGATCCAAATTTTTCCCGATTTTTTCGAAATTGCTTTTATTTTATTTCTAAGGAATATATAAATTATACAAAAGATGATTTGATGGAAAATCATCAAAAATTATAGGTATTTAAGTTTAAATTTTCAAAAAAGAAAAAAACATTTTTTTTAGACAAAAAGGAGATATAAAAAACTTGTTAAGAAACATATCGAGCCCTTAGATTAAAATGATCGCAAGTGACAGTAAAAATATTGATCGTAAGCGACAAAAAATCTTGATTAAACAAAAACGGGGAATGTTTTGGAGCATAACATATTTGTTTTTTGTTAATTTGCTACTTTCGACAAACTAATTAAATTTTTTCCAAATGGTTAAGAAGTTATGGTGAAAAGTATTGAAAAGTATTGAAGTTTTTTAGTTTTACTTCAATAACTTTTAAGCTACTGGGCGGATTGTGGTGCAATATGCAGAAATCGGCCAATGGGTAGTTGAAGTTTTGGACCCATTTTTAAAAATATGTCTATTTTTTGCACAGTGGCCTCTACACTGAGCCAAAGTTGAGCACCATTGTATGTAAAACCTATTGGTCCGTATAACTTTCGTAAATAGAAACCTATCGAAAAGATTTTTACACATTCGAAAACTGCTTAAGAAAGAAAAATATTCTTACTGCACTATCTCTAATAGTTTAAGAGATATTTAACGGAATGTCGTTTACGATTATTTAAATCTAAGGGCTCGATATATAGTATTTATAATTTTTAAAGGGGGGCTTAATAAGGAAAACTATAAGTGGAACTATGGTCCAAAATTTTATTTCATCTTAACGCTAAAGCCTCTTAAAAAGTGCCAATTTTTTACATTGCTTCTCACTTTATGCCCAATTTTCTCCAATCGCAAAGCTAGAATCAAAAATTCAAAACAAGTATTCTGTGCAAATAACTTTTGCACCCCAAAATAATTAATATTCATTAAAATAAGAAAAAATAGTTTTTGGGGATTTTTTAGGCCTAAGTCGTCAAAAAGTTAAAATTTTTTTTTCGAAATCGAATATCTCATAAACTATAGAAGATAAACCATATGTGTTGTAATGTTTTTTGTAAATCTCAGCTAGCAGATTTCGTACATATAAAATGTGACTTCTGGATCATTTTTAATTTTCGAAAAAACCGAGGTGCCCTATATTGAGGGCATATAGCTCCCCTCCTGATAAGTTTACAGATACCAAATTATAAACTTAAGCTCGTATACTCCTTCTCAATAGCCATGTGAAATTTCATGATAAATAGTGGCCAACATTGATTTAAATTATAAAATTTTCTAAGCAATACAATTAAGAAATTGCTAAAGTCGGACTAGGCCGATAATATCCTAAACCATTAAGGCCCATTAACTCGTACTCTTCTTTCAACTTCGGATGAAGATGGAACACTTCAAGTCGACATAAAACAACCCAACAACGGATTAACACAACTGATGGAAGTGTATAATGAAACCAACTACGACAGTATATTCATTGGCATTTCAGGCAATTCCCCAACAATACAAGAAGTAAAGAACGCCATTAAAAGCCTTAAACACAACAAGGCTCTGGGTAATGACAATATCTCAGTGGAGATGCTTTTATGTTGAAATATAAAAATCCGGTTTAAAATATATAAACAAAAGTACAATTGTATCATGTTTGCCATCTCTGGTGTATGCAGGAGGCATAAATTAAACGAGAGATATTGAGAGGGGAAAATGGTAAAACCGTAGAGAAGATAAATTCAAGTCATAGTTCTAGTAATAAGTCTAGTCCTAACTCTAGTCATGGGTCTATGTCATAAGACTAGTCACAGATTTATTCATTGGTTGAATAATAAGTCTGGTCAAAATTGTAGTTATGGGTTCAGTTTAAGGTCCAATTAAAGGTCTAGTGATAGGTCCAGCAATAGGTACCCATGTTGAGTATAGTAGAAGCTTACGGGCAACATACACCAACACATGCAACTTGTGAACGATAGTTTGTGAGTTTCAAAAGTGTTGATTTCGATACGGAAGCAAGGTGGGTCCTGGTCAGCCGAAAATGAGGAATTGAAAGCAGTAATCTTGTTCGATTGTTAAAGAAAAATTTACTTTAGTCACTGAAAAGTCATATGTAAAGCCATATCAACACCGAATCCGAATTTTTATAAAGCCAGGGTAATACTCTGTATTTGATGGGATCAGAAGGTTTTTTTTTTTTCTATTATGAGCTGTTAAAATCGGGTCAGACGATCATAAGGGACCTGTGATAAAGACAACTGATTTGTTTAAATAGAGCAATCAACGAGAAACGACCAGAATATTTGACTAAACACGAGGCTATAGTCTTCCATCCTAACAACAAGTCCGGTCAAAAACTTTGCTTCCAAAAACATAGCAAAAAGCAGTGGCTTGCTTGCGATGGGCAATACTTTGAATAATGTATCAACTCATGACAAAACCAGTCACATTGAAAATTTTATATAAAATTCTTTACACCTCAAGTCTTCCCATTTTCCCCCATTGTTTTATAGCAAAATCAATGCAAAGCATTGAGTTATCTCAACAAGCCAAACAAAAATACGATTAATTTGTTTCCCTCTGGAGGTAAAATTGTGTTTCAAAATCAGATTAAAATCCTAGCAAATACAAATCTCCCCTTATTAAATGATTTTAAAAAATCGTATTTATTTAAATTGCGCAAAATAAAAAAGATTAATATTAATAATTTTTTTTCGGGGTAGCGAATAAGAACAAAGGTCTAATTGGAACCACGGATGTAATGTTTAGATTGTTAAATAAATACTATTTGTATCTTTGAGATAAGATAAAAGAAGAGGATTAGGTACTTTGTGGTACAAAGAACTTTGCTGAAAAATTATACATAAGACATTTTTGAATGCAAAGCAGATATATTTTATATAAGCAGAAGCGGGCGACAATCAGATATTGTATTGAACTTTTGATCCTAAGTACATAACGGCTACCCGTGCCGCCGTGACGCCAAAGTTTGAGATAAGGTTAGATTAGGCAGGTGACTGACGACTTTAGAACCCAAGTGTCTAGTGTCACTTGGGTCCTATAGTGGTCCCTTTGTTTTACCTTAAAGGGATAGACTAGAAAAATAAAGATTACTAGACTACCAATAGTGAAGGCTTATTTGATAAAAGTGCCTATTTTGCGAACATTTTTGTTCATATATTAGACAGAAAAGATGCGCCCATAGGAGCTCTTAGATTTGCAAGAGCAGGGCAGTGAAATAGGAGCCACCCAAAAACGCAGTGCTCTGTGAGGATTGAAATCAAGTTGCGAAGTCGGTGGCGGGTTAAAGATACCAAGCGTTTTGATTGTTACCGTAAATCGGCCACGTTTTCTTCGAAACTGAAACTGGTTTCAATAAACCAAGTGTTCTGGGCTTATTGGTATAGTGTTTCCCATGTTAGCGATTTGCAGGCGGATAACGGCAAGCCAGTAAATTGATCTACATCTTCCTAACTAAGGAGAGCACCAGATATAGCAAGTTTATCCGCAATAATGTTGCATAAATGTAACTTAGAGCTTTTTCTACAGTGATCAAAGCAAATTATATTAAGGAAAGCTTTACATAGCGAATGTTTTCTATAGGAAAGCTAACATTTAATGTAGAAATGCTTTCGATAGCGAATGCTTTCTATACAAAATATTTCGATAGGGAATGCTTTTTACAGGAGATCTTTCGATATTAAAAGTTTTATATAGAAGATTTTTCGATATTCAAAGTTTTCTATAGGAAATCTTTCGATACAAAAGTTTTCTTTCCATAGGAAAGTTTTTGATATTGAAAGTTTAACTTCTAATGTTCTCTAGATAAAATCTTTCGATATGCAAAGTTTTATAAAGGAAATCAAAAGTTTTCTATAGAAAATCTTTCGATATCGAAAGTTTTTTGTAAGAAATCTTTAGATATTGGCAGTTTTATATTGGAAAGCTCTTGTTATGGAATGTTTTTAGTAGAAAGCTTTGGGTATTTAAAGTAACCTTTAGGAAATCTGTTGATATAAAAGGTTTTCAATTCGAAGTATCTTGACGACAAAAGTTTTATATAAGAAATCATTTGATATCGAAGTTTTTATATAGAAAATCTTTCAATATCAAAAGTTTTTTATGGGAAACATTACGACATAGAATGTTTTATATAGGAAATCTTTTGTTTTTGGAAAGCGTTCGATATGGAATATTTTAAGTTTAAAGCTTTTTATAGCAAAAGTTAACTACAGGAAAGCTTTTAATATTTAAAAGTTGCTATAAGAAAGATTTATATAAGAAATCTTTTGATATTGAATGGTTATTATAGGACTCCTTTCGACATCAAAAGTTTTATATAAGAATTTTTAATATAAACAGTTTTTTAGAAAGCTTTAGATATTAAAGTTATATATAGGAAAGCTTTTGATATTGAAATTTTTTTTATAGGAAAATTTTCTTTCTGAAATATTTTCACGACAGATGTTTTATATAAGAAATCTTTCGATATCGAAAGTTTATTACAGAAAACTTTTCGACATCGAAAGTTTTATATAAGAAAACTTTAGATCGGTGCCGTCCATTCTAAAGCACAATGTGCTATTTTTTACAAAAGAGCTTTTGAGCTTTCACACCGACTATGTATGAGCGAGACGCAACTATGATTGTCCGGCTCACACTTATGTGGGGTTTATATAACTCAAGCGACTGACGATTGAGTGAAATTTACATGTATTTTGTTTTTGTTACAATAACAAAACACATATAAATTTCACTCAATCGTCAGCAGCTTGAGTTATATAAACCCCACATTAAGGTACGGTCAGACTCATTAAACATTTAAATCAAATATTTTGAGTAAAATATTGTCAAAACAATATAATAAAAAATTTGTGGTCACACTTGCACATTTATTTGACGATTTTTATTTTATAAAATACAGAAAAAATACGTTCAAAGTATAAACAAAAAAATAGGTTTTATTTATGGTCACACTGAAGATTAAATATTTTCCCAAAAAATATTTGATCAAATTTTTTCAAAACAAAATTGTGTATCTAGCAATTTGTTTCTCATATTTGAGTTGTTGTTTCTCAAATTTGATGTTGTTGTTTCTCAAATTTGATGTTGTTGTTTCTTAAATTTGATGTTGTTGTTTCTGTTTGAATAGTAAACAATACAAATGCTCAGCTGTTAAGGTAGAAGGTAAACGTCTGCAAGAGTATACAATATTGTTCATCAAAAACGAATATACCATAGTAGTACTCAATACTTGTAGTATAAATGAAAGAATGAGTATAACCGATATTGTCTGCTTTTGTTTTTGCTCATCCACTCTACCCACAAAGTCAGTAACTGATACTTTTGCTTATAAGTTGAAAAAGATAAATTTATCTGTTTACAACTGTTTCTTGTTCCAAAATGCTTAGATAACTATAAGTATTTATGAGTATTTCGAATAACTTGTGGTAAATGCAAAGACAATTTCGTAGCAATAATGTTTCTATGTTGAAATACTAACATTTTTCAGTGTTTGGGTGTATATACTTTAATTGACTATAAAAATGAATAATATAGAAATAAAAGGAATACAAATTGTCAAAAGAATATAAAATAAGTGAAATAAGGGTAAAAGTAAAATTTTTTAAGAATTGAAAGTTTTTAAAAATCCTATAATAATAAGAAATTAAAAATTTCCTATAAAAAAAAATTAAAAATTTCCTATAAAAAAAAATTAAAAATTTCCTACAAAAACCAGAAATTTTTTAAAATTTCCTATAAAAATTAAGGAAAAATTTTCTTTGAAATTAAAAAAAAAAATCTATCAAATAAAAAATTTTTGAAATTTTTTTTATAAAAATAAGACATTTTTTAAAAATTCCTTATAAAAATTAGAAATTTTTCAAATTTTTTTTATAAAAATGAGAAATTTTTAACATTTTTCAGTGTTTGTGTCTATATATTTTAATTGACTATAAAAATGAATAATATAGAAATAAAAGAAAAAAAACATGTCAAAAGAATATAAAATTAGTGAAATAAAGGGACGGAGTAAAATTTTTTAAGAATTGAAAGTTTTTAAAATCCTATACTAATAAGAAATTTTTTAAAAACAAGAAATTTTTTAAAAATTTCCTATAAAAATAAAAAAAATTAAAAATTTCCTAAAAAATTAAAAAAAAAAAAATAAAAATTTCCTTAAAAAACAAGAAATTTTTTAAAAATTTTCTATAAAAATTAAGGAAAAATTTTCTTTAAAATTAAAAAAAAAAATCTATCAGATAAGAAATTTTTTTTATAAAAATATGAATTTTTTAAAAATTCCCTGTAAAAATAAGAATTTTTTCCATTTTTTTTTATAAAAATAAATTTTTTTTTTTAAAATTTCCTATAAAATAAGAAATTTTTAAAAAGTTCCTATGAAAATAAGAAATTTTTTAAAAACTTCCTATAAAAATAAAAAAAAATAAAATTTCTGGCAAAATTAAGAAATTTTTGAATAATTTCCTATAAAAATTAAAAATATTGAATTTCTTATTAAAAAAAAAAATTTTTAAAATTTCATATAAAAATAAAAAACAAAATCAAAAATTTTCTATGAGGATAAGAAATTTTTGAAAAACTTCCTGTAAAATTAAGATATACATTTTTTTTAATTTTATATGAAAATAAGAAATTTTTTAAAAATTTCCTAAAAAAATAAAAAAAAAAAAATAAAATTTCCGATAAAATTAAGAAATTTTTGAAAAATCTCGTATTAAAATAAGAAATTTTTGAAAAATTTCCTATAAAAAGAAGAAATTTTTGAAAGATTTCTCACAAAAATAACAAATTTTTGAAAAAAACTCCTACAAAAACAACAAAGTTTTGAAAAAAAACTAATCGAATGTCGTTTTTAGTTTTTATTTTATCCTATAAGTAAACTTCATACGACATACTATAAGTTATCTATTGTATAACCACTAATACTCATTCCATCCATTTTGCAAAACTATAGGAAAATAAATATGTTATTCTCATTGTCTTTTTACCCACTCAGACTTACTTAGTGGGAGAATACAACAATACTCACTTATAACAAAAAACTTAACTACTCATCAATACACACTCAAAGTGATAAAACACAGAAATGGATATACACGGATGGAACTATGCAAATGTTTAGTAGAAGGCCAGTGCACGCGGCAAGCGGCTGCGGGCGGCAATCAGCTGTTTTTTGATTTGTCAAATTTCAAGCGGCAATGGAAAAAAGTAGAACTTTGTTCTACTTTCCCGCGCGGATGATTTTTCAGTGCTGCCAGATTTAATTATATCCTACTCAAATATATTTTTATATGAACATTTTTGTAAACAAGCGCACATTTTATGTACTGGCAATACTACGACCGCCCGCAGCCGCGTGTATTGGCCCTGTACCTTTATTTGCCCCTGTTTGATGTTACAAAAATTTTGTAAGATTAAATAATTATTTGATCAAAATTTAATAAAATATTTGCTCTTGCGTGGTCACATTAGGAAAATTTTTATTTGCTGGCAAATGATTTTGTTTTGTTCAAATCAACATGTTTCTTCTTTGAACCTCAAAAATATTTTGTGGTCAGACTACGAGGATCAAATATTTGATAATTTCGATTAAATGTTTAATCAATGTGACCGTAGCTTTACGTAAAATTGTCCTTGCAAAGTCAGTGCTTTAACAGTTTTTTACTCGATTATATAAAGAATGCTGTAATATATGAAGAAATATGTAAATTTGACAACACTGACCGTAAGAGCTTTCAAAGCTGTTTCCTACAAATGCAAATATTAATGTATGTGTATGTGACAGGGGTGCTTTAGATAAAAAATTCCACTTTTTTATTAGAAAGCTTTCTTCCACATAGAAGTAGGAAATCTTTTAGTAGGAAATCTTTAGCTATTAAAAGTTACCTTCTTCTTCTGTAATACTTGACTCCCAGTGGATCATTAGTAAAATATAGGGAAAGCTTTTGATATCAAAAGTTTTCTATCTAAAAAATGTTGTCGACAAAAGTTTAATATAAGAAATCATTATACATCCAACTAAAAGCTTTAAGATTCGAAAGTATTCAATTATTATGTGTAGATGCAAAGACACATAATTTTGAAAGATGGGGCTTTAAAAAAATATATTTTTTGTAGGATTAAGTTGGGGCTTTTTAGAAAATTACTTTAAATAACCGCTAATTTTGATAAAATTGCCTTAAATTTTCTAAAAAAGTGTGAGTTAGGGCCTTTCCACATGAGACCAACGATTTGTAGGATTTAAGCTCCAAATATTGATATTTGTTGGACACAATAATTATTCGTATTTATTCTGTCCCTCAAATAAGATATAATGTGTGGTTTTCGCTTTGTCTAGAATTAGGGATAATCCCCCTGACGAGATGGTCATCGAAACGCGTCGAGGAAAGGATTTTTTGGTTTTATCAAAAACTATTTATTACATTAATAAATAATTGTAATAAATTGGAATCTTAGTGCAATACACTACGTTAAAAATTTTTAATTAAATATTTGACGTCCCAAACATTTTTGAAAACCCTTTTTTAATAAATGTTTTTGATTGAAATTATGGCGGACATCGTTAAATCGATAAAAAAAAATATTTAAAATTTATTAAGTGAACAGGTGAAATTATCCATCAAAATCTAAAAAAATTAAGTTTCCTTTCAAAACCCTCTCCAACTGCACTTTCATGTCTCAATGATAAAGAGTGCTCTAAATAAAATTTGTAGTTGGATTTTCTTAAATACAAATCAAACCTTTTAATATAAAAACTCTACAAAATACGCAAATATAATGACATATTATACAAAATCATTTAGCATTAAAATGTTTACTTAGTACTCGGGTTTTGCAAAATTATCGACTTTTTTCGGAAACCCTCCCATCAAAGATTTTACAGTTGCTTCTGATACCTTTTTGAAGCATGTGTTCCACCTGCGCTTAAAATCGGACATGTTCTTGGAAATCTTTCCTGTGTTCTTCAATTCCTTTTTTACCAGAGCCCAATACCTTTCCACAGGCCGAAGTTCTGGACAGTTAGGTGGATTTGCCTCTCGTGGTACAAAAATGACATTATTCTTTGAGTACCACTCAAGTGCCTTTTTTCCATAATGGCATGATGCCAAATCGGGCCAAAAAAATGTAGTCACTCTGTGCTCTCTTAAATAGGGTAACAACCGTTTTTGTAGGCACTCCTTTATATAAATTTCTGTGTTTATTGTGCCAGATGCCACAAATACTTTACTTCTTTTGCCACAACTGTAGGACCTTTTTTCCTCCCTGATCCAGGTTTTCTTTCAATGCTCAGGTTTTCCTTATACCGTCTGATGGCATTACAAACCGTTCTAGGGTCAACTTTCAAATTTTTAGCTATTTTTTTAAAAGTCCATGACGGATTTTTTTGAAAAGTTTTAATTATATTTTCACAAACTTTTTTTTCGCAGTCCATTTTGATTGAAATAACTATTGAAAATTAATAATTTCTAAAATAATAGTATCTGATATATCTATAGAAATTAACTTGATCAAAAAATAAATTATTTCTTGCACTATGGAAAAATTTTGTCTAAAATAGTAAATGCATATTTTTTTTAGAACACTCTTTATACATACATACAAAATACATTTTGTTGTAATAAATTATAAATTATACCACTAAAGGTGGAAATGGTATATTGTGTTAGCGCTGAGGTTTGTAACGCTCAAATTTGCAACATTTTGGACTGACATTCTTATTTCTTTTATTACTGGGACAATTGATATCTGGTCAAAGTCGGTTCATTTTTAGGGTTCTATGTAAGTTTTCTTTCAGGGGTAGATGTTTTTGCTACTTAAAAGTACAAATAATACTTATGGCATTAGATTTTTTATTGGAATCGGTCCATATTTGATTATACCTTCAAAAGAACATCTAGCTTTAGTTATCAAAATCCCAAAAAGTTTTGAGCTGAAACACTTGACCTATAAATATGACCTCACTAATGTAGGGCATCAAAATGTCGGACTTGTTCAACTGTAATTCTTTACTGTTTGTTTTTAAAGGACAAGTGCAACAGCTATATAAAAATGTAAATTTATATATAATTCACGTATTAAAAAAAATAACAATAAAAAAAATGTTTATTAAAAAAATTCATTAATTTTAAATAAAAGTATTATCAATCAATTTATTATTTAAAATTAAAAGATTAACATATGTTTACATTTATAAAGAAAATCGTTTAATTTTTTCTTTATATAAATTTAATCGCAAAATACAAATGTCAATTGTTAATTATAAGTACCGTCTCAATATCGTCATATTATTTTTTTATAATTTAAAATTACTTTTTTTTAAAACCTTATAAAAAAGATAAGAAAACCAAATTTTACATTTGAAAAAAAGTGTCGAAAACGATAAGAAATCCATTCAAATTATTAGCGGGTACAAGGTGCTAATGACGATAATTTAAAACATTAAACAAATATTTATTTTATAATTATTTGCAAAAACACTCAAATAAGAAAAACAAAAAACAATATTAAATTAATTTATTGTAACGAAGTCGAAAATGTTACATAGGTTGTATTATTATCTGTAAAAAATTTAAATATTGATGGATTCATTACCCTACCCTTGTTTGTTATTGAAAAGTCAATCTAATTTTATATTAATATTTCCTTAACAGATTTTTTAAAATAAAATTCAAGCAAAGCTTATAGCACACCTTAAGGCTGATCCAAATTCAAAAATAGTGAAAACTTAATGATTGATTAGAATTATAAATCAAGCAGAAAATTGTTATTGAAACTTCTGTAAAGAATTAAAATGCTCTAAATATTTTTTTGTAATATTTAATGGCTTTATAAAACATACATAAGAAATTGAAACTACATCATTTCCAACGACTCATTCAAATGCATGTCGTTGGTCTCATGTAGAAAGGCAATAACTCACACTTTTTTCTGAATTGATTTTTTTTTGTGATTTCAATGCATTTAAAACGAATACACCTCCTCACAAAAATGTATGGCAATTTTATCAAAATTAACGGTTATTTAAGTAATTTTCTAAAAGCCCTAACTTATTCCTAAAAACATATAATTTATAAAAGCCCTATCTTGCTATATTATGTGTCGTTGCATTAAAAAAGCTTTCGGTTGGATGTATAATGATTTCCTATATTAAACTTTTGTCGACAACATTTTTCGGATAGAAAACTCTTCAATATTAAAAGCTTTCCTTAATCAGCCGTAGGCAGCCCATACCACCAGAAGCCGAAGACTTTTTTTAATTTTCGTAAATATCACGATCATTAATAAAACTCGTGAAATTGAATATTAAAAGCATTCAGTTGGAATTTGGATGTTGGTGCCGCTTTGTTAAAGAAAATATAAAAACAAAATACACAAGAACCAAAATCAAGATCTAATTTGTAGCAACAAAATATATGGTTCGAGAGAACAAAGAAATATAAACTCGAACATTGTCGCCACAATACTGATATTTTTGTAAAGATTGTTTGAAATAAATGTAACCAAATTCGGAATATTTTTCGAAACAGAAATAAATTCGAATATTAAACAATTTTAGATTTTTATATTTTGTAGATATTTTCGATTCAAACAAAAACTTTTGATAAAAATATTTTTTTTGCAAAATTTTCACAGAAAAATAATTTTATTGAAATAAATATTTAAAAAAAAAATTCAATAAAATTATTTTTCTGTGAAAATTTTCAAAAAAAAAAAAATATATTTTTCTATCGAAAAATCCCTCAAAATAATTTTTTCTACAGAAAAAAAAATTTTATCATATTTTTTTCTAAAGAAAAAATTCCGATCAAAATAAATTTCTATAGAAAAATTGTCGTTAAAAAATATTTTTAAAAAATTTTTGATAAAAAAAATTTCTATAGAAAAATTTTTGATACAAAAAAAATTTTTTTATCTAAAATTTTTCAATAGAAAATTTTTTAGAAAATTTTTGTACAGACAAATATTTCTATCTCAAGTTTTTCTATAGAAAAATATTTTTATCGAAAATTTTTCTTTAGAAAATTTTTTTTCGAAAATTTTTCTACAGAAAAATTTGTTTTATTATCGAAAAATTTTCAAAAGAAAAATTATTGACAAAAAAATTTCTATAGAAAAATTTTTGATAACAAATATTTTGACAAAAAAAATTTTCTATAGAAAAATTTTTGACAAAAAATTTTGTATAGAAAGTTTTCTATAATAAACTTTTAATATCGAAATATTTCTTATATAAAACATTTGTTGTCAAAATATTTCAGATAGAAAACTTTTTATATAAAAAATGTCAATATCGAAAGCTTTTCCTATAGATAACTTTAATATCTAAAGATTTTTAAAAATCTGTTTATGTTAAAAATTTCTATATAAAACTTTCGATGTTCAAAGGAATCCTATAATAAACATTCCATATCGAAAGCTTTCTGAAAAAAAAAATCTACATAAAACTTTCGATATCGAAAGGTTTCCTGTAATAAGCTTTTGATATTGAAAGATTTTTTATAGAAAACTTTCGATATCAAAAGATATACAACTTTTGTCGTCAAAATATTTTGGATTGAAAAACTAGTATATTAACAGATTTCCTAAAGGTTACTTTTAATATTCAAAGCTTTCTACTAAAAACATTTATCAAAAATGTTTCTTTAAAAATGTTTTTTTTTTGCGAAAATTTTTCTACAGAAAAATTTGTTTAATTATCGAAAAATTTTCAAAAGAAAAATTATTGACAAAAAAATTTCTATAGAAAAATGTCTGACAAAAAAAATGTTGACAAAAAAAATTTTGACAAAAAAATTTTTGACAAAAAATTTTCTATAAAAACATTTTTAGTTAAACTTTCGATGTCCAAGGGTTTTCTATAATAAACTTTCAATATCGAAATATTTCTTATATAAAACATTTGTTGTCAAAATATTTCAGATAGAAAACTTTTTTTATAAAAAATTTCAATATCGAAAGCTTTTCCTATAGATAACTTTAATATCTAAAGCTTTTTAAAAATCTGTTTATGTTAAAAATTTCTATATAAAACTTTCGATGTCGAAAGGAATCTTATAATAAACATTCCATATCGAAAGCTTTCTAAAAAAAAAAAATGATTTTCAACATAAACTCTCGATATCAAAAGGTTTCCTATAATATGCTTTTGATATTGAAAGATTTTCTATAGAAAACTTTCGATATCAAAAGATATAAAACTTTTGTCGTCAAAATATTTTGGATTGAAAAACTAGTATATTAACAGATTTCCTAAAGGTTACTTTTAATATTCAAAGCTTTATACTAAAAACATTTCATATCAAGAAATTTCCAATATAAAAATGCCAATATCTAAAGATTTGCTTTACAAATCTTTCGAGCTTTCCCATATAAAAATGCCAATATCTCAAGATTTCCTATATAAATCATTCGATTTTGAAATGCTTCTAATTATAAACATTCGATATGGAAAGATTTTCTATAGAAAACTTTTGATTTCCTTTATTCCGAGTCAAACTTTTAATATCGAAAGCTTTCCTATAGAAACAATATGAAAAGCTTTCCAATAGAAAACTTTTAATAACGAAATATCGCTTGCAGAAAGCATTCGCTATCGAAAGCTTCCCCATATAAAACATTAGCTATGTAAAGCTTTCCTTAATATAATTTGTTTTGATCTCTACAAAAAAAAGCCCTAAGGGGCTGTTCGCAAATTACGTAACGCTATTTTCGCAGATTTTTACCCTAGTGAACCAGGCAACCTGGGCGGACAAATGGGGAATCGAATTGTAGCTGAGGATGTTATCTATGGGTACTCATAGTAAGAATCTATAACAGAATGAGTTGGTAGGAGTTATTTACAGTTTTCCAAAATATCAAATGTGAGATTATGCTAAGGGAGGATCGCAGATTTTCAGGAAACAAGGCAACGTGGGTGGATAACTGCGGTATGGGGTTGTAGCTAAGGATATTCCCTATGAGCACCAATAGTCAGAATATCTAACAGAGCGAGTTACTAGGAGTTATTAATATTTTTTCAAAAAATTTCATATGTGGGATTATGTTAAGGGAGGATTCCAGATTCCTTGGAAACAAATGAGGTATCGGGGAGTAGCTGAGGATGTTTTCTATGAGAATTCATAGTCAGAAATAAAACAGAGCGTGTTTGTAGGAGTTATTGATATTTTTCAAAAAATTCATATGTGGGATTATGTTAAGGGAGGATTCCAGATTCCTTATAAACAAGACAACGTGGGTGCACAAATGAGGTATCGGGAAGTAGCTGACGATGTTTTCTATGGGGATCCATAGTCAGGATATCTAACAGAGCGAGTTGGTAGGAGTTATTGCGATTTTCCAAAAATTTCATATGTGGGACTATGTTAACGGAGGATTCCAGATTCCTTGGAAACACGGCAACGTAGGCGCTCAAAGGAGTTATCGGGGAGTAGCTGAGGATGTTTTCTATGGGGATCCATAGTCAGGATATCTAACAGGGCGAGTTTGTAGGAGTTATTGAGATTTTTCAAAAATTTCATATGTTTGATTATGTTAAGGGAGGATTCCTTGGAAATAAGGCAAGGTATCGGGATGTTGCTGACGATGTTTTCTAATGAAATACATGGCCATTAACTCTAACAGAGCGAACTGCTTGAAATTCTTTTAACAGAGCGTGGGATTTTATTAGCATGTGTTTATTGTAACGGACAAATTACAAATAAAATTTGCAAATTTGCAGTTTGGTTCTATCTTTTTTTATGGAGTTTTCAAAATGACCATACGATAAAGCAACGTATGAAAGTCGAGGTTTTACGTGGACACACCACCGTACAGGCCTATTCCACGGTGCTCTCAACACCGGGTGGTAAAATACGTCCACCAGCGCCCGGATATACATCCGTACCAAATTGAAACCATGCTTTTTGGACAAGGTTTCCCCTTTGGTGGGGGCGGAGCTATCTAACCTCCTTCCGGTCTATGGGTACGGCACCCGGTAGCAATGCAACTCCACATCGAACTTACGTTCTACCCGCGATTTTGGGTATAACCACAGCCACCACGATGCTCCCAACTGGGGCCACACCAATAGTCAGACTGGAACCGAAATTCCAGAGGCTTCTGACTACCGTGGTACCAGACAAAGTCTCTGGTCGGATATAAAGCAACGTATGGAAGTGCAACATCTTTATATTATAGAGTCTTTGGTTGTACTTTCTGATCGTAGGCGGGGGTATTGCAGAGTAAGATAGAAGTCCGCCAAGAACAATTACTGGCACAATTAAGATCATGATATTGTAGTAGACTTAATTCATACTGGTCCAGGTAGGGGTAGAATGACCAATACATATTTAAATAAAATATTTATAACCTCTTTCATTGATATTTTTAAATTTCATTGATGATATACAATCTCGTCTAATCAGACAAGAAAAACATGGAAAAAAACATTTAGAAGCACTTCAAACAAATAAGCGATAAGATAGCAGATCATTCAAATACATATTTCGCCATTTAGCTAAGAAGTTA
This sequence comes from Stomorhina lunata, assembly GCA_933228675.1. Classification (NCBI taxonomy): domain Eukaryota; kingdom Metazoa; phylum Arthropoda; class Insecta; order Diptera; family Rhiniidae; genus Stomorhina; species Stomorhina lunata. The sequence continues at coordinate 51,183,199 of OW121743.1, read as the reverse complement.
TACTTTTCTAGTAGCCTATAAAATATGGTTAAGTAACCGGTTTCTGGGTGTCAATGAAAGAATGAATTGCTGTATTCAGTAGAATTGGACCCTGTCATATAGATTTTTGAATACTAAAAACTCGTAAATGATATATAAAAAGGCTCGTTTTGGTATGGCGCCAATAAAAAGGGTTATTTTTCTATATATTATATGTATAGACTAAACAAAAAATAAATTTTGATTGCCAAGGAATCCATTCATTTACAATTCCGAGCAGGTGTGAACGTTTGGGAGGTCTCGTATGCTTATTATAAGCTCAATTAATGTTCTGATGATAAACAAAATTATGTTCAAGATAAAATGCTTATATACATACATACATAATTATTTTATTTTGTTTATATACAAAAAATATAAATAGAAAAATATATTATTAATTCTTTTGTTTTGATATAAAATTGTTTAAAAAAAAAAAATGATATAAAACTGACAGATGATGATAACAGCAAGAGACTATTTAACGCCAAGCAAAAGGGGGAAATGAGCTTTAAAATCACACATTTAAATTTATTTAATAAATAAATATTTTTCTACTGAAATATTAACAAACATCTAATTTTATTAAGTCCACTAATAAATGTTAATTTTTTTTTATTTTATTGTGTTTTTATTTTGATATTTGAGATTATGCGCCCAGATAAAAATTTTGGAACTTGCACTTTGAGGAGATAATAAAAAAGCTATACACATATTACCGTCGTGTTATTCGATTCCAGTTCAAGTTCTATTCATCCAGACAATGTTTTGCTATATTACGCATTTTTTTCTGAAAATTGGTCATATGCCAAATTGTTTTGTTTTATTTAAATGTTTAGGTTTCTTTCATTGAATATATAGAGAAGTGATTTATGGAATCACGAGTAGAAAATACATTTTTTATATACATATGATTTTTTCATTTTCGAAAAGAAAAAAAAAATCATCATGCTAGTGCATGATATTTGAAATAAGTATGTACGAATTAATGTATCAGATATTTTAGCATATGATGCGTTTGTCGTAGGGTTTCTCTGACTGATAATAATTTCCCGGGAAGGGAAAAACATAGGAATGATTATGTTAGTGTGAGACTCTGTAATATATAGATGTTGCACTTCCATGCATTGATTTGACGAATGGTCTTTTCGGTAAGTCCCATACAAAAGAGAGTTTACAGCTTTTACTCCAATACAGAAACAACTTAAGGACACTATTATTCAATGAGAGAAAACTAAGGCACACACACGAGCTCATGAAATGTACATATCGTCACCTGAAATGCAAAAGGGCGTAACTACTCTTCTAGTTTTTTTACAGCAGAAGCAAAAAACGTTATAACTTTTAAACTACAATTAAAATTAAATTCAAATTTTGGAATTGGGCCATCAGCAAAAAAAAAAACTCTTGAAAACTAAAATGGAATATGAATATTTTCTGAAACCAAAGGGGCTAAACTACCATACAAATTTTGAGCAAAATATTAAACCTTTAAAAATACACAAAGTTTGTTTTTGTCCATAATATAGAGACGGGTCTTAAAAATATTAACGGTTTGATTTCGAAACATAATTTAATGTAAAAGGATAAGTTTTAAATAATTTAAAATATGTATAATTTATACAGAGGTTTTTTTAAGAGTTATTTCAGAAATAACCCCGTAGCTTTTAAACGGTTAAAGATACTTAAATGTAATTTCATATAGTTAGAACAAAGGAGTTAGCTTTCCGACTGTATATTGGCCTGTTTGTCTACAGATCAACTCTAACTGTAGACAAACAGGTCAATATACGGTCGGAAAGCTAACTTATACAACTTCAAAAACTAGTTTAGTCTCGGATAATATTATTATATTCTTAAACGAGCAATAATTGTATATATATATATATATATATATATATATAGAATGGCTATCTCGAAAACGGCTCTAACGATTTTGATAAAATTTGGACAGTGGGTATCTTTTTTGATGTATAGGTCGAAGAAGAAGGGACTTTTGGAACTTTTACCTCTAAGAGGGTAAAAACGGGTAAAAAGGGGAAAAAATCGAAAACGCTATGTCTCCTAAAGTAATAGGTATAGAAACAAAATTAAAATTACGTTTTAAACAGCTTTGAAAATAAGCGGACAGGTGTTTGGTACTTTTTTGAAACTATGTCCGATAGGGGGTAAAAAAGGGTGAAAATAGTTTTTTGGGCACCTTTTTAACCCACTCTTATATTTTAAACTAAAGAATATAGAAATAAATTTGGTACTGCAATCGATAGATGTAAAAGAAACATGAAACACGTATTAGGTACTTTTTTGATTTTGGAGCCAAAATGGGTAAAAAAGGGATAAAATTATAACTTAACATCTCCAAAGTGATATGAATAGGAACATTATACATTATGTTAAATGAGTTTTAAAAAAATGTACCGAATTCAATTGGCACCAAAAAAGTACCAAATATACATATGGAACTTTTAGAAAATAGGGAATAAAAAGGGGGAAAATTAGTATTATTTTAAACAAATGAATGTTTGTCTGTATGTATGTTCTTTATAGAATAGTAAACTGTGAATTTGATCATGTTATGCTCTTTAGCGAAGATGGTGCGGATAAGCCGGCGAATGTTTTAAAGTTGGTAAGACTAATTTCCGACAGATGGCGCCAATGAAAATTACTAAAAATTAATTAAATCGTAAACTATACATTTGATCATGCTATGATCTTTAGCAAAGTTGTAGCGCATGAGCCGACGAAGGCTTTTTAGTTGGTATGAATAATTTCCGACATGTGGCGCTACAGAAACTTACTCAAAGTCAATTTAATCGTAATCTGTACATTTAATCATGCTACAATCTTTAGCAAAGTTGTTGCACATGAGCCGACGAAGGTTTCTTAGTTGGTATGAAGAAATTTCGACAGGTTGCGCCACTGAAATTTACTCAAAGTCAATTTAATCGTATGCTGTACATTTAATCATGCTATAATCTTCAGCAAAGTTCAGCAAAGCCGAAGAAGGTTTATGAATTGGAATGAGCAAAGTCCGACAGGTGGCGCCACAGAAAATTACTCAAAGTGAATTAAATCGAAAACTGTGCATTTGATCATATTATAATCATAAGCAAAGTTGTTACGCGTAAGCAGATGAAGGTTTCTTAGTGGTATGAACGACTTCAGGCGGCTCCACTGAAAACTACTCAAAATGAATTAAATCGTAAACTGTGCATTTGATCAGACTATAATCTTCAGCAAAGTTGTTGCGCATGAGTCGACGGAGGTTTCTGTTGGTATGACCAATTTTCAAAATTATTTAAAATGAGTTAAACTGTAACTGTATTAAATAAAATATATAAAAACTTTAAAATTTGCCTCAAAATGCTTATCAGAAAGCCCCGAGCAAGGCTCGGTCAACCAGGTACTAATTTTTTATATGATAAGCAAAAAACATCATAACTTTTAAACTAAATAAAATATTAATTAAAAGTTCTGAAATTTGGTGAACAATGCAACAGCAAAGACATTCCTGAAAACTTATATGACAAAAAACGAGTAATTTTTAAGTAATTGCGAAAAACAAAAGGGCTGAATATTTTCTGAAACCAAAAGGGCTTAACTAAAATACAAATTTTGAGCAACAACAATTGGTTTTTAGTGAATTTTGACCGTACATTTGTAGCTAGATGTATTTTGGGTTGCTGTGTCAAAGTCAATCAAAAAATCAATTTTAACTTTTGTGTCAGTTACGCCCTTTTACATTTCAGGTGACGATATAAAACTTTTGTCGGCAAAACATTTTGAATAGCAAACATTCCTATAGAAAACTTTTAATATCAAAAGCTTTTCTATAGGTAACTTTTAATACCTAAAGCTTTCTACTAAAAACATTAACTTTTTCAATAAAATACTGCCATTATCTTAAGTTTTCTTAAACATATAAAACTTTCGATGTCGAAAGGTTTCCTATAATAAACTTTCAATATCAAAAGATTTATTATATAAGAAATTGTTATAAAAATATTTAAGTTATAAAACATTTTATATAAAACTTTCCTATAGAAAAATGTTGATGTCTAAAGCTTTCTAAAAACTGTTTATATTAAAAATTCCTATATAAAACTTTCGATGTCGAAAGATTTTCTATAATAAACATTCGATATCGAAAGATTTCTTATATAAAACTTTTCTATAGAAATCTTTGAATATCAAGAGCTTTCCTATAGGCAACTTTTGATGTAAAAAGCTTAAAACATTAAATATCGAAAGCTTTACAATAAAAAGGATTTCCTGTATAAAACTTTCGGTATAGAAACTTCCGATATCAAAAAATTTCTTACATAAAACTTTTGTCGTCAAAATGTTTTGAATAGAAAACTTATTATATTAACAGATTTCCTTAAGGTTAATTGTGATAGCGAATAATTTATTATATAAAACTTTTCTATACAAATCTTTGAAAAAAATCTTTGTAAAAAGCTTACAACTTAAAACATTAAATATCCAAAGCTTTCCAATAAAAAAGATTTCCTATATAAAACTTTCGATATAGAAAGGATTCCTATAATATACTTTTGATATTAAAAATTTCTTATAGAAAACTTTCAATATAAACAAATTTTTTATATAAAACTTTTGTCGTTAAAATATTTTGGATAGCATTTTTTATATCAATAGATTTCCTAAAGATAAATTTTAATATCCAAAGCTTTCTACTAAAAACATTTCATATCAAAATCATTTTAATATAAAACTGACTGATGCCTAAAGATTTCCTATATAAAATTTTCTATGTCAAAAGGCTTCCTAACGTAATGCAAAGGAAAGCATTGTACTTGTCTAATATAGATCAGTCCTGTAATAAACTTCCGATATCGAAAGATTTTCTATAGAAACTTTTGATTTCCTACATAAAACTTTAAATGAATAAAGAGTTCATGAAAAGCTTAAATTAATATACTTTTTTCTGATCGCTACAGAAAAAAGCCCTAAGTTACATTTGTGCTCTAAAATGAGACTACAAAAAGCCCTATATCAATTAAGTTTTTTATATATTTTTGAAAATTAAAAAAAGTTTTGAAAACCTGCATTTAAAAAAACGTGGAAATTTGTCCATTACAGTTTTAAATCTGTTTTTACTAGGGTTTGCAGTTCGGTTTTAACCGAAACCGAAACCTCGGTTTTTTATGCCTCAAAACCGAAACCGAAAACCGTAGAAAAAACCGCGGTTTTAGCTATTTATTTTTCAAAATTTTTTGTTGGTATTATTCAGAAATAACATTAGCTTATCACAAATTTGCACGTAATTTGTATATTTAATGAAGCAGAAGAATGAAACAAGTAAAAGGTGTTTACAATGAACGAATGGATAGGTGTAAGGGGAAGACGGTATGTGAACATAAATATTCACGATTCTCATGGTCAATTTTATAACCTGGGCCGTATTTTAGGAACGTGTAATTTCAAGCAAACGCAAGGAACCATTAGGCAAAGGCTAATGGAGTTTGATATTTCACTTAATACAAACATCGTAGCATGTACTATAGATGGAGCAGCAGCCAATATCAAATTTGTATCTGAAAATCAATTTTGAAGTAGAGGCTTTAAGAAAAACTGTTCAGTATTTAAAAAATTCGTCAGCTCGTTATAATATTTTACAAACAAGCGTTAAAAAGCATCATAATCGTGAATTAAGTTTACTCTTAGATTTCTGCTTCTAAAACAAAGTATTCATGAAAGTTTAGAAATGCTGTCGACCTTAGATTTGCTTCATTCTATCGACTTTGAAATTATAAATTCTTGAAAATATTTGCTATTTGTAAAAATTACTATTGAAGCAATTTGTCGCTCGGATGCAAAAATTATTCACGCTAAAGGGGCTCTGCAGTTTCTCCAAAATAAACAAGACTTATTTAAGAAATCCCTCATATTTAGAAAAGCTGAATTATTTTCCTGAATTTTAGTATTAAATTATAATATGTTTTAATGGAGTTATCTTAATTTTCCTACAAATTTAAATTGAAATACTTTTATTTAAAAAACCGAAAACCGAACCGAAACCGGCAGGTTTTGGGTGTTTTAAAACCGAAACCGCGGTTTCTCATTTTCACGGTTTTTTTGCAAACCCTAGTTTTTACCGTCTTCTGTAAAGTTTCAAATATGCGAATTAGGGCCTTTCTACATAAGACCAATGATATGGTGTCCACTATCTCTTCCACTTTTAATCTCCGATCGGCTAAAACCATATAATGAAATTTTTCAATTATTACGAATGTAAATATATCAACAGAGCGTCCAGAATCCACAGTTCCCACATCAAGTATAGCCTTGTTTTGAGTAATGATTTTTCCGCAAAAAATAAGCCTTAATAAGCACAAGATATTCAACTTTTTCCACTATCTAAAACGGCTGAGAAAACTTGGGGTTTCCGTATAATTAAAGGATGTTTACAAACATTCATTTTTAAAAACTCTGAAATTTAAAACAACATTTAAATGCTTATGTGAGACATAACAATTCGCACCCACATCTTTCGCATTTAAATAGCTTGTAATTTTTATTATATATATACATATATAAGTGTATATCTATATACAATAGAACAAAATCGCCTAACAAACAAAACATACATGCATACATATATTAAAGAAATTCCTAAATATATCATTCATAAAAAAATAAAATAATTTTAATATAAACAGTTGTATTATTTACTTAAGCAAAACCAAAATAAATAAAAACAAGTTGGAAATTTTTATAGTTGGTCGAGCCCGACCATATAATAACTTACACTACTGAGAAACCCAATTCGATTTTTGGCGATTAAGCACAATCAAGGACCAGTGTTTATCGTTCCGAAGGCAGTCGATTCTTCGTAATGGAAATCTTCGTAGCGAAAATAGATCAGAAACAATTTAAAAAATTCACGATATAATTTGACTGTGAACACCATAGGCATCCCACATTGCTCAGTGGTTTCAATTTTGTATGATCACTTGGTTATTAAATGTTGGCGTTGTTCAGCAGTAATATGGACAAATTTTTCACCATTTCGTAACTGTGGAAGCTACTTGGATCCACCAGAAGACACTGGGTTTGTCGGAGCGAATCGAAGCCAAAGAAAGTAAAGGCATGGTTTTTAGCGACCGTTTTTTGGAATGCACGGGGTATAACCATATTGTGGGGACAAACAATCAATGTGTGATTATTATGCCAACATATTGTGTCCATTTTAAGAGGAAAAAAGTTTTTTTCTACATGGAAAGTGCAAGGGTAAACGGATGTGTAGTTTCCATGGCAAAAATCCATGAATTGCCCTCCCCAATCCGCCATATTCTCTAGATTTAGCCCCGAGTGACTATTTCTTGTGTCATCAGGCACGAAAAACGCAAAAATTTATATAACGAAGTGCCTACATAAACTGATTTTACCTTTTTTAAGACAGCACCGAGTGCCCGATTTGACATAATGAAACAATGGAAAAAAGGCACTTGAGTGGTATTCAAACAATAATAACATTTTTGTACCACAAGAAGAACATAGGAAAGGCTTCTCAGAACACGTCCGATTTTAAGCGTAGCCACGTCCTCCAAAAATGTGACAGAAGCAACTGTAAAATCAGTAATAAAACTTCCGAAAAAGTCGATCATTTTATAAATACCGAATATTAAATCTACATTTTAATGTTAAATGGCGCTAAGGGGACAAATCGAAAAAATCGTAAAAAGGGAAAAATCGAAAACGTTATACTTCATAAGAAAATAGGTATAGAAACAAAATTAAAAAAAAGTTTTTGAAAAGCTATGAAAATGTTACTTTTCTGAAACCATGCCCGGTAGTCGGTAAAAAAGGATAAAAATAGTTATTTTGGTACTTTTACTTTAGAAATGGACATTGTACTGCAATCAATAATAATTTCCACAACAACATTCTAATTGGAACAAGTCGTACTTCTCTCAGGCAATGAGCTGCATCCGATACTATTTTTAGACTCCGACTCCGAACGGCAAATGCATTAGTTAGAGAAGTTTTACAAAGCCTAATACTCAACAAGCAGTGGCTAGATGAGTTATGAAGTGAACTGCAATCAATAGATGTGACAAAAATATTGAAAACGTATTTGGTACTTTTTTGATTTCTGGGGACAAAATGGGTAGAAAAGTGATTAATTGATAACTTAACATCTCGTAAAGTAATATGAATAGAAACAAAATGTCAACTGCGTTTTAATAAAATGTACCGAATTCAATTGGTACCAAATAGGCATATGGAACTTTTTTGAAATTAGGGAATAATAAGGAGAAACAAATTGGTAACATTATAACGTTATAGTAAAAGGTATGGAAACAAAATTTTAATAGCGTTTTGATCAGCAAACAAAAAATAAAACGACGAGTAAGTGGTACCTTTTGGAACAAGGCCGATCAGAACCAATAATGTGTAAAAAATATTTTTAATACTTTTTTACTTTTGAACAAAAGAATTAAGAAAACTCATGTTGCTTGGTTTATTTTAAAGAGTAAAGCGACAGACTACTCTTAAAATAGTTCTTTCGGAAGAAAACTCATGTCATACCCGCAACATCATATGAAAAGTTAAAGATCTGCCTCGAAATGCTTATCATAAAACTACGAGCAAGGCTTGATCTACCAGGTACTACTTAAAAATCTTCTATAGAAAAATTTTTGATAAAAACTTTTCTACAACCAAGATTTGACTATGTAAGGATCCAAGATTTGACTATATAAGAAACCACAATTTGACTATGTAAGGATCCAAGATTTGACTATATAAGGAACCACAATTTGACTATATAAGGAACCACGATTTGACTATATAAGGAACCACGATTTGACTATGTAAGGATCCAAGATTTGACTATATAAGGAACCACAATTTGACTATATAAGGAACCACGATTTGACTAAATAAAGAACCAAGATTTGACTATATAAGGAACCACGATTTGACTATATAAGGAACCACGATTTGACTATATAAGGAACAATGAATTGACTACATAAGAAACCACGAATTGCCTATATAAGATACCACGATTTGACTATATAAGGAACCACGATTTGACTATATAAGATACCACGATTTGACTATATAAGGAACCACGATTTGACTATATAAGTAACCACGATTTGACTATATAAGGAACCACGATTTGACTATATAAGGAACCACCATTTGTCTATATAAGGAACCACGATTTGACTATTTAAGGAACCACGATTTGACTAAATAAGAAACCACGGTTTGACTATATAAGGAACCAAGATTTGACTATATAAGGAACCACGATTTGGCTATATAAGGAACTACGATTTGACTTATATAAGGATCCACAATTTGACTATAAAAGGAACAATGAATTGACTATATAAGAAACCACGAATTGCCTATATAATATATAATTCGAAGCTATAAATTGTATATTTTTACAAATTTTATATTTTTATATAAGAAAAGTGGGCGTGTCTGTGGACGGAGTAAGTGGTACCTTTTGGAACAAGGCCGATCAGAACCAATAATGTGTAAAAAATATTTTTGGTACTTTTTTACTTTTGAACAAAAGAATTAAGAAAACTCATGTTGCTTAGTTTATTTTAAAGAGTAAAGCGACCGATTACTCTCAAAATAGTTCTTCCGGAAGAAAACGCATGTCATACCCGCAACATCATATGAAAAGTTAAAGATCTGCCTCGAAATGCTTATCATAAAGCTACGAGCAAGTCTCGATCTACCAGGTACTACTTAAAAATTTTTTATAGAAAAATTTTTGATGAAAACTTTTCTATACAAACATTTTTGATAAAAAAAAAATTTCTAAAGAAAATTTCCTGATTAAGAAAGATTTCTGTAGAAAAATTTTTGGTAAAAAAGATTTCTGTAGAAAATTTTTTGATAAAAAATTCTCTATAAAAAAAATTTGTTATCAAAAAAAAAAATTGCAAAAAATATCTATTTTAGTTATAAATATAAAAAACGGCAACTCTGCAGAAGATTTTTTTGTCCTGTTTTCTCTGTGCCGATCTCTGATCATAAAACTCTGAGCCAGGCTCGGTCAACCAGGTACTAGTCCTTAAATTGACAAAATCGAATCAAATCGAATAGAATTTTAGTATTAAATCTTTAAAAATATTAAAGAAGCTACATTTTCAAGCACTCGTAACTCTTATAACAAATTTAATTGTTGGTGTCATTCTCAAAAGTTTCTATGTGTTACAAATTGCAATACAAAGTTATATATACGATTCCCATCTACGATAGTGTAGGGTATAATAAACTAAGAATACAAAATCATTTCAAATTTTATGCTTACAAATGCATTTTGTTTTTAAAAACAAAAAAAAAAATATATATAAATGAAATATAAGAAAGAAATATGTCAATTTTAAACAAGTGTGCAGACATTCATATCAGCAGTTTTGATTTATATGAAATTAATTTAATTATAATAAAAAATTACAAAAAAAATTACAAAAAAAATTACAAAAAATAAATATATGGGGTTTTCAACATATTGCGCCTTATATAGAAAAATAAAAAAATTACAAAGAAAAATAAAAGTAAGCAATAAGTTATAATTACCACCAAATGTATAATTCATAAAGAAATTAAATTAAATTATTGATCGATTTAAAAATCGATTATACGGCAGCTTTAAAAGTTTTTTTTTGTTAAATAACAAATGTCTGGCCGGGGCACCCGCCGGTTGGCATTAAAAGCCAATTAAACCGGAGGGCCAAACACAAAATGTTGGTAAAAAAAAAAAGCACACGCGTATATAATAATTACAAATTTTTTGCACTCTCCAATCACTTTTTTTGAGTGTCTAAAAAAATATCTAAAACACCGCAAATGTTACAAAAAACAAAAGTCAAACCAAGAAATAATTAGCAAAAAAAAAATTGAAAATATTTTTATTTTGTTATAGACGACAAAAGCGTTAAGTCGTAACGATAATAATTTGTTTAATGTAAATATTGTCTGCTATTCTTTAATATCCGGTATAAGGAAATGATTACAAAAACAAAAAAGAAACCGTACGAAAATTACCCGCAGCAAAAACCATCAGACAGACGGATACGATTTGAAACGATAACAAACACGAAACGACAGACACTCACTACTCGTCGTTAGTAGTTGGTAGTTGTTTCGTCTTTTTAGCGTTAGCGCGTTCTTCTTGGCGAAAATCTTGTTTTAAACACGTTGACAGCCGAAACAAGAATGAGTACTAAAGAGCAAATAAGCATGTGAAATACTTAAGAAGCCAGTTATTATTTATTAAATATTCGCAACGATCGGGTCCCGACCCATCATCTCTTTATCTGTGCCTGACCGTCTGCTGAGCGTATTTTTTTGTATTTGAATTATTTGCGTCGTCGCTGTTGTCGTCGTCGTTGGTCGTGTCTACTACCACAGATTTCTAATTTAATGGGACTGTAAAAAAAATTGTTTAAAGCAAAAGAAAAATAATTTATAAAAGCAATCCATTAATCTATTATATCTACCACTTGTGCGGTAATTATTGGTTATGACTGACTGACTAATGTTGTTGTAATGATAGATATTTTAACAAGTAAGAAAGTATTGTAGTCAGCCAAGACCGACTATTTAATACTCTACACCACTGAGGTTAAATGTATACTGATAGTTAAACCAATTATAAAGGAGTTTTTCAGTGTTTAGAACATAGATTCTTAAGTGGTGGTCAGCGGACGTCTGGGTGTCCTTCGTACGAACATTCCAGGGGTACGTACAGTGTTCGGTTCTTTAATCCAGCTGGCCAAATTAATAACTTCAGAAGTAAATGGCGTATAAAGACTTTGAACCTTTAGCTAAAAATTTTGCCAAAAAATAGGAAAATCCGCTCACAGACACGACCACTATTCTTATGTAAAAAAACCATAAAAGACAAATGATGATTTCTAGCACTTAAACTACTTGGCCCCCATAAAATTTTCTTCCAAGAACTTGAAAAAATCTGCCACAGACACGCCCATTTTTCTTATGTAAAAATATAAAATTTGTAAAAATATACAATTGATAGCTTCGAATTATATATTATATAGGCAATTCGAGGTTTCTTATATAGTCAATTCATTGTTCCTTATATAGTCAAATTGTGGATCCTTATATAAATCAAATCGTGGTTCCTTATATAGCCAAATCATGGATCCTTATATAGCCAAATCGTGGATCCTTACATAGTCAAATCGTGGTTCCTTATATAGCCAAATCATGGATCCTTATATAGCCAAATCGTGGATCCTTATATAGTCAAATCGTGGTTCCTTATACAGTCAAATCGTGGTTTCCTTCTATAATCAAATCGTGGATCCTTATATAGTTAAATCGTGGTTCCTTATACAGTCAAATCGTGGTTTCCTTCTATAATCAAATCGTGGTTTCCTTCTATAATCAAATCGTGGTTTCTTATATAGTCAAAACGTGGTTTCTTATATAGTCAAATCGTGATTTCATATATAGTCAATTCATTGTTCCTTCTATAGTCAAATCGTGATTTCATATATAGTCAATTCATTGTTCCTTCTATAGTCAAATCGTGGTTCCTTATATAGCCAAATCGTGGATCCTTATACAGTCAAATCGTGGTTTCCTTCTATAGTCAAATCGTGGTTCCTTATATAGCCAAATCGTGGATCGTTATATAGTCAAATCGTGGTTCTTTTTATAGTCAAATCGTGGTTCCTTACATAGTCAAATCGTGGATCCTTATATAGTCAAATCGTGGTATCTTATATAGGCAATTCGTGGTTTCTTATATAGTCAATTCATTGTTCCTTCTATAGTCAAATTGTGGTTCCTTACAGCCAAATCATGGATCCTTATATAGTCAAATCGTGGTTACTTATATAGTCAAATCGTGGTTCCTTATATAGACAAATCGTGGTTCCTTATATAGTCAAATCGTAGTTCCTTATATAGACAAATCGTGGTTCCTTATATAGTCAAATCGTGGTTCCTTATATAGTCAAATCGTAGTATCTTATATAGTCAAATCGTGGTTCCTTAAATAGTCAAATCGTGGTTCCTTATACAGTCAAATCGTGGTTTCTTATATAGACAAATCGTGGTTCCTTATACAGTCAAATTGTGGTTTCTTATATAGGCAATTCGTGGTTTCTTATATAGTCAATTCATTGTTCCTTCTATAGTCAAATTGTGGTTCCTTACAGCCAAATCATGGATCCTTATATAGTCAAATCGTGGTTACTTATATAGTCAAATCGTGGTTCCTTATATAGACAAATCGTGGTTCCTTATATAGTCAAATCGTAGTTCCTTATATAGACAAATCGTGGTTCCTTATATAGTCAAATCGTGGTTCCTTATATAGTCAAATCGTAGTATCTTATATAGTCAAATCGTGGTTCCTTAAATAGTCAAATCGTGGTTCCTTATACAGTCAAATCGTGGTTTCTTATATAGACAAATCGTGGTTCCTTATACAGTCAAATTGTGGTTTCTTATATAGACAAATCGTGGTTCCTTATGTAGTCAATTCATTGTTCCTTCTATAGTCAAATCGTGGTTCCTTATAAAGTCAAATCGTGGTTCCTTATATAGTCAAATCTTGGTTCCTTATATATACAAATCGTGGTTTCTTATATAGTCAAATTTTGGATCCTTACATAGTCAAATCGTGGTTTCTTATATAGACAAATCGTGGTTCCTTATATAGTCAAATCTTGGATCCTTACATAGTCAAATCGTGGTTCCTTATATAGTCAAATCTTGGTTCCTTATATAGTGAAATCTTGGATCCTTACATAGTCAAAACGTGGTTCCTTATATAGTCAAATCTTGGTTTCTTATATAGTCGAAGTTTTGCCATATATGTAGACTCCTACATAAGATGTTGGCAAAAATCTTGAAAAATCGGGATAAAGACAATATCAAGTTTTTAAAGAATTTTTTTTTTATCAGTTGATAACTTCGGAAATACAAGCCATATAAAGGTGATTTCGTGCAAGTCGATTGCGTGGCCCTCGTAAAAAAAACTTGAAAAAAATCGATTGCAGACACGCCCACTTTTCATATGTAAAAATATTAAATATTTAAATATGTTTTTTTTTTTAATGGTAACATCGTAAATAAAAGGAATATCATGGTGGATTCTTTCACGTAGACTGCATACAAATTTCTCTCCAAAACTTGGAAAAATCCGCCAACAAAAACGCCCACTTTTTTTCTATCTAAAAAACCTAAAATGTTAAATGTCACTTATTTTTCAACTGATAACTTTGAAAAAAAAAAGAATTTCTGGTGATTTCTTTCAAGTAAACTGCTAACCTCCCATAGAAGAGCCTTACAAAAAATTGGAAACTTCTATTCTCCCAGCGGAATCGCGTTTTTTAGATGATCCCATCTGTGCTTCAACGGTCATTACTAGCTGATCACAACATAAGTCAACTTCTTAAATTTCTTTCTCTTGCTTATTTGGCCGTAATACAGGATAAAATGATTTTACAGCTTGATAATGCTCGACCCCATGTTACGAAATTGCTCAAGACATACTTGGAAACGTTAAAATGGGAAGTCCTACCCACATGCCGTATTCTCCAGAAGTAAAAAAAATTGATCAATTTGGGAATCGCTTCAAAATATGAACAGTTTGTTCAACGCGGGATTCGTACGCTGCCCGAAAGATGTGAGAAAACAGTGGTCAGCGATGGACAATACTATTATCATTATTACAATAAAGCCACGAATTTTGAAAAAAAAAACGGCGGAAGCAAAGTTGCACAAATAATATGTTTGTATGATGCCTTACTTTTTACGAAAAAAAAACCATCACCCCTTTCTTGATAAATGACTCTGTAAAGAAGTAGATTTAAAAATTCCACATAGGCCGCACAAGCACGAAAGATGCCAAACGGTCGCTCATTTAAGGTCTCTACTTAAAACATATTGTCGTGCGGGACTTTATGTGCTCTATCCGCCATTTTACACATTTTGAGTTAATGATGACACTGTAAGTTTTCGACCATACATTTTTCAAATCTGCAATCCGTTTTCAGCTATCTTGTCTAGTTTCTGAGATAAATAATTTCTGTTTTGTTCTATATCCTTCAAAACTGATTTTTTTCTTCTATTTTGCTCTATCCGCCAAATATGAGATGTAAAAATCTCAAATTCTATCCTAAAGTTTTTTTAGATCATCATCTACCAAATAGTGTTTTTAGGGGTGAATTGGCTCCAAAGAAAGAAAACCCCACATTTTCAGCCAATAAAGTCATGGCGACCATTTTTGAAAAACACGGTGTGTGTATTATAAACATCTTCAGAGGTGGATAACAATCAATGCGCAAAAATTAAACTTGGCATAATTGTGTCTATTTAATGACGAATTGGAAAAAAACGACCGAATTTGGTCAAGAAAAAAGTTTTCAACAACTGGAAAACTTAGTTTTTTTTCCTTATACGATTCTGCCTTGGGATCTGATTTATGTTAAAAGCATACATTTCATGGTCTTCTCAAGTAAAGGCGATGTGAACAGTCCGATTTGAATTCGTTAGATTTTTTGTTGAAGTGTTTTTATAAGTTGCAGTTATAGGCAAATAAGCCACTCACAACATCAGCCCATAGACATAACATAATCCGTGCCATCCAAAAGATAAGACGGATTTTTGCGTCATTCATAGAAAATTAGATATTTCGGATATGCTCCGAAACATAAATTCCGCTTTATGTTGTGTAAAGAAATGTTATTTGCACAAATAGGTATAAGCAGGTGTATGCATACAATAAAATAGTAGCAATATTAGACAAAAAATAAAAAAAATCATACAAAGATTTAAAAATGTCTCAAGTATTCGAACGTACATATTTTTTGCACCTTTTATAAACATTCAGAGTCATTATGTAAATAAAACAAAACCGAACCCTCTAAAAAGAGAAGCCGACCCAAAATTTCGTCGTAGTTTCATGACAAATCAGCTGGAAACCAAATGCAAAAAAAAAACGAACACAAATTGTTTGTTTATGCAGTAGAATTACGATAATTCGTATTCGACGTTGGATAAAAAATCTCAATAATAAATAAAATCGTAAACTAAAACACTATTAGGATTCTACTTTATTTAAAAAAGCCAAAACTTTGCATTTTATTCTCTTTTTTGTAAAAAAAGAGATAAGAATTTTGAAATAAGAATTTACTCATTTCCAAATGTTAACATTCTGTACGATTATAACTTTCGCGTCGTTATTATCGTTGTTGCGTTTTAGTTGGCGCCTGGAATTATATTAACGAATATCGTCTACACGTTTCTGGTTTGTTATTTGTTAAGAAATTAAAGGGAATTTAGAATTAATCATAATCTTTTGAGATAAATTTTGATGATTTATACCATTTGTATGTATATTTTTTATAATTTTGTTTTTGGCAAATTAAACATTTCGCTCATTTATATGAATACGAGGGTTGGTTGCCCTTAACCGGGAGTAGGCAGTCCATACCACCAGTAGCCGATGAATTTTATGGAATTTTCGTAAATACCACGATCATTAATAAAACTCGTGAAAATAAGTATCAAAATCATTCAGTTGGAATTTGGATGTTGGTGCCGCTTTGTTAAAGAAAAGACAAAAACAAAATAGGCAAGAAATAAATCAAAATCCAATTTATAGCAAAAAAAAAAATACATGGTTCGAGAGAACAAAGAAATACAATATCGAACATTGTTGCCACGACACTATTATTTTTGTACACATTGGGAATATTTTTGTAAATTTTGGGAATATTTTTCAAAACAGAAATAAATTCTAAACAATTTTAGATTTTTATATTTTTTAGATATTTCCGATCCTAACATTTTTTTTTTTAGAAAAATTTTTAATAAAAATATTTTTCTTTGTAAATTTTTTCGATGAAAAAATATTTCTGTAAAAATTTTCGATACAAATATTTTTATATCCAAAAATTTTCAGATCTTCTATAGAAAAATTTTTGATAAAAAATTTTCTATAGAAAAATTTTTGATAAAAAATTTTCTATAGAAAAATTTTTAATAAAAAAAATTTATATTGAAATTTTTTATAGAAAAATTTTTGATAAAAAATATTTCTATAAAAAAATTTCTATAAAAAAATTTTCTATAGAAATATTTTTGATAAACAAATTTTCTATAGAAACATTTTTGACATACAAATTTTCTATAGAAAAATTTTCTATAGAAAAATGTTTGATAAAAAATTTTCTATACAAATGGTTTTGATAAACAAATTTTCTATAGAACATTTTTGATAAAAAAAATTACTATAGAAAAATTTTTGATAAAAAGTCTTTCAACAAAAATTTCTATAGAAAAATTTTTTAACAAATTTTTACAGAAATTTAGTAGAAAACTTTTTCTTTTTAAAACGTAACAACTACACACTGAAAAAATACCTATTTTTGTTAAAAGTATAAAAAACGGCAACTCTGCCGACTATTATTTTGTTCTGTTCTCTTTGCGCCGACTTATAGTATCGTTAACCAAAATGTATCCGAAATTAACCAAAATGTCATTCGGGCCCGAAGCTTGTTTTTTCGAAAAACATGTTTTAATCGACATATCTGGGGAGATTGTTGAAAACACGATAGAGCCTTAACGAAAGGTGCTAGTTTAACAAAAATGATCAAAAACACTACTCATTTCTTGTAGTGGCCCATAGTTTGATTTCTTTCGAACCCTATGAAAAATGTTAGTCGACAACCCCATATCCGAACTGAAAGCGATATCGCGTGCCATCAGCCGATTATTTATTGAGCACCCCGAGGGAGACAAGGCGAAAAGGAGTATTGTTCGCAAACTGCATGATCTCCCAGTCTCGAAAAGACCACAAGTTTTTACGCCCGCTGTAGAGGCCATCCATTTAGCTGAGCCTTCTAAGGCAATTTTTCCTGAGAGACATCCTTCAGTCTAACAAGTTTGAAGAGGTAAATAGTAAATTATCTAAGTGGCCGTCAATATTTTAAAGAGTTTAAAGACCAACACTCAAAACACAAGCAGAAAGTTCCTCCTATTTAACTTTTACCTCTCCAAACTCCACCGCAAGGCGTTGTAGTAATATCATATGTGGACGACTGCAAGATAATGGCGACTGGCCATATTGTGGAAAACCTAAGGTGAATCGTTATCTCAATATCATCCACAATTTTATCACTGAACGTAACCTAAAGATACAACCAACTGAATTCTATTTAGAAGTAAGTCTACAGCTTGGCGTTGTTGTTGTAACTGTGGTATTATTGGTACTATCGCAGCAGTGACAGTCCTTGATCGAAACCCTAAGATTTTCGAGTCGTTCCGGTACGAAGAACCAACTGCCGTGCGACAACTTGGCGCCGAGATTGATGGTGTACCAATTCCGACCGTGAACTTCTCGAAAATCCTAAGATTCTCACTGGACAGCCACTTCGTTAGTGCAACTGTCGCACAAAACAAGGTCCTTACCAATTCCGAACGTGAACCTCCAGAAAATCATGGGATTTCCACTGGACAGCCTTTTTACTTCGTTAGCACAACTGTCGCGCAAAACAAGGCCCTTAAAGCACCAGTCTGAAGTAATTGGAATGATCAAAGAAACCTTGCTGTCTACCTATAAAGCGGCGTGGTCAGCGTCGCTAAGTGATAGTCGTTGGAAAAATATCCAATTCAACCAAAAAGCAGCCCCAAGAACAATAACATGCTGCCTTCAAACTACCTCACCACATCATCATTACGAGGAAACAAAGAAACTTTCAGTAAAGGAACACAACAGGACAATATCCTAAAAGCAGTTGTTCCTTTTGGGATATCGTCGGAGAAATCATCGAAACTTTAACATCACACTGTTGGAGTCTTTCCCAAGGCATGCTAAGATATGCACGCACAGATATATACTTGATCCTTTAGATCAAACCTCGTACACGGCAGCGTTAAGTAACATGTGTAAGGATTTTACCAACTTCGCGATTTCAGGTTATAGCATGAATGTTGTAAGGCAGAAGAAGAAAAGTACTTACGGCGGAAAACAAGTGACGCTGTGGCACAACTGAGCTCAGGATGGAGCAACAGATTAAACTTCTTTTAACCTTGCATAGACCGTACCGTTCCCAACGTATGCCCAGCATTTCAACAGTACTGCTAACCCTACTTGTGGACTTATTCAGTGGAAGAAGCACAATTTCTTGACCTTGATCTCCAAAAAGGTTCCCCGTAAACAAAAAAATTGATAAAATTGTAAATGTTAGAGCTGTTATTCCTGAAAGTGCGTTTATGCAAATCAAAATCAATAATAATGGCGTCAACAACGTTTATTTGTTTCAAATTTGTTCAATGGACGATATACATAACGAAATTTCAAATCGATTTCTTTGACCAAATTTATTAAACTGGAAGTAGCAATAAAATAAAAATGTACACGATATCTGATAAGACAACTATTATTTTTCTATTTTTTTTACAATATAATAATAATTATATTTACAATATAAAATAACACGTGATTTTTTTTAAGATTCTCATTGAATAGATTTTCTTTTTTCTGCCTTTTATCAGTTATATACTAACAATTTTCTAATTTAATTGTTATGACGCAAATTTCTCAATTAATTATTTTTCTATTAAATGTAATGAATATATGTGCAAACAACACAGATACTTATACATATACACTCAATACCCAGTGGGAAAAATACCGAGACATTTACATAGAACTGGCGGATTGCTTAGTATGTATTTCGAATAGAAAAGAAAACATTTTCGAAACACAATTTCGAAGAGGTACTCTATGGTGACTGCATTGTCACACAATTTGTAAGCTACGGGCCAAATTAAGGAAGAGAACAAGAAGCTATGTCAGTACATACTAGTGATGGGATACTATCGATGGTATTATCGATATTATCGATGGTTCACCAACTATCGGAAATATCGATAGCTAAATAAACTATCGATTGCGATAGTTAAAAAAAATAATTGCTCGACAACACTTTTTCTTTTCAATGTATGGCAACCTTTTTTAGCTGCTTAATTCGGGACTTCCCAAATAAAATCAACTCTTAATTAAATTATGAATATAAATTTTGTTTGCGGCCCTTATATAAAGTGAAAAATGACAACAATATCTTCAAAATCTAAGGTCTGGAGTTTTTTTACAAGAAGTGCTGATGGAAAACCAATTGCAAAATGCAATATTTGTAAAAAAGAATACAAGACATCTGGAAATACTTCTAATCTTATGGATCATATGCAAAGAAAACACAAGTCCGAGTGGGATAGAGAAGTTCCACAATCTTCAACGTCAGGTCAAAAACAATTGGAAACATATTTCATAGCGGAAGAAACGTCTTACGACATAAATAGCTCCAGACAGAAATTACTTTTGCGAAAACTAACATCATTCATTGCAAGGGACTTCCAGCCTTTTAGTGTTGTAGAAGATGCTGGATTTAAGGAATTTGTGAATGCATTGGACAGCAAATTTATAATTCCATCTCGTAGACAAATAAATGATGTTCTTTTGCCAAATTTGTATGAAGATGCCAAAAAGAAGTTAATAAATATATTGAAAAATGTAGACGAATGTGCGTTAACTAC
Source organism: Stomorhina lunata (assembly GCA_933228675.1). NCBI lineage: Eukaryota > Metazoa > Arthropoda > Insecta > Diptera > Rhiniidae > Stomorhina > Stomorhina lunata. The sequence continues at coordinate 51,162,598 of OW121743.1, read as the reverse complement.
AGATACGTGGACATCATCTAACACAGAAGGATATATTACCGTAACATGTCATTTTAGAAATTACTACACTGATAAACTTGAAGCTGCAGTTATTTCCACAGAAAAGATTGAGGGTAGGCACACTGCTGAAAATTTGAAAAATACACTAAACGAGATTATTACAAGATGGGATTTACAAAACAAAGTATCCATTATTGTCACAGACAATGCTGCAAATATTGTTGCAGCTGTAAATTTACTCAAAATAGACCATATGCCGTGCTTTGCCCATACAATCAATTTGGTTGTAAAAGATGCTTTGTCAACAAATAATGAGTTAAAGGCTTTGATAAAACGTGTCAAAGATATAGTAACTTTTTTCAAATCCAGTACAATCGCAAGTGACAAATTACGAAGTTTGCAAAGTGAAAAAAACGAACCAGAATTGCGGCTTATTCAGTCAGTAAGTACAAGATGGAATAGTGAAATGGCAATGATAAGAAGATTTTTAACACTAAGAGAGATGCTTACAATTATTATTATATCATTAAAGAACGGACCGTCTCCTGCAATTGTTATCACATCAAATGAATCCGATATTTTATCTGAAATTGTTGATATATTGGAGCCCTTTGAAGATGTAACAACAGAAGTTTCTGGGGACCAATATGTAACTGTGTCTTTGGTTATACCATTAATTCATGGTATCTTTTTAAAACTACAAAATTTGACTGGTACAATTAAAACACTTATTGGAAAACAAGTATTAGCAGAAATACAAGAATCCATTACTAAAAGGCTATTTCCCTATGAGAAGCGAACAGCTGCTATTGTAGCTACAATTGTTGACCCTCGTTTTAAAAAAGCTTTCAGAACATCGGAAATTTTCAATAACGCACAAAAATATTTAATTAATGAAATCGAGCATGAAATCGATCGTTCTGTTTCGGAGTCAGATTTCGGAGATTTACAAAATGAGACACTAGAAGTGCAAAAACGTTGTCGAAGTAGCCGTTTGCTTTCTTTTGTACAAAACCAACAAGCGCCTAAAACTTCCACTGATGTTTCTACAATTGTACGGCAATACATTGAGATGCCGATAAAAAACCGGTCTTGTAACCCAATTTCTTTTTGGGTTGAAAATAAAACTATTTTTAAATCTTTGTCAAATGTTGCACTAAAATACCTCATTGTCCCTGCCACTTCCGTACCTTCCGAAAGAAGTTTTTCAGCTGCCGGTGAAATACTCAACGATAGACGCAGTCGTCTTAAGCCCAATAAAGTTGATATGCTTGTGTTCCTCCAAAAAAATCAATTCCTCTTGATTAGGACTTTTTTTGTATGGGATTTCCTATTTAATTTTATTATTTATTTTTTTATTTATACATGAATACACATCTTAAGTTATTTAATGAATTGTCAAACGTTTAGTCAATGTATATTTCATAATAAAATCGTAATTCAGCTCCTATGATAAACTTTTTGTTTACTTTTGATTTAAGCCGATAGTATCGATAGTATCGATATTTTTTTTAGACTATCGATTAATATCGATGGCGTAGACTATCGATAGTTTCCCATCACTAGTACATACAGCTTCTTGTTCCGATCTAAGGGTGCGAAGTCTATTACGTGAATATTGCAGAACGCTTACTGTCTTAAATTGGCTGTCTAGAGACTGAGCAGGTCGTTTCTGTTGACCAGTTGATCTGCGCGGAACTAAAGAGAAACTGCTTGATGAGCAGTTTGCAGGCGGATAGCGGTATATCTGTATACTGGTCAATGTTCTCCTGACCGACGAAAGCACCAACTTTTGCTAGGTTATCCGCAATAATGTTACCTGGTAAATTGTTGTGACTACGTACCTAGAGTAGTTTAATATTAGAATGTCTCGCCATCTCATTTAAGGATGCCCGATATTCACGGGTAAGAACAGATGTCGAATAGAACGATGATAGAGAGTGAACCTCGGCAACACTATCCGTATATCCGGTGGTACATAAACCATTTGCTCGCTCTATAAATACCTGAGATTTCAGCCTGAAGAATACTGCAGAGTTTTGGGAGCTTAAAATTAATTTTCTTCCCCAATAGTCGGATTAAAAAGCCCCCACTCCTATTTTCGATTTAGATCCATCCTATATATGTACCTCTACATCTCTGGAATTGATTTGAGCACTAGAAATATCCCCAGAGAAGAAGCGATCGAAGAGTGGTGTGGGTATGCAGTAATCGATATTATTAGAGAAGTTATAAAGATTATCTAAAATGGTGGAGTGGCCAATAGATGGAGTAGACCATTCTCCAGTAGTTTTTAAGCTAATTGCTGAGTTAAGAGCAACAAATTGGGCCATTAGCTCAACCAGAAGCTAGTTAAGCATAGCGAAAAGTGCCTTAGAAGGCGTAGTCCTTAAAGCCCCCGTAATCACTAGGGCAGCGAATCTGAGGATTTTGACAAAAGTTCCTCGCTGATTAGCCACCAAAAAAGAGCACCATACATGAGTATAGGTTTCGCAAGCATTTCAAAGAGCCAGGCAGTTTTTGAAGGAGAAAGGTCCCATGTGTTGCCTAGTGCTCTTCTGCACGAATAGAGTGCAATGGCCGCTTCAGACACTATAGCTTGGGTATTTAAGCTCCAGGACAACTTTGAGTCCAGAACCACTCTCAGATATTTGGAGTAGTCCGTAACCACAAGTTCAATCCCGTCTAACTTCGGGAGGTTAAACAGGGGAATCTTATATATCCTAGTGAATTAAACAAGTTCCGTTTTGCCGGGATTAGCTTCCAAGCCAATGGAAACACTCCATTTAATAAGTGTGGCAAGAGTTACTTCAATAGCACTTTGTAGACAGACCGTACCTTTACCCATGTTTGAGAAAATAATTCTATGAAGGAAATGATAGAAATATTAACTCCTAGGGCTGCCATTGCCGATCTAATCGACGTAGGCTTAATGTTGTTAAATGCTTCTAGGATGTAATGGGGTTCAGCTGTTGCCTGGCGTCTCCAGCTACCAGGTAAGAACTGTATCCAATTACTCTAACTTCCTCGTTTTACATCCTGGTAACTTAAGCAACCTAGTTGAAGATGAGCTTAACAACCAGTGTGGAATTCTAGGACAGGGCTAATATGAGATCGAGTTATCTTTGAGATATTCCAATGTATTTGGTCTAAGGGTCTATTTGGTCAAATTGTACTTGGTAAAGTACAAAAATGCAGCGACTGTTCAGCACGTTAGTTGTGGCAGCAAGCGGGCGTCTCAATCGGATCAAGCGGCTCGCTATACAAACGTGGCTTGTGTCTTTGGACTCAATGCGCATAGACTTAGCAATAATGTTTTAAGCATGGAAAGAAACAACATTACAGACAACATTACTCCAAGTGGTAATTATACGAGAAATCCTCCTGGTATGGCAGCTGGCACAAGGATTTTGGAGTCACCTGCAAGAACATTATGATGAATCAAGAAAGGCAACAAGAGAAAATTCAGAGAACTAACCAGTGAGTAGGCTATGACTGCTATCAAGCATTTTCCATCAAATTTTTCCCTTTGGGTACTTTTGTATGGCTTATCAATTAATACCACCATATTGTCTGGCTGTTACAATAAAATTGTTGATAGACATAGGAAAAACGAACACACCCTTTTGAGATGTTGTGTTTTCTAGTCCCGTAACCCGTAAAATTTAATTGAATTATCATAAGGAAGAAAATATTTTTACATAATAAAATCGAATGATTTTAGGTTTTGTCAAAATAGTGCACAATAGTTATTTTAATTATAGTATTTAAAATTCTTGGAAATTGTAGGAACATATCGCTCGTTTAAATGAATATTGGAACAACACAAAATATTGCATTATAAGAAAAATGGCTTTATGTTTGTTTTTATCTTAAATTTGCCGATGAAGCAGCGATATGCTTCCACTTCTATTAGAAATTTTAAATTCCTGTAAATAAACAAAATTGTAATAGATTTCTATTGAATTGATTATTTTTTTTTAAATCTATACAATTTGTAAAAAATTTTCAAATATTTGCGCATCAATCAAAATGAATTGATCGGTTTTTTTGTAATTGAAAAGTAACACTCAATTAATTAAAAATATTATTTACTACGTTCTAAAGAAATGCAAATGATTTTTTTTAATGAATATTCAGAGTTCACGGTAGTAAAATATTTGAAAAAAAAAAATCAATTCATCAATCATAAAACAACAATAATAACACTTCACAACAGTGAGAAAAGTGCAAGGTCGTGACTAAAACCCTATACTCATTTTGGCCAAGTTAGTGACAGTTTTATTTTTATACCCACCATCAAAAAGAATGGGGGTTATATTGAGATTGTCATTCCGTTTGTAATTTCCTTAATATTGACTCAAAACTCAAAAATATATATTCTGAATCCTTATGAAATTCTAAGACGATTGAGCGATGTCCGTCTGTCTGTCTGTTGAAATCACGATAACGCCCAAACGAAAGGAGCTAGCTCACTGCAATTTAGTAAAAACATTCTTCATCTCTGAGAAAATTTTGGTATTGAAATTGGGCAAAATCGGTTAACATTAGCTCCGTATAACCCCGCCTACTCTAATCGCTTATTTGATAATAAATAACAAATAAGCGAAAGGAGCTAGCTCACTGCAACTTAGTAAAAACAATCTTCATCTCTGAGAAAATTTTGGTATTGAAATTGGGCAAAATCGGTTAACATTATCTCCGTATAACCCCGCCTAGTCTAATCGCTTATTTGATAATAAATAACAAACTATAATAGCTATGATGATAAAGTATATAGAAGTTTAACATAAGCCCTAATCAGCATATACAATTTCATCAAAATCGGTTCACATTTAGACATAGCTCCCATACAAAAAACTTACGGAAACAGCCAAAATTTCACCTAAAATACACTTAAATGCCAATAAATCTAAAACTATAACAGATATAACCACTAAATTTAGCACAAGGAAGTCTTATGTCAATGCCAACCAGTGTGCATTTTGTCACAATCGGTCACCATTTGACCACAGCTCCCATATAAATAACTTACGGAAACACAAAAATACAAAAAGAAAAGGGGGTTTATGTCAGTCTGTTCTCAGATAAAATCGCGATAGCTTCTTAACTATAAGAGCTAGAGAGACAAAATTTTACAAAAGTATTTTAAATATGTTATTAATGTTGTGTTGTGGGCGAAATCGATTCACATTTAGTTTGAGCTCCCATATAACCCTGCCCCGGAATCACATTTATGCTGATAAATTGAGTACTATTATAATATCTATGACAACTAAATTTAGAACAGAGAAGTTTTATGCAACTTTTGGGCAGTATTAAAAATTTTATAGAAATCGGTCCATATTTGACCATCGCTCCCGGATATCACAAATGTCAGTAAAAAGCAAATATACTTTTTATAAATACCAGCCATTATATACAATTTTGTGACAATCGGTCAACATTTGGTGAACCCTACAATATCATACAATATGCACTGTTGTAGATCCAGAAGTTCAGTAAAGAATTTTCTACCTACATGTCTGAGTCTCTGATTCTGGAGACTTGGACAGTGACAGAGAATGTGTACTACCGTTTCGGACGAATCCTCATCTAGACATAATCTACAGAGGTGCGGAATGCTACAATCCCACAAATTTAAACTCGAATTTAAGGCACAATGTCAGAACCCTTAACCCAATGTTAAGAACCCTATACATCTACTTAAGCTTGACCTATTCAGACCTAGTAGAATTTTGATCCCACTAATGTCCGGTTTAGGACATAGAGCTCTCATTGTGATATACGTAACCATGTTTTCCCATCTCTTTGTGGTTTTCTTGCTGTTCCAAGACTTAGTGCCCAGATAAAAGTGACAGATAGGTGATACAATATCTGTCACTTTTTGACTCAAGTCTTAGCTCGAGCCTTGTCTAGCGACTTCGTCCGCAACTTCGTTGCCAACATAGTTGCAATGACCCGGAACCTAGCACAATCTAATCCTATAGCTGAATGTTAGGTCAAAAGAGCTATCCTACATTTTTTAACTAGCGCCTTGATCGTAGCCTGGCTATCGAAGTATATAGTCAGCTATAAGCCCCTGAATGAGCTCAGTAGCCTTCCATATATCAAATATCTCCGCCTGGAAGACACCGCACTCGTCCGTGAGTCTAAAAGATTTCCTAATGTTTTTGTTCTTGATTTTATAAAACTTGAGTGGCATAATTCAATTGTTCTTTTGTAACATTGTCATTTTTGCACGGATCTGGATCTTATTGAGTAAAAAATTATTTTTTAAATATACCAACGGGCTAAGTAATAGATCTCGAAGAATTATTATTGCCTGGTTTTTAGAAAATAAATTGAAAAGACCAAAACATAAAAAAATTAGTAACGTTTTTCTGCAACTTCAACTTTGGATCTCTGTAACTCAGTCGTTTATCGACTACAAACGATATGTGTTAGTTTCAAAAATTTCATGTCTTTCAACGAAAAATGGGAATCGGTAGACTATTTTTCAAAATAATTTAGTTAAAGTGACATCATATTTTTTGAACAAGCAAACAAAATTTTTACTTCATTTTCGGATTAAGCGAATTCAGTTATCTCTCAGTGTATTTGCTATATGTCAAAGCTAATTGCAAAAATCTATTGTGAATGTTAACATGATAATGGATAATATAAAATCCCAATTGGGCTTGCCCTGCGACAATAATATGGCAACTCTTAAAGTATTCACGAAACAAAAAAATCAAAACAAAAACAACATCAACCCCAATACAAAAAAAATTAACTTTTAACAATAAAAAAACAGACGAAATTTATTGCACAAAATAAATTTAACCTAAAATATAATAATAAAGATGATGAAAAAAAGGAAGAAATGAATACAACTTGCAAAAAATTGTATTTTGGTATTTTGACATTGAAAGTGGACAAATTTTTGTAGTTAGCTTAAGAGAAAAAAAAATAAAACAAAAATTAGACAAAATATATACTATAATTTAAAAATAATGTAGGCATTTGCAATTTTTAGATACAAACAAGAGTTAAATAATTTGAAGCTTCTTCTTGCTGACATTTACTAGCATTAAATTTTCATTATGATACAAAACAATTTTTAAAGCTTTTTTTTATTTTAACTTAAATATAAAAGGCACAAATGATTAAAACAAGAAAACAAAAAGCGGAATAAAAATAAAAAGATATAAAGTATTTTTTTGATGATACGACGGACGGCCCCCTTTGCAGAATTTTTTCAAAGAAATTTCACATTAAAATGGTCCGATATTTTATGATGTCGTCGATTTTTTCACAAAATATCTCACCTTTTTGCAAATTTTTAAACACTTGGACTCCAGTTTCGATGAAATGTTAGTTCCAATTTAATTAGTTTAGATTCTTATTTTATTTTGATTAAACTTGAAGAAAATTATTTTTCAGATGAAAAGTTTCTTTGACAGCACCACACAAAATACACAAGAAATGGCGATTTTTACTTTTTCGTTTTTTATGTCTTTTTTTATTATTTTCTCATTTCGATTTATGTTTTACCGTTTTTTATGTTGGTGGAATAGAGACAACACTATCGATGTGCACGTGTGTGAAGGTACCTAAAAATCTGCACAGAATAAGAACAACATAAACGTGATGACAGTACACTATTGTGATTGAATACTTTTCGAACCACTACAGTTGTGGAGATTGATGTAGTAGAGTAAATATTTTAAGTGAACTTATATAAACGGCCGGAGTGATTTGACTGATTTTATTGTTGTTAAGTTGGAAATGGTAATAAGAAAAGTTATAAAATTTGAATTTAGGAAATACTAAAAAATACAACCAAAATATAAATGGGTTTTAAGAACAATATTATTTTGTATAAAGGTATTATTTACAAGTACAAGGTAATTTACTTACGTCGACATCACAATGTAAGTCATCTACACTTTTCAGTACAATACCCACTTAGCTCGAAATTTCGAACAAAGAAATTTAAGTCATTACAATTGGGGCTTTAAAACCAAAAAGGAGAAGAAGGGGCAGTTAATAACAGAAACTTGGAAGAAGTGATTAAGTTTTGGATAAAGACAAGGCAAAGTAATATAAATTGATCTCAGGGATTTCTATGCGGCATCGATGTCAATTTAATTCAATTCAATTTTTATTGGGACTTTAAAGTCAGATCACATTTGCGCAAATATATAAAGTTAACAATAAATTCATAAACGTAAAACTATATGTTATTTTAATAAACATTGAAGACATTATGAGAACAGTAACGCTATATGCTTAAGTTAAGAACATTAAATGACTAAACATCAGACCATAAACGTTACAATTATATTGCTCAAAAATATAAAAAAGTTTACTTAGACTTATAACAAAACTAAAACTAAGCAACAAATATAAAAAAGAACAGGAATCAGCCCCTGTAATTTTATTATGGTAAAATTCTGGCAAACAAAAAAGTGTTAAATTTGACGTGATATTGAAGTTTTGTTCCAGAATACCGACTGGCGAGGTATATATACTGTTAGACCAGTTATAACCAGTTTGACTAAGAATAACATTTCTCATCAAACTCTTGTCATGAAATTCCAAACGTTTAATAAAATTATTAAGTAAGCTAAGAGCATAAATGGAAAATGGTAACATATTAGCTTTTTTGTAAATATAAGTGTTTGAAAATCTTGTATGATAATTTTTGTAATTAACGCAAAGACGCAAACAACTTCTTTCTAGAACTTCCAACTCTTTCATAACAGTTGGAGATATTGTATACCAAATTGGAAATATATGTATAACTGATCGGGTGCAGTCTTTATAGATCAATAACTTGGTTTTGATTGGGTTTTGATTACTAATATTCTGGAAAACATATCCTTGATTCGTAGTCCTTTACTTTGGGACAATCTGCCATGTTGATTAAATTTAAAAAGTTTATTTAAAATAACTCCAAGGCACTTAATTTCATTTCTAAAGGGAATATTAAAGCCTTTTAGATGTTTTACTAAGTTTGACAAAGTTATTTGGACCTTTTTCCGATGCATTACGAAAACAAATGACTTTTGATTTAAGTGGATTTAATTTTATTCTTCAGTTGCATCGATGTCAAATTGTGGCGAGATAAACTTGTAATTGTTGTGACTGACGGAAGTACATGCAATGATGGGGGGAATATCAAGGACTTATTAGTGTTTTAGGCAAATATCCTATTAATGAAATTTGTTATTTATACTCAGTACTCAATTTCGTTCAGAAGTGAATTGGATTTGGTATTTTGATTCTCTAGAAAATTTAAAACAAAATTTCTATTTTCAAAGTTGAATTCAATTCGTAGGAGTTTTTTTGTTTATTCAATATTTAATTTTTTTTAATAAATAGTATATTGAAACAAAGATATTCTGAATCTGTAGAAGTTAAAGCCATTTCGAATCTCCCAGTAAAAAATAGGATCATCCAAAGAGTACTCTTGGAGCGCTCCTTTGCGAGTAATAGATTACTCCATAAAACTCCGAAACTCATAGGATTTTTAACACAGCATGTCCGCAGACACGAGTACTCCTTTTAAGCTCCTTATGGAGTACTCCCTTTAGTCTTAAAAATGACGACAGAGGGAGTAATCGTTTTTGTCTCCTAAAGGAGCATAAAGGGAAACATTCATATAAAATACAAATTTGGTTATTTTTTACAAATTATTAATTTTAATTTATATTGGAAACGTGTCTTTAAGTGCTTCTGCAAGAAAATTAGAGAAAAGACAACGCGTAATATATTATTTAAAACGTGCAATTAAAAATTCATCAATTACCGAAACAAAAAAAAAAGTAAACCAATTTGTATTTGTTTATTTTTTGATCCATTCCAATTTAATTTGAGCAAAATATTTTTTGTTATGTCAAAGAAAAAAAATCTAACTGATGCATTCCTTGTTGATCCATTTGGAGTATTAAGCGAGGCATAAACAACAAAACAAAATAAAAAGTTTCGATAGCTCGCTTATTACTCCAAATGGATGAACAAGTCATTACTCCTTTGTTGCTCGATTATGGATTAATCCATATATTTTTTACTGGAATGTATAACATGCCTGTAAATGTTAAGTTCAATATTCTCTGTTATCCCGACAGATCTTCTTTTCTCTTTCTTAAATCATCAGCTTTCTGTCACTGTTAATAATTTTTCATTAAAAGGACTCGTTTTTAATCAGTAATTTCCTTTTTTCAAATCTTTAGTATTGTAGCTCTTAAAGCGTATTATAAAAGTTTTTGGCTGATATATGAATAATACTTTGGTTAAGTTGTGAATTACCTTTTAATACTCTTCAACACCATATGTAGAAAAGGTAATACATATTGTGTTTGAGCTGATGTTTGTAACGCATAGAAATATTGTTCTGAGACCCACCTTTTAGTATACCGATTGACTTCCTGAGTTGATTTAAATTGTTCATACGGCTGGCTGGCCGGATGACCATGTAAGCTTGTTATCGAAGAACATTTCGTAACTTTAAAGATAATTTGATGAAATTTGGCACAGCGACATATTTTGATCCTAGGACGATCCCTGTACTTTTTGGGAAAGTCAGATTACTATTTCAGGTACCTCTTATAGGGATGCCTTCCTGGAATAGAGTTTTATAGCCACAAGTTTTATGGTATTTTTATAACGTTTTTAAATAGACAGAAAAGCACAAAAAACTTATAAATTTAAAGATAAATGTTTTTTATTACTAAATTTTTGCACAGATAAATATTTTGTAAATATAAATCGATAACCGATACAATCGATCTACAATTGACCCTAGCTCCCATATTAAACATTTGGTCCCATAACTCCAAATTTTGAAAAAGAAAACATATATGTATGTTAAATTGTGGCTCCATATTCAACAATAGTAGTAAAGGGTACCAAGGAAGAAAAGCTAAAGTCGGCCAAGGCCGACTTTTCTTACTTTTTGTATTGTTTGTTTTTATATTATGAAGGTAGATTGAAATACAAAGAATTTCGGAATTATAGACTATAGTAAAAAAAAAGCATTTAAATGCATTTATCTTTCAATTTAGGGGACCAATTAAGATGGTTGCTTTAAATATAATATTTATGGGTTATTGCTCTTTCGATGCGTTTAGTGGCTTTCAGAAAATGTGCTAAGATACAAATGTAAGACAAAAAAAAAACAAAAATTTTTTGCCTCTAATAAAAATTTAAAAATTTTGTTTATTGTTTCTTATTAGAGGTACCAATGCAATCAGCCTGTTATGATTGTCCAATATACGACTTCGACTGCGACAGTTTGTACTAGATAAAAGAAAACATCAACACAATATCATTAACCTAGTACATACAAACTGTCGTAGTCGAAGTCGTATATTCGACAACCGTAATAAGGCCGATTAATGTTTTTAAATTAATATAAGTGCTATATGGGCTTATATTAATTAGCTGACCCAAAAATCTAAACATTAGGTTAGACTTTTGCCAATAACTTTTAGTAGTTTTTCTTTTACAAACTATGTAATTCTTATATTCTAGGTTCTTAGTTTAATATTTTAAAGTAAGATGTAAAGATTTTGGATAAATATCTGGCCACCATAGGTGGAAAGGGTATTATAAGTTTGTGCTGATGTATGTAACGCATAGAAATATTTGTCTTAGACCGTTTGTATGGGAGTTATGGTCAAATGTGGACCGATTTCAACGAAATTTGGTACAGTGATTTCAGTTTACATAAGCAGTATTTGTTTTAAATTTCACGAAAAAATATTGATATTTGTGACCAATATATATACTCCGGGAAGTGGAATCTATGGAAGGTACCATAAATAATGGATAAATAATCGATTTTGACCAATTTCAATAGCCCACTATCAAAAAATGATCTGTGCCAAATTTAATCAAATTATCTTCAGAATTGCGACCTGTACTATGATTACATGGTTTACATGTGGGTCCAGACGGACGGATGGACTGAAATCGCTAGATCGACTTAGAAAGTGATTCTAGGCCTATTGTTATACTGAGCATCCAAGTTCTAAGCGCGTTTCTCATGCATTTTTGCAACGTTCAATTATTCGTTGGCGGGCCTCAGATAATACGTTATTATGGTGTTGGGTTTATGAGTGTACTCTGCTTGTTGTTGTTGCTACTGGGCCTGACGATGTAAGGTATTTACCAAATTCGAAGCTACTGCAGCAATAATTGTTGCAATGAGGCTTAAACGGCAGCGTTATTAGCAACGGCGGCAGCAGCGCTGTTGAACGTGAAGGCGGCAGAAAAGGCTGAAACCGTAAAACTCTTTTAGTTTATGAGTCCCCGATTGTGCAAAAATCAAGTCCAAATTGAAATTCAAATTTAAAATTTTCTTTATTTAGTTGAATTTATATTTTCAATTAATTTTAATAACAAAATTTGTTTCCCTAATAAATATAAAAAATCAAATGACAAATAAAAAATACACAAATACAAAATTTCAAACAAATTCAAAATATATGGTAGCTTCATTTTCACAAAAATGCCAAAATCATTATATATGTCAGATAGTGATTTTTAAATTTAATAATGACAATGGAACTACCGGGTGTATATGTCTTGCTTTCCACCTATGGAGTTGAAGGGTATAAAAACATGGATTGAAGTTTAAAATATTTAATCAATATATTGAATTATTTCAAGCTTTAATGCTCCATATACCATTAATCAGATATTCCTCTCACAATTTTTGTATGGCTACTGGTAATATTAAAATTAAGTTTCTTATGAGTTATACATAAATATTTGTAAGAACGGTCGTATATATGACACATGTTGTGTAATAATTTTACAATCATAATATTTACATATCTTAAAAAACATCACATAAATTAACTTAAATTGTAATAATTTATGTACTAATTTTTTATTGAAATGTTTTTCCCATGTCTGTTTTAAACACTTGCGCTATTTCATTGCCCTCATCTGTACATAAAAAGAGAGAGTAATAATACAAAAAGAAAACAAAAAAGAAAAATTGCTAAAAATAACTTACACAATTTTCTTTACTCAATTAAAATTTTAAAAGATGCTGTAATTTTGTATATTTCTTATCAAAATAAAATTAAGATCTTTTTTAAGATATTAAAAGAAAACTTACCCATTAATTTGTCCATAACAAAAAAGACGGCTTAATTTTTTTATAAAACAATTTCTCTCACTTTTTGTATTTCGTTTAATTTTGTTGTTCCTTTTGTCGTTGCTAACAAAACAAAAACAAAGTTTAGTGCTCTCTTTTTCACTCTTTCTGGTTTCTTTGAGGGGAGAGCTTTATAATAAAGAATAGAATAAAAACAATAAATAAAACTAAAGGAAATTGAATGAATTTTTCTTTTTTTATTCTCTGTTATGCTTTTATACTTTACTTTTCTTTTATTATTTTTTGAGGATTCTTTTTTTTGTAAAAATTTTCTTAGAAATTTTTTTCTCAATACACTTTTACATACATTCAAATGCGCTTTTCTTTTATTTAGATAATTTTATTTTTGTTTTGGCTTAAAACTTAAAAAGAAAGAATATTTTATTTTTGGTTACTTTGATATTTTTAGTTTCATTTTATTTTTCTTATTGCACTTTTATTATTAATTTTTTATTTTTCAGGCTGTGTCATTTTTACGCCACCACCACTAGCACTTTTAAGAAAACACCACTAATTTTAACACTTTTTTTGGAATAAATTACAAAAAGAAATGGTTTTTAGAGAAATATTTTTTTGTTTAGAGCAAAGTTAATTTATTTCTTTGCATTTTTTAATAAACAATTAAAAACTATTTTTAATTTAATAGACATTTTACGTGTCCTCTTTATTTGGTTGAACTCAACTCCTCTTTTCATCTAGAATTCCTCTTATTCTCTTCGTTGTGTCTAGTAAACAGCAGGGTTGGAAAATGGTTTTCTTGATTTTGTATCAAATGTGAAAACAAAAAGTACTTTATATACCATGAAGGTAGCTTTTTGTATACGGAATATATTTTATTAAAATTTTACTTCAAAAATTGACTCATTTGACAAGTATCAAATTCTAAACTATAGAATGGACCTTATTTGAACACTTTTGATCCGAAAATCGATTAAAATTTAACAATTGAATAGTTTATTTCTAAACCGTGTTTAACAACAATTCCGTAGTTTTGAGTAAATAAAAAAAAAAAAACTTTCTAGCAACCTTGATATTAATTTAAAAAATCCATATACCGAATATTAATACTTTTAAAACAATATTTTAATGTTTCAATCCATAAAAAAACAATCATTGAAGTTCAAAAAATAATAAAAATTCCCCATGAATTTTATTTGTTTAAGAAATTTTATATCATTTTTTAATCCGATGAAAATAAAATATAAAACAAGTGACAAAGTACTATAGTCGGTCAAGCCCGATCATACGATACCCGTCACCACTAAGGTCAAAGGTGTTATTTTTCTTGTATAAAGACAAATATTTGCTAAATTTATTACAAACATTTTCTCAAAACTTATATATTTAAGCTGTTTCCGTCATTTGGAATTATATGAGAGTTAAATAGACCGATTATCTCGAAATTTGGCAAATTGATTACAGTTTTTAAAAAAATTTTGTATGCAAAAAATAAACTCAAAAATACCATTATCTTCAGATTTATGAGCATTTTCGAGATTTTTGTCTGATTTAGTTCGTTTTGTCAGAAGAGTTTGTATGGGTCAAAATGTGGACCGATTTCAACGAAATTTGGTACAGTGATTTTCGTTTACTTAAGCAGTATTTGTTTCAATTTAATGGACCGATTTTGACGAATTTCAATAGCCATGGTCCTACTATCAGAAAAATGATCTGTGTCAAATTTCATCAAATTATCTTTAGAATTGCGATGTGTACTTTGATTACATGGTTTACATGGGGGTCCAGCCAGCCAGATGGACAGACGAACTGACATCGCTAAATCGAATCTGAAAGTGATTTTAAGCCTATTGGTATACTAAGAGGTGGATCTAAGACAAACATTTCCATGCGTTACATTCATCAGCACAAACTTATAATACCTTTTCCACCTATGGTGTGAAGGGTATAAAAATTGAAATTTTATATCTGTTTATGTTAAAATGGTTTTGTGCAACAAACGGTCGTTGTCTAGATGTAAAAGTTTATTTATTTTTTAGAAATAACCCTGCAAAGCGATGCCAACCAAAGAAACCACCAATAGCTCTATTAGGACTATGTATAACGTTTAACTTTGATGTCCTAAAACATTGCAATTAATTGAAAACATATTCATAGATTCATTGTTGAAAATTTAAAAATTTCAGAAATATTTTATTTTTTCAAAGTCAAAACAGAAGTTCAAAAATAAAACAATCTTTTACAGGAGAAGCAAAATAACGTTATAATTGGGTCAAGAATCCATCGGCAATGAAAACTCAAAAAACTAAAATGGTAAAAAACATTTAGTTTTTGAGCAATTGCAAAAAACAAAAAGACAAGTTGAATATTTTCTGAAAACAAAAGGGCTTAACCACAATACTAGTTTTGAGCAAAAATTTAAACCTTTCAAAATGCAAAAAGTTTTTTGTCAGTAATATAGAGACGGGTCTTAAAAATAGGAACAGTTTATTTTTGAAACATAATTTAATATAAAAAGATAAGTTTTAAATAATTTAAAATAGGATATACAGAGGTTTTTTTAAAGAGTTGTTTCAAAAATAATCTCGTAACAATTAAACGGTTAAAGGTTCTTAAATGAATTTTCATATAGCTAGCACAGAGGAGATTTATAGTTGGCAAACAGGGCAATGTACGGTCGGAAAGCTAAATCATAGCCTTTCAAAAATCTTAGTCTCGGATAATAATTTTGTATATGATAAGCAAAAAAACATCATAACTTTTAAAGTCAATGAAATATTAATTCCAAAATTGAAATTTGGTCAACAACATGCAACAGCAAGGACATTCCTGAAAACTTAAATGACAAAAAACAAGTAATTTTTAAGTAATTGCGAAAAAACAAAAGGGATTAATTACAAGCTGAATATTTTCTGAAACCAAAAGAGCTTAACTACAATACAAATTTTGAGCAACATTTCAAAAATTTTGGCTTAAAAAAATTTGTAGCTAGATGTATTTTGGATGGCTATGTCGTAATCAATCAAAAATCAATTTGTAATTTTTGTGTTAGTTACTTCCATTTGCATTTCAGGAGAAGATATGAAAATCATAGATAAATGGGTCTGAGACCATTTATCACTATTTGATTTTAAATTCTGATGGCAAAAGACATATCTATTAAAATAGTGTTAAATCGGTCTATAATTTCGATTTCTGAAAAATGAGTCATCTTAAAGATCTCAATTGGATGATAGAAGTGCATATAATATAAGATTCCTACCTAGGTTATACGGCAAAAGATTCAATATAAGATTATAGAGTTTCTTCATCTTAAGTGCGCTGAGTTATAAAATTGTCAAAATAATTTGTGAACAATGAATAATTCGGCTTAGAAAATTTATGTTGTTTAAAAATCATATAAAAGGGATTTGCATACATTTATTACAATAAATTAATAATAAAATATTTGTCATTTAGAAAAATATTCGATATGTCATAAAGTAAAATAGTAAAACTTCCATTAGATTTATAAAAACCCAATTTTGCAATATTAAGCAAGTTTATATATATTAAGCAAGTTTATGATTAGGCAAAGGATTACGTTATATTGGTCATTTTTCGGCACATTTACGCTATAAAACCTATAGTAAAATTTAATATGTTTCTTAAAAGTTCCTTAATGGGTTAATAAAAAATA
Organism: Stomorhina lunata; assembly: GCA_933228675.1. Lineage (NCBI taxonomy): Eukaryota > Metazoa > Arthropoda > Insecta > Diptera > Rhiniidae > Stomorhina > Stomorhina lunata. The sequence continues at coordinate 51,145,805 of OW121743.1, read as the reverse complement.
AAAAAAAATTGTCTCATCTGAAAGATATTTCGGTTACTTTCACACGACATACATATTGTTGCAATCGGTCAAAAATTAAGAGTGATAAATCGATTGTTATTTCGATACTTTAAAGCACTGTATCTCTTAAGCTAAAAGGTTCTTCTTTGTATACTAATGTTTTTAAAATTAAGTTGTTTAGGTGCTACACAAATTTTTAAGTTCGATGCAGTTCACCTGATCTAGACTTAAGCCCAAAATTTTTTATAGTAATTTTTTTTTAAACTTCAAAAAGCATTATTGCTTACCAAATATTTAAATTTTTTGCCGATTTCCTGCACATTCTGATTAAATTTACAGTTTTTAATTTTAGATACTTTCATAAGATACAAAGGCACAAAATAAGATTTAGATCAAATAAGATCTAATGTATAGTCTCTTATTTAATACGAATTAAATGAGGCTTTTCTAATACAATATATTTTATATAAAAAGTGGTACCTTTCTGGTCTAAAAAGTACATTTTGTGTTTATAATTGATACAAAATATAAAAAGCCATTTCCATCCCTGGTAAACAGTGATGACAATTGAGAACAGGAAAACTAAAAATTCTCCTCAGCGAAATTAAAAAATTTTTTTAGCAACAATTATATGATTTAAAATCTATTTTAATTACACATTTTTATGTAAATGTTTACACTTCCAATAATAAACATTTTATTTTTCACAATTACCCTTAATATTTTTGTTTTATTTTTTTATTTCCTTCGTTGTTTGCACTCACATAAAAGAAAATTTAAAGATTAGTTAACATCACTGTAAGAATTTACGCGAGTGTGTGTGTTTGTGTGTGAAAAGTCATCAAAGACAAATTGACACAATTAGGAGAGACCTTTTTTGTCTACCAATTTTTCATTTGCAGTTTTTCTTTGATTTTATTTATTTTACATTGATATTTTATGTTTATTTCATTATTCATTTGTTGTTTTATAAGTTTTAACACTTTTTATTGCATTTCTGTGGAGAATTTCAATAAAATGTTCGTATATTTTTATTACGAAAAAATTGTTGACGAAAAAGCGACCGAAAATATCAAGTACTTTTCAGCATTTATTAGTTTTGTGTAAGTATTGAGTATTTTGGTACTGAGTACTCAATACCGGGAAGATTTTAAAATACTCGTTATTCAAAAGTAGTTACTCGACTCATATATAATTTCTTTGGAAGCAATATACCAATTGGTTCTATATTTAAGGCAAATGAAGCATAGGGACGCAATTTTATATAGTGAAACAGTAGAACTTATATTTCTGGTTAGTTTCTGGTCATGATTACTGTAAGGGTTTTAAGTTAAAACTGTCATAACAACAGTGGGGATAAATATATCATCTGATAGTCAAGCCGCCACTAATTCTCTGGATTCCTTGGATTGCTGCAAATCGTCAACTTTTCTATAGAAAACTCTTCCCATCGTCAACTTTTCTATAGAAAACTCTTCCCATCGTCAACTTTTCTATAGAAAACTCTTCCCATCGTCAACTTTTCTATAGAAAACTCTTCCCAGTCAACTTTTCTATAGAAAACTCTTCCCATCGTCAACTTTTCTATAGAAAACTCTTCCCATCGTCAACTTTTCTATAGAAAACTCTTCCCATCGTCAACTTTTCTATAGAAAACTCTTCCCATCGTCAACTTTTCTATAGAAAACTCTTCCCATCGTCAACTTTTCTATAGTAAACTCTTCCCATCGTCAACTTTTCTATAGAAAGCTTTTCCCATCGTCAACTTTTATGTAGAAAACTCTTTCCATCGTCAACTTTTCTATAGAAAACTTCCCATCGTCAACTTTTCTATAGAAAACTTTTCCTATCATCTAGCACAACCAAGGGCGAACACTTAATTTGCTATAACTAGTTAGAGGCAAATAAATTCTGTCAAAGAACATACACGACAACTGTAAAACTCAAATTCAATCATTCGCTATTAAACGCACTTGATGAAGCGAGAACACACTACGGAGTGCAATCGCAAGTTTAAATATGGGTTATTGCCCTTCACTGCTTTAGCTAGAGCCTAGCGACATGCTAGATCCTACTGCTAGAGAAGATAAGATTAGGCAGGCAGCCGATTATACTACCCGTGTTATTATAAGTTCTGAATCATGGACACTTGCACAGATGAAGCTATTCTTGAAGTTTTTGAGAGAAAGATTCTAAGAAAAATCTTTGGTCCAGTCTGCATCAACAATGAATATCGACATCGAAAACGTTTCAAACAGAAGCGGCTGTGTTGTCTGTAGCATGTTGTGCGAATGGATGAAAACGATCCCGAGGGAACACGTAGAAGAGGACGTCCGAAACTTCGATTAAAGACCAAGTAGAGGAACATTTTTTAAAGCTTGCTTACGAAATTGGATAATATGCGCACAAGATCGAATAGCATGTAATTCTAAAATATGCTCGGCCCTTGACCTTAACAGGTTTTAAATATAGGCAATTTGAGTAAGTAAATAAGTAAAGTGATTGAAGTGGTATACAGGAGCTATTATCAAATGTGAAACGATTTCGCCCATTTCAAAACATCAGAAATACTGTCCTCAAATTTTGTTGCTCTAGCTCTATTCGTTTAGGGGCTATCGTGCTTTCAATTGACGGACAGACATACAGACAGACCCCCTATTCTGTTAAGTACTTTTTCTGTTTTCGTAAGTTGTTTAGGTGGGGGAACCGACTTGCCCAATTTAAATTCCAAAATTTTCCAAGAAATATGGAAGTTCTTGTTAAATTTAGTTGACTTAGCTTTTTCCATTTAGGGCCTAAAGTGCCTCCAACATACAGACAGGCGGATATCGCTTGTTCGTCTTATAATTTCATAAGAATTCAGAATATATATCCCTTTTGATTTCGAACCAATATTATGGGAAAACGGAATGATCATTTTTATGATGGGTTTACAAATTTCTTCAAAAACATAATTTTCTAAATTGTTATCTTATTTTGTACTTATAATTTCATATTTTTAAATAAGTTTTAATTTGTTGTAATAATTTAAGTAAAATCTCAAAAATGTAAATATACCTAAATATATATAAATAAAAAATGTTTAAGCCTATTTTACAAGAAATGTGTAATATGAAAATATTACGGGTGTGGCATCTCTGTCTCATTTAAATTATTTACTTCCCCCGCAATGTATACAAAAGCTCATTGTTTTGAAGCAGTTTATAAATCTAAAACTTGGCAGCACTTTATTAGTAAGTGTTTAATATTTTTTTTTATAATTTTTTGTTTAGTTTAGAAGACGGTTGTTAATAATAGTGTTGTGCTAGTTGAACGTAACATTTAGTTTTTGTTTAGTAGTTTTATATTTAAAATATTTGAAATTTACGAATAATCAATAAGAAAATCGCACAAAATTTATCTTATCTTTAAATAAAACGTAAAACAACAACAAAGCAATTCTACTGAAATAAGAAATGAAATAAAATATAAAGAAAAGAAGAATAAACCAACAAGTGTGTTTATTAGAAAATTAAAAAAAGAAACCGTCTCTATTGTAATTATACTATAAAATCTTAATACTAGATAATAAAATAAGCAAAATGTCCAATGCACAACAAGATGTGGAAAATGGCATTTATCCTCATTTGCATCAAAGGCCACAGACTAACCGTCAGGATACGGTGGATATGGAAGAAATTCCTTTAAATAATTTACAACAGGAGTCTGAAGAAAAACGTAAAATTCGTCATGTCTTTGAAAGAGTAAGTTATAATATGGGGTTTTTTCGTTATTGAAGTTGAAAAATTTACAATTTTAACTTTCTTTATACACACATAAAAATGATATGATTCATTCATGTATTATTGACTTCGTTGCATTAAGAAACTGAAATGAAATGCCCCTTTGTCTATTTGTTTGTTTGTTTGATTGTGTGTTGAGTCTGGGTATGCGATTGTTGTAGCACGATTTTGTCTGTCCATCATTGAAGTGCATTTCATGTTTAGTTCATAGTCGGTATGTATCTACATGGAAACCTTCATACATTTGTATACCTACTATTCCCATATTTTTCTGACTTTATCAATGAATTTCGTTTAATTGCTATGATATTATCTCAGTAGTTAGATACATTATTTACTTAATTTAATATTTTGTTAAAATGAAAAGCTCTTCCAACAACCTGACTGTCAAGATTTCTCCTTGCACTTGACACCTTTTTAATTCTTTATATCATTCTCCATTTACCGCCATAGACTTGTTTTCTTAACTTATTTTTTTTTCTATTTTTTACCCAATTACAACAAAAATATTAACATCTTATCTTGTTGTTTTGTCTTTTTATTTACATTTTGTTGTTACTCATACATATCGTGGATTTACTAGAATAACAGCATAACTCAAAATTCGGAGTTTTTATACACACCATAAAAAATGGGGGCATATTGAGATTGGCATTTAGTTTGTAATTTCCTTAATATTGGCTTAAAACCCGAAAGGGATAAACATATATTCTGAATCCTTATGAAATTCTAAGACGGTTGAGCCATGTCCGCCCTTTTGTCTGTCCGTCTGCCTGTTAAAATCACAATAAAGCCTAAGCGAAAGGAGCTAGGTCACTAAAACTTGGCAAAGATATTTGATTTTCTACCACCCACGCATGGAAAAGGGTTTCTCGCCACCTATTTGTGAATGGAAGGCATTCCCCTATCCACCACCTGGGGACCCGCCCTCTAGGGATTAGGTTTCCCCGAGGAATACCAAGAAAAGTGTTCGATAATGATCCTGAGGGAACTCGTAGAAAAGGGCGTCCAAAGCTTCGATGGAAAGACCAAGTAGAAGAAAATCTTTTAAAACTAAAAGTAAATGTCGAACTAAAAAACTACTTCAACCGAATTAAGTCCAAAGATTTTACCAACTAGAGTAACAATTTTTTCGAAGTTGGTCCACATTTTGAATTTAAATTTAACACAATTTGATGGTGGGTACATAAGATTCGGCACCGTCGAATATAACACTCTTTCATATTTCATACTTTAATTCAGAGAAATTGCTTAACTGAATTCCCTTTTTTCCTAAAAGTCATTTAATTTTTGACTTATGTCACTATTCAAGTTTACGAGTTATAGGTCTTTTGTTACCGCGCTGCCTATACATACGTTTTGTTTGACTTTTAAAAACCGGTAACTAGAAATTTTGCCGTGCTCTTGTTTATTTTAATTTTTATGTTTATTTTTTTCTTTTATAAAAGTTAAAATAAACACACATTTCTTTATTACCACATTCTTAACTCTTTTTTAAAAAGAAATTTTGTATTTTATTTGGATGATTTCATCATTTAAGTGCTAAAGCAAGGGGATAGTATTTGTGAACTGAACTGGTTAGAATATTTTAATTATTCAGGGACATTTATTGTAAAATACTTTAATTAAATTCAGTTAAATTAAAAAGTTTTTAAAAGTTAAATTGTGTACATATACTTAAAAGAAAATTTCAGTTAACATTAACAGTTTATTTCAAACAACAGCAGCTGTTTATTAGGTTCATATACTAAGTTTGTTGTGATGTATGTAACGAATAGAAATATTATAACCTTTTAGTATACCGATCGACTTATTGTAGAATAACGATTAAATAATGTCTGTCTGCCTGATCCGCTGGCTGTTTGGTGTCCATGTAAGATAATTTGTAAAAATTTAGAAAAAATCGTTTAATGCCGAAATTTGGTACATTTTAGCAAAGCTTCCATACAAGGCGCAATACTTATATGACATAAATATATTTATATGTCTCAAGAAAATACAAACATTAAATTTAATAAATATGCATATGTCTCTATTGAAAAGAAACTTTATAATTCATTGGACTAAATTTCACTTTAGTGGTGTAGGTTAGAATATGGTCGGACCTGACCGGCTATAAAACTTTCTTGCTGTTTTTTTTTTATTTTTTTTTACAAAAAACAAAACTTTGTATATTTCATTTAAATTATAGTTTTATTATTTTTCCCATAAAACAAAGTTTAACTTCTATTTTTTATCTATTAGATAACAATTCTTATACTTATACAAATCAAAATTAGTATTTACTTAATGTTTTAAACGTTTTAACACTATTAAAGACTTATAACTAAATAGTGATAAGTTAATTTAAAGCTTTATTCATGTATTTCCCCACTAAATTTAAGGTGTGAGTTATTTGTTAAAGAGCTCATTTAAAGCAAATATTTTGATGAACAATTTAAAGAACATTTTTTGTTATGAAATATCGGTATTTTCTATTTTAAGCAAATGATTAAGACGTTTTTCTTGAGGTTATAACTAAATGGTTATTATTATACCCTTTACCACCATAGGTGGAAAAAGTATTATAAGTTTATGCTGAAATATAGAAATAGACCACCCTTTTAGTATATCAATAGACTTAGAATCACTTTCGGAGTCGATTTAGCGATGTCTGTCCGTCCGTCTAGATGGACGGCTTGCGGCTGGCTGGACCCCCATGTAAACCATGTAATCAAAGTACAGGTCGCAATTCTAAAGACAACTTGGTGAAATTTGGTACAGATAATTTTTTTGATAGTAACTATTGAAACTCGTCAAAATCGGTCCACTATTTATGGTACCTCCCATAGGTCCCACTTCCCGGAATTGATATTTTAGCCACAAATATCAATATTTTTTCATGAAATTATATTATAAATAAATCAGATACTGCTTATGCAAACAGAAATCACTGTAACAAATTTCGTTGAAATTGGTATACATTTGGCCATAGCTTCCATACAAACTCTTCTGTCAAAAAGTACTAAAAGCTCCCATTTACCCTTATTTCGCAGTTAGGGTATGAGCAATCATTAGGCCGATGCCACCGAATATTAGTTTTTGTATTGCCAGTGATTCCCTAAAAAAATCCCTTTCTTATGTCTTAACGACATCTGTTCTTACTTGTAAATCCAGATCTCCTCTCGAGACATTCCACTATAGAGCTTTTTACCTAGTATCCTCCTGAGTCAAAAAGAAGCTGACCGTTGTCTATTTCTAATTTGCAAATAAGGTAATTCCTAAGGCTCAGACCATCTGGTTCTCAAAAACCACATACTTTTTGTTTTAAAACTAACATGGCCCTCCTATGATGATAAAGGCTCTGCAGTATTGGTATCTTTCCGCGCCTTAGTTTTCGGAATAAATGTTAGAAGACTCAATCTTAAAACGAACGACTATTGTAGAAGTCGTAACGTGACAACTCTTTAATGATAAAGCAGTCCTTGGTCGGAATCCTAAAATTTCTGAGTCTTTTCCGTACTAAGAACCTAATGTCGTGGGAAAATGATAATAATATTGAATAAATATTCTTTTACTTTTTCCAGACCATCAAACTTTTTCCCAAAAAAACCTATAACTTTTTAATCGAAATGTTAAATAAATTTATCTTTAAAAAATTACGTATAATAAAATCTGAATTATTTATAAAAGCATTAAGTAAATTAAACAAAAACCAACGTTATGTGACATTTGTTAAGAAACAAGATTTCTATTTTATTACCAAAAATGTCCGATTGACCGAGATAAATTTTTATCTCACGCAATGTGTTTTATATTTTGACCATAATTGGTAATATTACATGATCGATTGTATAGATTAAAGCTAAATATAAGTAATTTAAAAGCAATTGGAAAAAATATATTGTATAAAATACTATATATGACATATTAAAGCTATTCTTACATGAGAATGTCATTTTTGCTCATATTGTAGATATTTTTATAAATAAGAATTTATTTATCGGTTTTTATTTAATGCGGTTACTTTTTAATATTTTTAGCAATAACCTATTATCTTTTCCTCAAAGTTTGATTCATTTTTCTTTGATTTCGATTAACTTTTATTTAGTCATAGGGGTTTTACAAAAATTAATTTGATTGCAACAATTTCTGTCACGATCTTGTATCTATTTTTTCAAGCACATATCGATCTTTAATTAATGCATTTAATCATTGTTGCTTTTCTTGGTTGGATATTTTTTTATCACTTGCTGTATTATTATTATTTTTTATATACATTTTACCTATATTAGCATTTTTCTTAATAAACATTTAATATTAAAATCAATATCAAGTTCATAGTGCTTAGCAGTCACATATTAATATCTACATTAGGGTGACCCTTTTTTTTACAAAATTTCGTTTTGTTTTATTCTTACTTTTTGTTTTACTCTTACCCTCATGTCGATTGAGGTCACACGATTGATTTTAGATCGAACAAATATCATCAAGTTGCGTTAAATTAAGTAACTTATCGGTTTAATATAAAAACCTACTAACTCACTTTCAGCAAATTTTACAGGAGAGACAAAAAAAAAAAACATAAAATATTTCAAAATTACATTTTATTTTATATTTTAATCTGACATCAAAATTTGTTAAAAAAAATTAAAAACAACTTTGGGGGTTTTGGCCATAATTTCCTACTGTGCACTGCTTCATTTTTTGCTTAAATTATGCTTAACAATTTATAAGAATTTTTTCAGAAAAATTTGAACTTTGTTCTAAATAGGATCGGAAAATTACGGTAATTTTTTTTCGCTCTAAAGAAGAGACTTCCTCCTTTAACGTGGTTATAGTGGAAGCACCTAACAAAACCCAGCCAACTTAGTTTTTGTCCAAAGAAAAACAAAAGCACTGAATTTTGTAGAGCTTTTTTGATTTCCTGATATCTCCTAAACTATATATTTGATTAAGTTATTTTCTTCTGGAGATTTGTGCCAAATTCTAGCAAAACGTCTACTATAATTTAATATTCATAAGCATTTAACAAGTTTCCGATTGTTTATATGGAAGCTATGGTCAAATGTTAACCGATTTCCACAAAATTAGTTGTCTTTTAAGATTTGATTTAATTCATTAGTATTTAAGAGATTCCCGGGGCTGGGTTACTAGGGATACCAAACATTTTTAAAAAATGAGAAATATTCTTACCAAATTTTATTGACCTAGCTCTTTCCTTTTCCTTTTTTTAGAAAACTTTAAATCTAGAAAATCGGTTTATATAAAGAATAGATATTAGTAAAAAATCGGTGTAGTATGGGAAACAAATTTAAAAAATTTTAGTTTTTGAAGTCGAATATCTTTAAAACCGTAAGAGATAGCATATGCATGTAGATCTTGACCTATATATGAAGATCTTGACCTATATATTTGTTATATAGCATGATTTTTCAAATTGATTGGGAAATGGCAATTGTATATCGTTTTAAGTGATTTACGAGTCTAAGGTGCCCTACTTTGGGGGCAGATTGGATTTCCAGGGTAAACTTTAGCTCTCTAACACTTCTGCTTTATCCACATAAATTTGCCCAACGGTTTAGAAGTTACGGACTTCTTTCCATTCTATTTTTCCACCATTCCACTGTGCGTCGATGTTTTATTTAGATTCGATTTTTTAAAATAAAATAGTGAAACATTTTGAATTTTTGCAAAACAATGGTCACCTTAATCTACATGTTAGTATGCTTTGCTGCCTTAAGTTCATTCAACTTTTCTACTAGAAAATCATATTTGTAAGTTCTCGCAATTTAAATAACTTTAAATAGCAGCAAACGAACATACGAATGAAAGAAACTTATTAATTTTAAAACTCTATATATTTATTGCTAATTTTTTCTTTCTTGTATTCTCTTTTTGCTTTCGCTTCTTTATTTAGCATGATGCCGATAGTGATGGCTTAATTAGTATACACGAACTAAAAGGTCTTATAGATGCGGGTCTATGTCGGGATATACCGCCACATGTAGCTCAACAGATATTGAAATTAAATGATGCAGACAATAATGGTCAATTGGATTTTGAGGAATTCTATCGTATGTCACTCAAGCATAAATGGGTCATTAGAAATGTGTTGACACGGTATTGTCGTTTGGTGGTGCCGCCGCCAAAACCCTTGGAGGGAGATCAGTTGGGTAAGTAGGAGTTTTGAATATTTGAAATGATATATTTTTAAAATTTTTTTATTTTTTACTTTTTAGATGGCGCTTATGAAAAGCAAATGTCTGTATGCCCACCGCCCTTAACTATGGTCATATTTTCTATGGTCGAGATTATTATGTTTCTCATAGATGTCATACATTTTCAGTAAGTTTTCAATTGGCCTTAACTTATTGCAAACTTTATATTATTTCTTATTAATACTTATACTTTGCTTTATTTCCTTCTTTTAGAGATGATCCTGACAAAAGCAATCGAATTGGCGAAAGCACCTCTGGTCCTGCTGCCACTCTCTTTATCTATAATCCCTACAAACGTTATGAATCTTGGCGTTTTGTTACCTACATGTTTGTCCATGTCGGTCTAATGCATTTGTTTATGAATCTTATAATACAAATTTTTCTGGGTGTTGCCTTGGAATTGGTGCATCATTGGTGGCGTGTGACTTTGGTTTATTTGGCTGGTGTTTTGGCCGGTTCAATGGGTACCTCGCTAACAAGTCCTCGCATATTTTTAGCGGGTGCCTCTGGGGGTGTTTATGCCTTGATTACAGCGCACATAGCTACGATTATTATGGTGAGTTTAATTACCCGAAAATGTAACATAAAAAAGCTTTTCAATTGAGAAATATTCAATTAAAATTGAGAATATTCAATTAAAATTGAGAAATTTTCAATTGAAATTGAGAATTTTCAATTGAAATTGAGAATTTCCAATTGAAAATGAGAAATTTTTAATTGAAATTCAGAATTTTCATTTGAAATTAAAAATTTTTGAATTGGAATTGAGAAAAGACCAATTGAAAATTAGAATTTTTAAATTTAAATTGAGAATTTTTCAATTGAAATTGAGAAAAGCCCAATTGAAAATGAGGTTGAATTTTTTAATTGAAATTGAGAAATCTTCAATTGAAAATGAGAAATTTTCAATTGAAAATTAGAAATTTTCAATTGAAAATGGTGTAAAAGTCTCAATTGAAAATTTCTCATTTTCAATTGAAAATTTCTCATTTTCAATTGAAGATTTCTCAATTTCAATTAAAAAATTCAACCTCATTTTCAATTGGGCTTTTCTCAATTTCAATTGAAAAATTCTCAATTTAAATTTTAAAATATTCAATTTAAAATTTCTCATTTTCAATTGGGATTTTCTCAATTTCTATTTACAAACTCTTAATTTCAATTGAAAATTTCTCATTTTCAATTGAAAATTTCTCATTTTCAACTGAAAATTTCTCATTTTCAACTGAAAATTCTCAATTTCAATTGAATATTTCTCAATTTCAATTGAAAAGTCTCGATTTCAATTGAAAATTTCTCAATTTCAATTGAAAATTCTCAATTCCAATTGAATATTTCTCAATTTCAATTAAAATTTCTCAATTTTAATTAAAAATTTCTCAATTCAATTTGAAAATTTCTCAATTACAATTGAAGATGGTGTAGAGTAAAAGATATAATTGAATATGCAGGCCAAATATAATATTATTTAAAATTCTTTCTTTTTCTTTTCCAGAACTGGCGAGAAATGGAATATGCCATTGTCCAACTCTTTGTCTTTCTCATATTCTGCTTCACTGATTTGGGCACCTCCATATATCGTCATATTACCGATCAACATGATCAAATCGGTTATATGGCTCATTTGTCTGGTGCCATAGCTGGTCTATTAGTTGGCATAGGTGTACTACGAAATCTAGAAGTTCGCCGCTGGGAACGTATTCTTTGGTGGATTGCTGTTATTGTCTATTTTGCCCTTATGATGACTGGTATCTTGATACATGTTTTTTTACCAGACTATTTTCCCCGACAAGAGTACAATTAGTCGAATAAGAGAATGATGTATGATGCTGAACAAAACAGAAGTTAATAAAAAAAGCATTTTATTTTTATATGTATTTTTAACTATTTAAATATACTTAAGTTATATATTTATATGTATTTTTTTTTTGCTAACTTAATATTTAATTTATTTTATAGCTAAAATATTAAGCCAAAGTGCCTTTTGGATTGATAATAAATGAATAAATGACAAATTTGCTAACTCTTATTTTTAGCACATACATATCTATTATGTATTATTTTAAATGTAATGATTTAAATTTAAAAATTAATTGATCTTATTTTAAATTTGTCTTATAATTTATTTCTTATTTAAATTTAACAGTTTTGTTAAAGGCAATTTGTTCCCTCCTAAAAGTATGCAAAGTTTATTTTTTATATTTTGATATTGTTTCATTGAAGGCTTTAATACGAGTTGTTCATTAATTTGATATTTCTTTGTATAATATAAGCAATGAACTTTAAAAATTTAACAATTTATTTTTTAACTTATTAGCAACGACAACAATAAAAATTTCCTATATTTTTTTGTTACTTTTATTTTTTCAGTTTATAATACTTTTTATAGCTTAAGATTCAATGACACATTTTAGTGGTTATAAATTATATGTGAGCATTTAATTTTTAAGTATTTTTGTCTATTTTTATAAATGTATACCTATAAATATCTACAACTCTACATGCCTATATACATATGCAATAATTTTAAGATGAAATATATTTTGTATTAAAAATATAAATTTTCTTATTTTTATTTCAAGATGAGTAAAATAACTGCAGAATTTAATCTATAAATTTTATTATTGAATATTTCTTTTCGAAAAATTGTTTTGGACACCCTGAAATGGATATTTAGGCTCCAGGACAGTTTTGAGTCCGCGAAGATATTTGGCATGGTCAGTGAGTGCAAGTTCTTTCAATTCAATTTTGGAAGTGTAAAAGTGGGCATCTTGTATTTCCGCGAGAAAAGTACAAGTTCCGTTTAAGTGCGATTGACTCCCAGGTCGTTAGAGACACTCCAACGGTAGAGTATGTCAAGACGCTGTTTTAAGTTGCTGTAACAGGGTTATGAGAAAGTTAACCGAATCTGTTGAATATTAGAGAATCTAGTTCAGTGAGCAGTTGATTTATAGCAAGGTTCCACAGGAGAGGGGATAGTTCACCTCCTTATTAGTCCTTCGGCATGCTACCTTGTAGATTGAAGCAGTGTCCATGGTTGAACTGATGGCTCTGTAGATGAGAAGTTTATCTACAAACGAGATAATAGTTCTATCGACCTCTTAGTCTTCCATTGCCGACGTACTCGACTGTTGTTTTATGTTGTTAAAGGCGCCTTCTATGTCTAAATTCTGATATAATTAAACATTCTCATTAATTTATTTCCTTAGTCGGCTACAAGAAGCAAAATTTATATAACCTATCAACTCGTGGAGCAAGAGTTAAGCTTTTACATATGGATCTATGAACGTATTGTTAATGACTATTTTTTTATACGGAATTGCAGCTTTCTCCCCCATAAACGATTTAATGTTGTGTCAAATTATTTGCGCTTAAACAACCTAACACATGGATAGAGTATCTGAAAGTATCACAGGGGATTTTAGAAGACTTTGGTGCTTATGTTAAATATTTAAATAACACTAACACCGAAATGTATAATGCATATTCAAAGAATAGCCCAGTTAACATTTTTATATTAAATTTTGAAAATTTCCTTATTTTATACGAAATTTTAAAAAATATCCTATTTTTACAGGAAATTTTCAAAATTTCCTATTTTTATAGGAAATTTTCAAAATTTCCTATTTTTATAGGAAATTTTCAAAATTTCCTATTCTTATAGGAAATTTTCAAAATTTCCTATTCTTATAGGGAATTTTCAAAATTTCCTATTTTTATAGGGAATTTTCAAAATTTTCTATTTTCATAGGAAATTTTCAAAATTTCCTATTTTTATAGGAAATTTTCAAAATTCCCTATTTTTATAGGAAATTTTCAAAATTCCCTATTTTTATAGGAAATTTTCAAAATTTTCTATTTTTATAGGAAATTTTCAAAATTTCCTATTTTTATAGGAAATTTTCAAAATTTCCTATTTTTATAGGAAATTTTCAAAATTTCCTATTTTTATAGGAAATTTTCAAAATTTCCTATTTTTATAGGAAATTTTCAAAATTTCCTATTTTTATAGGAAATTTTCAAAATTTCCTATTTTTATAGGAAATTTTCAAAATTTCCTATTTTTATAGGAAATTTTCAAAATTTCCTATTTTTATAGGAAATTTTCAAAATTTCCTATTTTTATAGGAAATTTTCAAAATTTCCTATTTTTATAGGAAATTTTCAAAATTTCCTATTTTTATAGGAAATTTTCAAAATTTCCTATTTTTATAGGAAATTTTCAAAATTTCCTATTTTTATAGGAAATTTTCAAAATTTCCTATTTTTATAGGAAATTTTCAAAATTTCCTATTTTTATAGGAAATTTTCAAAATTTCCTATTTTTATAGGAAATTTTCAAAATTTCCTATTTTTATAGGAAATTTTCAAAATTTCCTATTTTTATAGGAAATTTTCAAAATTTCCTATTTTTATAGGAAATTTTCAAAATTTCCTATTTTTATAGGAAATTTTCAAAATTTCCTATTTTTATAGGAAATTTTCAAAATTTCCTATTTTTATAGGAAATTTTCAAAATTTCCTATTTTTATAGGAAATTTTCAAAATTTCCTATTTTTATAGGAAATTTTCAAAATTTCCTATTTTTATAGGAAATTTTCAAAATTTCCTATTTTTATAGGAAATTTTCAAAATTTCCTATTTTTATAGGAAATTTTCAAAATTTCCTATTTTTATAGGAAATTTTCAAAATTTCCTATTTTTATAGGAAATTTTCAAAATTTCCTATTTTTATAGGAAATTTTCAAAATTTCCTATTTTTATAGGAAATTTTCAAAATTTCCTATTTTTATAGGAAATTTTCAAAATTTCCTATTTTTATAGGAAATTTTCAAAATTTCCTATTTTTATAGGAAATTTTCAAAATTTCCTATTTTTATAGGAAATTTTCAAAATTTCCTATTTTTATAGGAAATTTTCAAAATTTCCTATTTTTATAGGAAATTTTCAAAATTTCCTATTTTTATAGGAAATTTTCAAAATTTCCTATTTTTATAGGAAATTTTCAAAATTTCCTATTTTTATAGGAAATTTTCAAAATTTCCTATTTTTATAGGAAATTTTCAAAATTTCCTATTTTTATAGGAAATTTTCAAAATTTCCTATTTTTATAGGAAATTTTCAAAATTTCCTATTTTTATAGGAAATTTTGAAAATTTCCTATAAAAATATTTTTATAGGAAATTTTCAAAATTTCCTATTTTTATAGGAAATTTTCAAAATTTCCTATTTTTATAGGAAATTTTCAAAATTTCCTATTTTTATAGGAAATTTTCAAAATTTCCTATTTCTATAGGAAATTTTCAAAATTTCCTATTTTTATAGGAAATTTTCAAAATTTCCTATTTTTATAGGAAATTTTCAAAATTTCCTATTTCTATAGGAAATTTTCAAAATTTCCTATTTTTATAGGAAATTTTCAAAATTTCCTATTTTTATAGGAAATCTTCAAAATTTCCTATTTTTATAGGAAATCTTCAAAATTTCCTATTTTTATAGGAAATCTTCAAAATTTCCTATTTTTATATGAAATTTTCAAAATTTCCTATTTTTATAGGAAATTTTCAAAATTTCCTATTTTTATAGGAAATTTTCAAAATTTACTATTTTTATAGGAAATTTTCAAAATTTACTATTTTTATAGGAAATTTTCAAAATTTACTATTTTTATAGGAAATTTTCAAAATTTACTATTTTTATAGGAAATTTTCAAAATTTACTATTTTTATAGGAAATTTTCAAAATTTACTATTTTTATAGGAAATTTTCTATTTTTATAGGAAATTTTCAAAATTTCCTATTTTTATAGGAAATTTTCAAAATTTCCTATTTTTATAGGAAATTTTCAAAATTTCCTATTTTTATAGGAAATTTTCAAAATTTCCTATTTTTATAGGAAATTTTCAAAATTTCCTATTTTTATAGGAAATTTTCAAAATTTCCTATTTTTATAGGAAATTTTCAAAATTTCCTATTTTTATAGGAAATTTTCAAAATTTCCTATTTTTATAGGAAATTTTCAAAATTTCCTATTTTTATAGGAAATTTTCAAAATTTCCTATTTTTATAGGAAATTTTCAAAATTTCCTATTTTTATAGGAAATTTTCAAAATTTCCTATTTTTATAGGAAATTTTCAAAATTTCCTATTTTTATAGGAAATTTTCAAAATTTCCTATTTTTATAGGAAATTTTCAAAATTTCCAATTTTTATAGGAAATTTTCAAAATTTCCCTTTTTTATAGGAAATTTTCAAAATTTCCCATTTTTATAGGAAATTTTCAAAATTTTTAGAAATTTCCTATTTTTATAGGAAATTTTTAGAAATTTCCTATTTTTATAGGAAATTTTTAGAAATTTCCTATTTTTATAGGAAATTTTTAGAAATTTCCTTTTTTTATAGGAAATTTTTAGAAATTTCCTATTTTTATAGGAAATTTTTAGAAATTTCCTATTTTTATAGGAAATTTTTAGAAATTTCCTATTTTTATAGGAAATTTTTAGAAATTTCCTATTTTTATAGGAAATTTTTAGAAATTTCCTATTTTTATAGGAAATTTTTAGAAATTTCCTATTTTTATAGGAAATTTTAAAATTTCCTATTTTTATAGGAAATTTTTAGAAATTTCCTATTTTTATAGGAAATTTTTAGAAATTTCCTATTTTTTATAGGAAATTTTTAGAAATTTCCTATTTTTATAGGAAATTTTTAGAAAATTTCCTATTTTTATAGGAAATTTTTAGAAATTTCCTATTTTTATAGGAAATTTTTAGAAATTTCCTATTTTTATAGGAAATTTTTAGAAATTTCCTATTTTTTATAGTAAATTTTTAGAAATTTTCTATTTTTATAGGAAATTTTTAGAAATTTCCTATTTTTATAGGAAATTTTCTATTTTTACAGGAAATTTTTTAGAAATTTCCTATTTTTATAGGAAATTTCCTATTTTTATAGGAAATTTTTTAGAAATTTCCTATTTTTATAGGAAATTTGTAAGAAATTTCCTATTTTTATAGGAAATTTTTAGAAATTTCCTTTTTTTATAGGAAATTTTTAGAAATTTCCTATTTTTATAGGAAATTTTTAGAAATTTACTATTTTTATAGGAAGTTTTTAGAAATTTCCTATTTTTATAGGAAATTTTTAGAAATTTCCTATTTTTATAGGAAATTTTTAGAAATTTCCTATTTTTATAGGAAATTTTTAGAAATTTCCTATTTCTGTAGGAAATTTTTAGAAATTTCCTATTTTTATAGGAAAATTTTGAAAATTTCCTATTTTTATAGGAAATTTTGAAAATTTCCTATTTTTATAGGAAATTTTGAAAATTTCCTATTTTTATAGGAAATTTTGAAAATTTGCTATTTTCAAAATTTCCTATTTTACAATTTCCTTTTTTTATAGGAAATTTTCACAATTTCCTTTTTTTAGAGGAAATTTTCACAATTTCCTTTTTTATAGGAAATTTTTACAATATCCTTTTTTTTATTGGAAATTTTCACAATTTCCTTTTTTTTTATAGGAAATTTTCACAATTTCCTTTTAATTTAGGAAATTTTCAAAAATTTCCTTTTATTATAGGAAATTTCCAAAATTTTTTATTTTTATAGGAAATTTTCAAAATTTCCTATTTTTATAGGAAATTTTTAAAATTTCCTATTTTTGTAGACAATTTTTAAAATTTTGTATTTTTATAGGAAATTTTAAAATTTTGGGTTTTTATATTTATAGGAAATTTTCGAAATTTCCAGTTTTTTATAGGAAATTTTCAAAATTTACAGTTTTTATAGGAAATTTTTAAAAATTCCCTGTTTTTACAGATATTTTTAAAATTTTCCTCTTTTTTATGAAATTTTCAAAATTTCCTATTTTTATAGGAAATTTTCAAAGTTCCTATTTTTATAGGAAATTTTCAAATATTTCCTATTTTTATAGGAAATTTTTAAAATTTCCGATTTTTATAGGAAATTTTCAAAGTTCCTATTTTTATAGGAAATTTTCAAATATTTCCTATTTTTATAGGAAAATTTTCAAAATTTTCTATTTTTATAGGAAATTTTCAAAGTTCCTATTTTTATAGGAAATTTTCAAAGTTCCTATTTTTATAGGAAATTTTCAAAATTTCCTATTATTATAGGAAATTTTTTAAATTTCCGATTTTTGTAGGAAATTTTCAAAATTTCCGATTTTTGTAGGAAATTTTCAAAATTTCCTATTTGTATAGGAAATTTTGAAAATTTCCTCTCTTTGTAGGAAATTTTGAAAAATTCCTATTTTTTATAGGATATTTAAAAAAATTTCCTAAAAAAAATAGGAAATTTTGAAATTTTTGTTATGGGAAATTTTGAAATTTCCTCTTTTATAGGATATTTTGAAAATTTCCTTTTTTTATAGAAAATTTTGAAATTTTCTTATTTGTATAGGAAATTAGTCTCCTGGGTTATGTTTATGTGTGCCCTTTTGCTCGTGTTTGTGTGTGTAAATATAATGTTTATGTATTTGATAAGAGTCTGTTCGTTAAAACGTATGGAAACATAAATACTTATTATATATTCAAATACACTAACATATATTTCCTTTAATATGCCTGGTTAAAAGTTGTTTCCAATATTTTGATTCCTTGGCTGCTCTCCTACATCCTTTCCCTTTCTAACAGCCTTACAAGTCCCTTTTCTGTTTTCTATTTCCGTTTGACTGCTTATGCTTGTGTTGCCCTGCTTTTCTTTTGGCGTTTTGAAAATTGTCAGACTAAAACGGCTTAAAATCTTTGGAGTATTATCTTAGGTTTATATGTCTTCTGGTGGGCATTAGTGTTCATACAGTTTGGTTGGAGCTTGTTACGAAACTTTTCAATTCTTCTGTTCTTAAAGCCATTAATATGTATGTAAATTATATATTATAAACCATTTATTTGCAATATCTATTACAAATGTAAATATGTTATTTAAGATCTATATTAGCAAATTTATTTTCATTTTGTGGTTTATTAAAAAAGGAAATTTAGATAATTTGAACTTTAAAGCAACAAGTTTTTAAAAAAGGAGTTGTAGGGACTTCAAAAGGATTGAAGCAAAATTTACTAATAAATGAATACTTAAAATTGATGAGTTTGAAAGATAATTTATCAGTTAATTAGAAATTATTATATGTTTTTTGCAGTAAAAAATGTAAATACTGTTCGGTTTGTATAAGCCTTGCAACTGAAAATAGAACCATCCTAGGATCTTTTGTTCAAAACATGACTTTAAATTCTTCATATACGAATATATATTAAAAATCTTATATTCTTAAACGAGCAATAATTGTATATATATATATATATATATATATATATATATATATATATATATATATATATATAACGATTTTGATTAAATTTGAACAGTGGGTGTCTTTTTTATGTTTGGGTCGAGTAAGAAGGGACTTTTGGAAACTTTGCCTCTAAGGGGGTAAAAAGGGGAAAAAACGTTAGATCTCCTAAAGTAATAGACATAGAAACAAAATTGATATTACGTTTTGAACAACTATAAACATAAGTGGACTGGTGTATGGTACTTTTGTGAAACTATGCCAGATAGGGGGTAAAAAGTAGTTTTTTGGTACTATTTATAACCCACACTTATCTTTTGAACCAAAGAATATAGAAATTAACTTTGTACTATTATCAATAAACGTGAAAAAATATTAAACACGTATTTGGTACTTTTTTGATTTCGGGGGCCAAAATGGGTAAAAAAGGTATAAAATAATAACTTAAAATCTCATAAATTAATATGAATAGGAACAATATATTAATATTATTATAAAATGTACTGAATTCAATTGGTACCAAAGAAGTACCAAATATACAGATTGAACTTTTCAAAGATTAGGGGATTAAAAGGGGAACAAATTGGTAATGTTATAACTTTTAAACAAATGAATGTTTGTCTGTCTTAATAGAATAGAATAGTAAACTATCATGTTGTGCTCTTCAGCAAAGTTGTTGCGAATGAGCCAGCGAATTAATTAATTTTCGTTAGGGGGCGCCATTGAAAATTACTCAAAATGATTTAGATGGTAAACTTTGTATTTGTTCATGATATGATATTTAGAAAAGTTGTAGCGCATAAGCCGACGAAGGTTTCTTAGTTGGTATTATCAATTACCGATAGGTGGCGCCACTGAAAATTGCTCAAAGTGAATTAAATCTTAAACTGTGTATTTGATCATGCTACGATCTTAAGCAAAGTTGTTACGCATGAGCCGATGAAGGTTTCTTAGTTTGTATGACCAATTTCCAGCAGGTGGCGCCACTGAAAATTACTCAAAGTGAGTTAAATTGTAATCTGGACATTTCATCATGCTGTGATCTTTAACAAAGTTATTGCGGATGAGCCGACGAAGGCTTCTTAGTTGGTATGACTGATTTCCGACAGGTGGCGCCACTTAAGATTACTTAAAGTTAATTAAATCGTAAAGTATGCATTTGGTCATACTATGATCTTTACCAAAGTTGTTGCGCATGAGCCGACTAGAGTTTCTAAGTTGGTATGACCAATTTCCAAAAAATATTCAAAATGAATTGAACTGTAAATAATGCATATGATCATGTGTTGATCGGACAAAATGAATAAAATGATTTAAAATTAATTGGATATTTGTGTGCGATGTCTTTCCTATAAATCAATTTATTTGGCTAATACTTTATACAACTTTGCTCTGAAATGCTTATCCTAAAGCTCCGAGCAAGGCTCGGTCAACCAGGTACTAATACTTCTTATACATATATGAAAAAATAACATTCAAATATATAATCCGAGATTGGACCATAAAAATTGTTAAAAATTGTACTATAAAACCCTTTGATTAAACTACAAGTTTATAAACCCCTACAATTGAACTATACAAACCCCTTTGATTGAACTACGAGTATACATAAAGATCTACTATTTTACCATACACGATTGTAGTATATAAACATCTACGATTGAACCATTTACGATTGTGCTATATAATGATCTACTGTTGGACCATACACGATTGTACTATAAAATGATCTACGATTAAACCATATACGATTGTATTACATAATGATCTATTGTTGGACTATACACGATTGTACAATATAATGATCTAATATTAGATCATATACGATTGTACTTTATAATGATCTACTATTGGTTCATAAATGATTGTACTATATAATAATCTACTATTTGGCAATACACGATTGTACTATATAATGATCTACTATTGGATCATACACAATTGTACTATATAATGATTTACAATTGGATCATAAATAATTGCACTATATAATGATATATGATTGGATCATACACGATTGTACTATATAATGATGTACTATTGGATCATAAACGATTGTACTTTATAATGATCTACAATTGTATCATAAACAATTGCACTATATAATGATATATGATTGGATCATACACGATTGTACTATATAATGATCTACGAATGAACCATACACGATTGCACTATATAATGATCTACTATTAAATCATACACGATTGTACTACATAATGATCTACTAATGGACCATATACGATTGTACTATATAATGATCTATGATTAGACCATACACGATTGTACTATATAAAGATCTACGATTGGATCATTAACGATTGTACTATATAATGATCTACTGTTGGACCATACACGATTGTACTATATAATAATCTACTATTGGATCATAAACGATTGTACTATATAATAATCTACTATTTGACCATACACGATTGCACTATATAATGATCTACTATTGGATCTTACACGATTTCACAATATAATGATTTACAGTTGGACCATAGATGATTGTAATAAGTATATAATGATCTAATATTGGGTCATACACGATTGTACTGTATAATAATCTACTATTGGATTAAAAGCGATTGTACTATATAATGATCTACGATCTTCGATCTACTATACAAAGATTTACAATTGTCCTATATATTGACCTATGATTATAATCATAGGTCGAGTATATATAGTATAATTATACTATATATACTCGATTAAATTACCTCAAGAATCATGAATCTATAGAAAATATAAAGATATGCGATTGGACAATATGCGACCCAGTCTATGAAAAGGTGGCTTTTGACTCAAAAACAAAATTTCGAAAAATTAGTTAATTTTTCGAAATTTTTAGCTAATTTTTCGAAATTTTGTTTTTGAATCAGTGGCTACCTATTCCCTTTTCATAAACCGGGTCACATATAATTGCGTTCAATTGGACTATATAAAGAAATATAATTGGACTATAGTAAGACCCATGATTGGACTATAATTGAACTATAGTGAGATACTATTTTACTACAATTTGACTATAGTGAAATTTACAGTGGTTTAATATAGGCTTATAGTAAGACCTATTATTGCACAATAATTGGACTATAGTTAGATTGTAAATTGAACTATAATTGGAAACACGATTTGACATTAATTGGACTATAGTAAGTCCTACTATAGGACTATAGTTAGTACTGCTATGGGACTATAGTAAGATATATAATTGGACAATAATTTGACTTAGTTAGATCAACAATTGGATTATAACTGGACACACGACTTAATTTTATTTAAAAGTTAAGCCTAAACGGCTGCAAAACTTTTTGCTCAAATTATGCTTAAAAATTTATGTGACTTTTTTCAGAAAATTTTGAACTTTGTTCTATGATCAGTAAATTCCGGTGCATTTTTTTGCTCAATCTAAAGAATAGACTTTCGCTTTTTACGTGGTTATGGTGGGAGCACCGAGCAAAACCGAGCCAACTTAGTTTTGATCCAAAGAAAAACGAAAACACTGAATTTTGTAGAGCTTTTTTGATTTCCTGATATCTTCTTAACTATATACGAGATAAAGTTATTTTCTGCTGCAGACTAAAGCCAAGGTTTTGTACCTTAATTAAATCGACATTAAGATTAAAGCTGTGAAACTATATTCGATGCATGAGCTACTGAGTTTGATGCAAAATTTCATCACTTTTCGTTTAAGAACATTAAGTACCTTCAATACCTTTTTTATAACACATAAGGTAACGTTTTCTAGAAAACAATTATTTATCCCTAATAAATAGACTCTTCCCTATAGAACTGCGTCAAAGGTGTATTTGTAATCTCCATGAAAACTAGAAAATTCACCAAAGTCATTTCGTTTTTAATGAATGGTGCCGTTGCATCTTCTCTGTTGATGACCGCCTTTACCAAGCTTTCTTTGTGACAACCTTTATTCTTATTATATTATTATTGACTGTGGATCATCAGGCGATCTCTCTTCTTGACAGTCAAATCACCCACTTTTTTGATAGTATTGAATATATGCCTTTAAAGTCCGAGACCTTCAATAAGAAACCAGTTTCATAGGAAGAGTGCACTTAGTCTGCAATCAGACTAAAAAGAAGCTTGCGATATTTTGTGTAAACCTCTTCTTAATTCACAGTTTGCCTTACATAAAAATTTTAGCATTACAAAAATTACAAAACAAATACTTATATTTAACGACTTTATTTGATTTCCTTAAAATATATTATTAATTTTTTTTTTAATTTTTATCCCATTCCAAAATCGTCTGCGGTATTCGAAACACTTTTAACTGACACCTTCAAAATTATCTCATTTAAAATTTCTGCTATAAACCTCAAATTTTGTACCACAAACGCTAATTTACACAAATTGTTTCCAAAATCAATGAATCGAAAAACCAATTAATCCCAAGTGTATAACAATTGTTATGTTCAAAACTTTTTTCATTAAACCCCCACCCGAAAAAAAATGCGTGTTCAACTTGATGAATGTACTAATACATTTGCATGCATTCAAATGTGTGTATGAGTTCATGTTTAAGCATGTCTGATAAAGTCATATACGCTGATTAAAACTTATTTACACATACAAATGTAATCATGGTAGAGCGGTTTGATTTCTGGACAAATGAAAATGGATTTTTATGATTACTTACTTACATAAACGGCCTACATTACAACCCGTTTGGGTCAAAGGCCGAGCATATGTATATTAGAATTCCATGAAAACGTGTGTGTACCTTAGCTATCACTCATTGGATAATCATCTCCATTAGTTGTTTCCGAATTAAAGTAAAGGGATATACATTCCTTTTTGATGGGACTTTTAAAATAGACCAAACTGCTTATCAATGGAAATGCAACAAATTTATATTATAGAGCCTTTGGGGAAAGTCTTTATTTCCTAGCCGGTCTAATGTACTTATTGTATTTCCAATATAAGAATCATATACATTTTCATTAATTTTCTTGTACTTTTCGACATAAGACCATAGACATATTCCGAAAGTATGTAATAACTTCTTGGTTGTGTGTGTGTGTGTGTAAAAAAAAGATTAGAAAAGTTTTTTTTTTCATGTTAATTTTTTAAGACACATTTAACACATGTTCACATCGTTCTTAAGCTGGCAGATTCATAAGCAAAATGCAGACAGCAAAATTGAAGGACCCTACACAAAGATATTTGTCATTATGCGGCAATGAATGACTTTAGGTGCAATTTTCAAAAAATTCACTACTTATAATTCTTCCCATAGTTTTCTAGAATTTTTCTGTTGGTGTAATTGTTGTTCTGTTTGTGTGTATAAACGGAACAACATTTTTCTCTTAATGTTTTGCTGTAAGAGTAGGGCAGCATTTTTCTCTTTATCTACACACTCTCTCTCTGTTGCTGTGAACTTCATATAATCTATTTGTACAACGTATGTGTGAGTATGTTCTTGATCACGTTTGAACGGCAGCAGCTCTTTCTTTACGTCTGCAGAAAATGCTAGAAACTGTCTTTTCTAGTTTATAAGGCCGATGAACGAATATAGTGGAAAGAGTTTTAAGTGAGACGCGTATAAGAGAACAGTGACACTAAGAATATTTGTAACGCAATTTTGTGAAGTGTGTTTAAACATTGAGGATGCTTTCAATAATATCAGAATATGAATAGTCCCCTTTCTTAACACCAACTTAAGCTTAGGAAAATACAATATTTGTAAAAAGTCACAAGAGATACCCGACAGAAGGTGGCTGTATATGAACTCCTAATTTTACAAGCGGTCAATGTCATACTCAATAGATTTGACCAACTGGAAAGATCTACGCTGATGAAATTTCATCACACAATAAGAGACTGGGGATGAATCCTGTGCTAGTATTGGTAAAACCGGAGCTTTGAGAAGTACTCTACACTTAGCCGTCGACATTATGTTATTTTACCCCTTGACCCTTTTCACAAAGTGACGTGGCAACAAAAAGTCTGCTTAGGTTGAATGAGTCAGGTATAGTCAAATACAGACATCTTGGATATACCAGTATTCTATGCTTAACAAGCTTTCACAGCTTTCAGTCAGGGGCGCTTCTGGCGGATTCTTAGTCAAGAAGTTGCTGATCTCGAAATGGATGGATGTCGAGTATAAAGGGACTTTTGGAAACTTTGCTTCTAAGGGGATAGATCTCCTAAAGTAATAGACATAGAAACAAAATTAATATAACGTTTCGAACAACTATAAAAATAAGTGGACAGGTGTTTGGTACTTTTTTGAAACTATGCCCAATGGGGGCTAAAAAGTGGTGAAAGTAGTTTTTTTGGTACTATTTTTAACATACACTTATCTTTTGAAACAAAGTATACATAAATTAACTTTGTTCTAGAATCAATAAATGTGAAAAAAATATTAAATGCGTATTTGGTACGTTTTTGATTTCGGAGGCTAAAATGGGTAAAAAAGGGATAAAATGATAACTTAAAATCTCATAAAGTTATAACAGTAGGAACGAAATATTAACTGTGTTTTTAAAAAATGTACTAATTTCAATTGGTACCAAAGTACTAAATATTCAGATTGAACTTTTTTAAGATTAGGGGATAAAAAGGGGAACAAATTGGTAATGTTATAATGAATGTTTGTCTGTCTGTATATAAAGCACATACAGACAGACAAACATTCATTATAACATTACCAATTTGTAAATAAATAGTAAACTATGCATTTGATAATGTTATGTTCTTCAGCAAATTTGTTGCGCATGAGCCAGCGAAGGTTTTTAAGTCGACATGACTAATTTCCGACAGGTGGCGCCACTGAAAATTACTCAAAATGATTTAGATCGTAAATTGTGTATTTTATTGAGAAAAGTTGTTACGCATGAGGCGACGAAGGTTTCATAGTTTGTGTGACCAATTTATAGCAGGTGGCGCGCCACTGAAAATTACTCAAAGTGAGTTAAATCGTTATCTGCACATTTCATCGAACTGTAAACTATGCATTTGATCATGTGTTGATCGGACAAAATAAATAAAATGATTTAAAAATATTGGATATTTATGTGTGATGTCTTTCCTATATCGAGGGTTTATATTCAAATAGTGATATCTGTAAATTCACAATTTTACAGGAGAACGAAAAAACTGTTTTTTCGTTAACTATAAGATATGTAACTAAACTTTGTTCTACAATATCATTTAAAAAGGGGGCTTAAATTTTAAACAAAATAAGTTTTTATTAATTCCTTATATTCGCGCTTCTATGGTAGATAGCACTATTTACAATTAAAAATATTGTCGTTTCAAATTTTAAAGAAATCAGATAGCATTATTTGAACAAAAAAAAATCCGATATTATGGAAACTAATTGAGGCTTTTATTAAAATATCATGAATTTTTATTGAAATAATAAGTTTTTTGAACAAAACAAGATTTATTATAATTAAATTACATAAAAAACAATAAACAACTACTTTTTTTACACATATTTTAAATTTTCATAAAAAGCATGATATTCTTGGGGAATAACAGTCTTTAACGCTTGTAAATGCTTCCACTTACTTTGTTGAATTGGACCGCCGTATACTTTAATTCTAGTCGAAAGGCTATTATACTCGTCATCAAAATTAACTTTATATTTTACATCACCACTAGGTAGATAGATAAGAGATTTTAATTGTGAAACAGTTGGATCGTTTTTATCCCGACCAGGTCTTATAGATGTGAACCGAATAAGTTTTTTGTCGGTATAGTCTTAAAAAAAATCATAGTTTAGGTAAATAGCATCAAAAGGCATTTTGACTATTTTGCCATCTATTTTCACGGTCTTTCTGGCTTCTTTTGTTACTCTTATGTAATCGTTCGGCACATAAATTGTTTGTTTTTTTAGTTTCATCTCAATCTTGGCATGTGCACTGTCGCACTCCATTTGAGTGTGCCCCTTTTCTAAGTATTTTTGTTAAATTATTTTATTATTTTCTATAGAAAAAATCGACAGTGCATTTGCTAAAAGATGGTTACGATTTTGGTAGCCACAGCCATCGGAGTATATGATGATTGGTAGCGTGTCCGACAAGCAATGGGTCTTTAAGTGATGTATTATGCAGGAAACAAACGTCGATGCTGATAGATCGCCATTGCTTTCGTTCCACCAGTAGTTTGTGCATTGATGTGTTGCTAGATTGTAAACGGTAAAGTTGTGCACCTGAAGACGCTGTTTATAGTAAATGGCAGATGCATTTATGTCAGGACAATGTTTTACTGCTTGTGCATCCATGGTGAATATATGACACTTTCCTTCTAGAGCAGCAACTTTGTCATGTTGCTTTTCTAATTGAGCACGTTCTTTTTTTAAAATATGTGTCTTATATTCATGCAATTCAACTTGTTTAGCTCTAAATCCAACACATGTGTCACATTCGTCTTTACGGGGCTTATATAGAACTATATTTTGCTGTTTAAAAAAATTGTAAAACGTAAAAGAGGATACGGGACGGACCTTATTACTCAAACACTTAGATTTATAGTGCCTATAAACATCGGCTTTAGTTTTAAATGTTGTGGCTATGTATATCTTAGTACTGTCCTTGCGGCAGTAATGACTTTCCATTTTGTCCAGTTTTTCAAAATATTGTTTTAAAAATGTTTGGCAGCCACCCTTTTTAGAATTTTTATTAATTCGCTGTTTTTTATTATAAGACGATGAAACTGGGTTTTTATTGACCAACCAAAAACGTAACATTCCTCTATTTATTCCAAGAGTGGACATGAACATGGATCTACATACTTGGAGAAGTTGGTGATTGTAAGGGAGTTTATACATAAAGGTTCTAGTTCTTTTACAACTTTGTGCTGTACTCCTTTTTTTAGGAGTCTGTGTTACGTGGGCCTTTATAAAAACTTGCTTAGATTCCCAGGATATTCTCCAAAACATTTCAAAAATACTTTTTCTAGCAACGTCATCTAGTTGATGGCAGTGTCTTACGGTACTTTTAAAGCAAGTTTTCGACAAACACGCTGGTCCAATTTCCCTTTGTTTTTTTATTACATTTTGTTAAACAACTTTGTCGACAGTCGAAAATCCTAAATATTGCAGCCCCTTCATACGCTTTTTTACATTTTGCAGTTTTTTTTCTGAACCAGAAAAATGGACCTTTTTTCTTCTACGATAAGAGGCTATATTATGATTGATTTGTTCATTTTCAGAATCTACAGAAGAGTTTTGATTACAATAATAACTGGTACAAATTTTGTACAACAAACCTGTTATAAGATCGTCCTCATCTTCGTTGGATGACATATAATCTATGGCAATACGTTGTAGGGAATTATGGTCCATTTCGTTGGTTTCACAAATTACAATGTATATTTTATAACAGTTTTTATTATTTTCACAAATATTTTTAATGCAGATAGCAGTATTTTTTTTATTAACAAGAAAATGATTGTAGATAGCAAAAACACAATTTATAAAAAAAAAATTGTTTTAGAAAAATTTATTATTTCAAAATTAATATGGCATGTGACATTTAAGTCAAGGAACACGTTTCTATAAAAAAACCATTTTGGTCAAAAGTGCAGATAGCACTATTTGAATCTAAACCCTCGATATATTAATTTATTTGGCTAATACTTTATACAATAAAATATTTGTAAACTTTAAAATTTGCTTGAAATGCTTATTCTAAAGATCCGAGCAAGGCTCGGTCAACCAGGTACTTTCTAAAATTATTTTAAAATCGGCCCAACGGTTAAGAAGTTGCAGATTTGTTTCCAATATTTTTGTCCACCATCCCACTGTGCGATTGTTTGATGATTGTTTGATACTTATTTGATGATTGATTTGCGATTGACTTATGACTGTTCGATGAATTTTAATGATTGCTCTACAACTGTTTAAGGATTGACTGGTAATTATTTAACGTTTGTTTGATGATTGTTTGACTATTGTGGTTGAAATTGTATGATGATTATTAAAGATTGTTTGATGATTGTTAGAAGATTTTTGTTTACTGATTCTTTGTAGATTTTTGACTGTTTGATGATTGCTTTACGATAGTTAAACGATTGACTGGCTGTTGCTTGACGGTTGTTTGATGATTGTTTGACTATTGTTTTTTGATTGTTTGACAATTGACTGGCGATTTTTAAATGATAGCTGACGATTGTTTATTGAAACATTGGCAATTTTTTGATGATTGTTTGACAGCTGTTTATTGATTTGTTTTTATTTTGGATCAACACTCAAGGGATGACTACTACTTGCATTGCGATAGAACTTGAAAATAAGGTTATGGGTAGGAGGATAGAGGAAATAGTGTTTGTGGATATTTGATTTGAAACTTTTGGTATCATAAATGGTAGAAAAAAATTCTGCAGTAAGTTTGTTCCACATTCGTACTGTGCTTCGATCTAGGAACAGCCTTCAATGAACAACAATTTTTTTTTTTTTGGTGAAATTTGTTAGTAATGAAGAGCAAATAAGTACAGGAATTTAGCAAAAAGTGATATGAAGTCATAAAGACTTCGAAGATCTGTAGAGGGCCATTTCGGACAGACCTGAATGGGGTTGCGATGTGCTGGGTAAAAGCTCGAGGGAAGTAGATTTCAAAACTATATTCAGTTGTTTCTTAGTAAAAAATTGACAGCGGGTGAAATGTAGTTGAAATTCATATGAAGTCACTTGGACAACACTTTAAAGCTCTGTTGGGACCATTTTAGACAGACCTTAGTAGAGTTGCGATATGCTAGGTGAAGGCTCTAGGGGAGTGGATTCAAAAATTATATTCAGCATATGCAGATGTTTCTTAGAATATTTGACAGCGGTTGGAATGTAATAAAAAGTGATATGAAGTCAAAAGAATTTTAAAGTTTTGTAGGGGCCATTTCGGACAGACGTCAATGAGGTTATTGATTATATTCACTACAAGACCCAAAGGCAAACACTTAACGTTTGAGGTGTGAATTTGGAAGAATCATGTTTTTTTTACATTGCCAACTTTATGTTGCCTGTTCTAGAGTCAGTATCTCCAACCGTTTGTTTGTTCACTAAAAGTTCACTAAAAATCCTATTCTATAATGGAGATAATTAGTTTTTCAAGATCAAAGGTTGTCAAAAAGAAAACAGAACAAAAAAATCGTAGACAGAGTTACCGTTTTTATACTCTTAGCTAAAGTTGGTAGTTTTTTCAATGTGTAGTTCTATTGTTAAAAAAAGTTTTCTATTCCTTTTTTTACATATTTTTCTCAAAAATTTTTTACCCGAAAAGATTTTTAGTATTAATTTTCTATTAAAATTTCTGACCAATTGTCAATATATTTTGGAAATAAATATCCAATAAATTACAAGGTTGCGTAATTGTTAATCAATTCATTTCTTTAAGTAGAGTAATATGATGGATTTTGTAAAAGAGTAGAATGATGCTAATGTAAGCCAATAGATGGACCTTGGACTTATAGATCAAAAAATCAATTGTTAACTTATTGAGCTAGTTTTTGTATTTGTTAAAATTAAAAATATCCTCCTTTAAGTCGACTTGGTCTACCTTCAATTTTTTCTTCTTGTAAAATTACTTTTTTCCTAATAATCTTGTCTTGACTTTATTACAAAAACACATGCTTTTTCATATTGTTTTCATTTCTGCAGATGATTTTATTTGCCTTATAAATTACTTTTTTTTGTTGTTGTTTGTGGTAAAATTTTCTTTAAGTTGTTATTTATTTGCATAAAGTTTTTACTTGTTATTTTTTTATGTATAAATTTGTATTTTTTGAAATTCGTTAATACTTCATATGAAATTGTATTATCATGGAAAGAATAACATATTCATTCAAAGAAACGCAATTATAATTAATACTTAGTATAGTAATATTATATATGTATGTATATATATATTACACTTGCAATAATATGGCGTAAGCTTAACAACTTTATTAAGCCAACACATGCCTAGAGGTTTATGGGGGTAATTTGAAATGTATAGACAGAAATTATTATTTACACATAATATACATATGTATGTATGTGTGTATGTTTGTATGTATGTATGTATATTAACACAAAACTTATTATGTAAGTTTTAATTCTAGAATATTGCATTAAGTATTTGTTAAGAATGTGTTAAAAGAATTATTGTTGTATAAAACAAATGTTTCTGACAAAAACGACTTAAGGCAAAATAATAATTTCTTAAGTTCTTTAGCGTAAATCCATATAATTTACTTTATGACTTTAGCTTGATATCTTAAATTACAATTTTATTCATTATCATAACAATTGATGTGTTATATTTAATTGAAATAATCTATGAAATTGATACAAATTCATTGAGTTTATTTTTAATTTGATATTTCTTTATTGTTTTATCATCCATAGCATTAATCATACGCGGAGGTGTAATTGAATATAATTTTCATCCTCAGGATATGCTTTACTTTTTATTGCGTTTCATGTGATATAAGAAATAACATATGTGGCGTATACTTGTTTTATTTTGAATAAAATAATTATATATTGCTCATACGCAATGTGTGTATTTTTGAGAATACTGATAAATAGAATTAAAAATACAAGTAAAATAAAGATAGTAATTGGATAATGAAAAGTGATAAAAAAAATTGAAAATAATTTGATATTTAGTTAATTTAAGCGATGCAAAAAGGATACAATTCACTACTATTTACCCAATTTTAACATAATATAATATTTAAACGTCGATTTTGTCTATCATGATTCATAATCACGCAGGCTGTAAAGCAGAAGTTAAACATTTGGACATTTTTTAACGTGTATGAAGGGATTTTTTAAAATACTTTTATTTTTAATGTTCTAATTTTGAGAATTTTAACAAATTTATATATTGTTTTTGCATTATCTTCTTCTTCTGTTATCCTTGACTCCCAGTGGAGCATAGGGCCTCAACCATCCTTTTATATCGAACTCTATTGCGAGATGTTAGGCATATATCATTCCATGAATAGTTTGCTGCTTGTAACTCCGCATCAATTGACCTTCTCCACGTTCTAGCAGGTGCACCAACACGACGGCCGCTTCCTTGTGGATTCCAACGAAGCGCTTGTCGAGCAATGTTGGTATTTGGCCTTCGAAGTGTGTGGCCTATCCATCGCCATTTCCGTTGACATACCTCTATAGAAGAAGGGATTTGGTTTGTAGCGTTTGGTAGATCTTCATTTCTTATTCGATTTGGCCACCATATATTAAGGATTTGCCGCAAGTATTTGTTTGCAAAGGTTTGCAGGCGCTTATCGATGGCATTTGTGCGTTTCCAAGTTTCGCAGCCGTAATACAAGATGGACTTGACATTCGAGTTATATATTCGTAACTTAGTTGTTGTTGATATTTGCCGAGATTTCCATATAGTTCGGAGACTGCCGAATGCAGATTTTGCCTTATTAATACGCGATTCAATATCCTCATCGGCGCCACCTTTTGTAGATACCAAACTACCAAGATAATTAAAGGTACCTACACAACCAATACCCTCGTTATCCACATTGATGTGTGGCGACGGGTTTGCGCCATAGCCTCCAGGCATAATCTTTGTCTTGGAGATATTGATTTCCAGCCCAGCTGCCCGAGATTCAACAGTAATAGCGCTAGTGTTTTCTTGAAGGTGAGCTGGTCTTTGGCTTAGAAGACATACGTCATCGGCGTATTCCAAGTCCTCGAGTTGCTTAAATGGTGTCCATTGGATACCACGTCTACCATTCAGTGCCGTGCGCATTATATTGTCGATGACAAGGATAAAAAGTATAGGTGATAATATACATCCTTGTCTTACTCCAGTAGTAACTTCGAACGGATTCGATAATTTACCTCTATGTAGAACCCGGCATTTAAAGTCCACGTACATTGCCCGAATTAAGTTCAGAATTTTCGTTGGATAGCACCTGTTGACACTGTCGAAGGCCTTCATAAAGTCGATAAACGCTAGATAAATGGGGGTGCGGAATTCATTACATTGCTCCAATACTATTCTTACTGTGTTGATTAGATCAACACAAGATCTATTCTCTCGGAACCCAAACTGATTTTCGCGGAGTGTTTCAGAAACTGCGTCAGACATTCTATTCAAAATTACTCGACTTAGTTTTTTGCTCGGTATTGGAAGAAGTGTTATTCCCCTGTAGTTATTGCAGTCTTTGGAGTCACCCTTTTTTGGTATTTTGACTAGTATACCTTCATTCCAGGAGGTTGGTAGAGCTTCTTCTTCCCATATTTTACGCACAAATGGGTGCCACAGTCTCGCCGATCCTTCAACGTCACATAAAAGCATCTCCGCTGATATATTGTCATTTCCCGGGGCCTTGTTACGCTTAAGGCTTTTAATGGCATTCTTCACTTCTTGTAATGTAGGTGGGCTGTCTAAAATTCCACTGAATAAACAGTCATGGTTGGTTTCATTTTGCACTTCCGTCAGCGGTTCTAATCCAATGGGATTGTTTAATGTTGACTGGAAGTGTTCCATCCATCGTATTAATTGTTCATCCGGGGTTGAGAGAAGTGTACCGCTACTACTCAGAATGGGACTATTGGTGTAGGTAGGTTTGCCACACAACGCCCTTGATATATTGTATAAGGTCCTCATGTCGCCTTTATTTGCAGCTGGCTCAGCTTGGCTTGCTTGTTCATCTACCCACATTCTCTTGTCCCTCCTTGCAGACCTTTTTATTCTGTTGAACAGGTCACGGTACATTGTGTTAAGCTCTTCAACATCAGCGTTTGCATTTAGACTCGCATTTTTTATGGTTTTACGTTGTTGAACCAGGTCCCATGTTGCTTGGGTGAGCCATACTTTCCTTTTATGGTCTTTAAAACCTAACGTTTGTTGATCAACCTCATTGTATGTCTGAGTGATACTTTGCATTATCTAACTAACTTAAAATTGAATTTATTTGAAAATCACAAAATTTAAAATCAAATAAAATTATCTTTAAGTCGTTTTAAAACCACCCAGTAGTTTTAAAATTTAATGGCCACATCTATTCCCTTTTATCATTTATTGGCATTCAAGTGCATTTATGTTGGAATTTCGGCTATTTCCGTAAGTGTTTTGTATGGGAGCTATGGTTGAATGTGAACCTATTTCGATGAAATTTTACTTGCTGCCTTGAAAAAACTTCTATATACCAAATTTTTTAATCATAGCTATTATAATTTGTCATTTATTGGCAAATTAGCGATTAACCTAGACGAGGTTATACGGGAGCTAGGGTCAAATGTGAACCAACTTTGCCCAATTCTTTTTCTCAGAATGAAGAATATCTTTGCCTTTTCGTTTAGGCGTTATTGTGATTCGAATAGATTATTAGACATACAGACACTATATACATCAACTTTGGTTTTTGAGCAAATATTAAGGAAATTAGAGAAATATTAAAAATTAAAAATTTTTTCATCGACATGTTAATGCAGAGAGATGGAATAATAAAATTCAACAAAGTTGAGGTTGATATCTTACACGTTTTTGTCAAACCTGCGATTTAAGATCGTCGAATTTAGCAAAAATGTAATTTGAGTTTCATTTTCAATAAAACAAATACTGAATATTATTGCTCAGACTATGAAGAACGTATACTTTAGCTTTTTTTGAAATTGTATAAGCTTAATCCTTTTCTCATAGGGATCAAAGGTCAAAATTGTTCATGGCAAAATATCAGAATATTATGAATTTATAATTCATAAATAAATATTTTAGATTGTGACAGTTGGAAAAATTTCAAATTTCAAAAATTAAGTTCAATTAACTTATACCTAATAAAGTTTTGTTTGTTTTGTTATTGTTCTATATTTACATTGACTTTTTGTTGTTGTTTCTAATTTCTTATTTTTAAGGAAGGTTATATTGTCAAGGGTTAGGATGATAATGATGTATATTACATTACTTTTAGCAGATATAAAGCTAACTTGACAAACTATAGGGTCGATAAAACTGTGGTGGACTCTTAAATTAAACAAAATATACTCTTATCATTGTAGTGTCATGTTACTACGTTTTTAGTTTTGGTAAATGTTTATAATACTCTTTTTTGCATAAATTTATGTTGCATATGAATAAATAAATAGAGATTTACGCTTATATTTTCAAAGCACTTAAAACAGGTTTACTCTTTTTTTTACTCTCTTTTTTCTGCAAAGTCGATAACTATGTGGAGCACCTACGTCTTCAAAAATGAGAGACAAACAGAGAGTAATTTTGTTTGAATATTCTCTTTTTTTATTGAAAAACAAATAGTAGATGGTACTGTTTCAAAAGAAATATTCAACAATTTATGCTGCAAAATTTTGGGTCGTTAATACAATTTTTTATATGAGATTTACTTTTAATTTGGAAAAAACTCACAATATTTGTGTCATTCTCTTTGTACCATGAATGTCAAATATACTTTAAAAGTAGTATTGGATTATCTAAAATGTATTTCTCCATTTTTGTCAATAGATGATATTTTTTGAAAAATTTTTAAAAAATTTTTGAAAAATTTCCAATAAAAATCGGAAATTTTTTTGAAAAATTTCCTATAAAAATAGGAAATTTTTGAAAAATTTACTATAAAAATAGGAAATTTTTTGAAAAATTTCATATAAAAATAGGAAATTTTTTGAAAAATTTCCTATAAAAATAGGAAATTTTTTGAAAATTTTCCTATAAAAATAGGAAATTTTTTGAAAAATTTCCTATAACAATAGGAAATTTTTGAAAAATTTCCTATTATAATAGGAAATTTTTGAAAAATTTCCTATAACAATAGAAAAATTTTTTGAAAAATTTCCTATAAAAATAGTAAATTTTTTGAAAAATTTCCTATAAAAATAGTAAATTTTTTGAAAAATTTCCTATAAAAATAGTAAATTTTTTGAAAAATTTCCTATAAAAATAGTAAATTTTTTGAAAAATTTCCTATAAAAATAGTAAATTTTTTGAAAAATAGTAAATTTTTTGAAAAATTTCCTATAAAAATAGTAAATTTTTTGAAAAATTTCCTATAAAAATAGTAAATTTTTTGAAAAATTTCCTATAAAAATAGGAAATTTTTTGAAAAATTTCCTATAAAAATAGGAAATTTTTTGAAAAATTTCCTATAAAAATAGGAAATTTTTTGAAAAATTTCCTATAAAAATAGGAAATTTTTTGAAAAATTTCCTATAAAAATAGGAAATTTTTTGAAAAATTTCCTACGAAAATAGGAAATTTTTTGAAAAATTTCCTATAAAAATAGGAAATTTTTGAAAAATTTTCTATAAAAATAGGAAATTTTTGAAAAATTTAATATAAAAATAGGAAATTATTGAAAAATTTCCTATAAAAATCGGAAATTTTTTGAAAAATTTCCTATAAAAATCGGAAAATTTTTGAAAAATTTCCTATAAAAATCGGAAAATTTTTGAAAAATTTCCTATAAAAATCGGAAAATTTTTGAAAAATTTCCTATAAAAATCGGAAAATTTTTGAAAAATTTCCTATAAAAATCGGAAAATTTTTGAAAAATTTCCTATAAAAATCGGAAAATTTTTGAAAAATTTCCTATAAAAATAGGAAATTTTTGAAAAATTTCCTATAAAAATAGGAAATTTTTGAAAAATTTCCTATAAAAATAGGAAATTTTTGAAAAATTTCCTATAAAAATAGGAAAGTTTTGAAAAATTTCCTATAAAAATAGGAAAGTTTTGAAAAATTTCCTATAAAAATAGGAAATTTTTGAAAAATTTCCTATAAAAATAGGAAATTTTTTAAAAATTTCCTATAAAAATAGGAAATTTTTTAAAAATTTCCTATAAAAATAGGAAATTTTTGAAAAATTTCCTATAAAAATAGGAAATTTTAGAAAAATTTCCTATAAAAATAGGAAATTTTTGAAAAATTTTCTATAAAAATAGGAAATTTTTGAAAAATTTACTACAAAAATAGGAAATTTTTTGAAAAATTTCCAATAAAAATAGGAAATTTTTTGAAAAATTTCCAATAAAAATAGGAAATTTTTTGAAAAATTTCCAATAAAAATAGGAAATTTTTTGAAAAATTTCCTATAAAAATAGGAAATTTTTTGAAAAATTTCCTATAAAAATAGGAAAATTTTTGAAAAATTTCCTATAAAAATAGGAAATTTTTTGAAAAATTTCCTATAAAGATAGGAAATTTTTTGAAAAATTTCCTATAAAAATAGGAAATTTTTTGAAAAATTTCCTATAAAAATAGGAAATTTTTTGAAAAATTTCCTATAAAAATAGGAAATTTTTTGAAAAATTTCCTATAAAAATAGGAAATTTTTTGAAAAATTTCCTATAAAAATAGGAAATTTTTTGAAAAATTTCCTATAACAATAGGAAATTTTTTGAAAAATTTCCTATAAAAATAGGAAAATTTTGAAAAATTTCCTATAAAAATAGGAAATTTTTGAAAAATTTCCTATAAAAATAGTAAATTTTTTGAAAAATTTCCTATAAAAATAGGAAATTTTTTGAAAAATTTCCTATAAAAATAGGAAATTTTTTGAAAAATTTCCTATAAAAATAGGAAATTTTTTGAAAAATTTCCTATAAAAATAGGAAATTTTTTGAAAAATTTCCTATAAAAATAGGAAATTTTTTGAAAAATTTCCTACGAAAATAGGAAATTTTTTGAAAAATTTCCTATAAAAATAGGAAATTTTTGAAAAATTTTCTATAAAAATAGGAAATTTTTGAAAAATTTAATATAAAAATAGGAAATTATTGAAAAATTTCCTATAAAAATCGGAAATTTTTTGAAAAATTTCCTATAAAAATCGGAAAATTTTTGAAAAATTTCCTATAAAAATCGGAAAATTTTTGAAAAATTTCCTATAAAAATCGGAAAATTTTTGAAAAATTTCCTATAAAAATCGGAAAATTTTTGAAAAATTTCCTATAAAAATCGGAAAATTTTTGAAAAATTTCCTATAAAAATCGGAAAATTTTTGAAAAATTTCCTATAAAAATAGGAAATTTTTGAAAAATTTCCTATAAAAATAGGAAATTTTTGAAAAATTTCCTATAAAAATAGGAAATTTTTGAAAAATTTCCTATAAAAATAGGAAATTTTTGAAAAATTTCCTATAAAAATAGGAAAGTTTTGAAAAATTTCCTATAAAAATAGGAAAGTTTTGAAAAATTTCCTATAAAAATAGGAAATTTTTGAAAAATTTCCTATAAAAATAGGAAATTTTTTAAAAATTTCCTATAAAAATAGGAAATTTTTTAAAAATTTCCTATAAAAATAGGAAATTTTTGAAAAATTTCCTATAAAAATAGGAAATTTTAGAAAAATTTCCTATAAAAATAGGAAATTTTAGAAAAATTTCCTATAAAAATAGGAAATTTTTGAAAAATTTTCTATAAAAATAGGAAATTTTTGAAAAATTTACTACAAAAATAGGAAATTTTTTGAAAAATTTCCAATAAAAATAGGAAATTTTTTGAAAAATTTCCAATAAAAATAGGAAATTTTTTGAAAAATTTCCTATAAAAATAGGAAATTTTTTGAAAAATTTCCTATAAAAATAGGAAAATTTTTGAAAAATTTCCTATAAAAATAGGAAATTTTTTGAAAAATTTCCTATAAAAATAGGAAATTTTTTGAAAAATTTCCTATAAAAATAGGAAATTTTTTGAAAAATTTCCTATAAAAATAGGAAATTTTTTGAAAAATTTCCTATAAAAATAGGAAATTTTTTGAAAAATTTCCTATAAAAATAGGAAATTTTTTGAAAAATTTCCTATAAAAATAGGAAATTTTTTGAAAAATTTCCTATAAAAATAGGAAATTTTTTGAAAAATTTCCTATAAAAATAGGAAATTTTTTGAAAAATTTCCTATAACAATAGGAAATTTTTTGAAAAATTTCCTATAAAAATAGGAAAATTTTGAAAAATTTCCTATAAAAATAGGAAATTTTTGAAAAATTTCCTATAAAAATAGGAAATTTTTGAAAAATTTCCTATAAAAATAGGAAATTTTTGAAAAATTTCCTATAAAAATAGGAAATTTTTGAAAAAATTCCTATAAAAATAGGAAATTTTTGAAAAAATTCCTATAAAAATAGGAAATTTTTGAAAAAATTCCTATAAAAATAGGAAATTTTTGAAAAATTTTCCTATAAAAATAGGAAATTTTTGAAAAATTTCCTATAAAAATAGGAAATTTTTGAAAAATAGGAAACATTTCAAAACAACCCTTTATTGGAATTCTATATAAATTTTATCACCAGGAGCCAAACCGCCACATTCTATGTCGATCGAAAACTCAGACTTTCAAGCAAATATTGTAAACATGCCTTAGGGAATTTTAAAAAATGTACTCTATTTTGCAAAAAGTTAAATAAAATTTGTTTGTCAAAACATTTAGTTTTTATGAAATTCTTTTATTATCAGGGAACTTTTGACAATTAAGTTTCAATGAACCTTGTAAGTTATATATTATTTGGATTATCCTAAAAGTATGCTATAAAAATGTTTTTGAAATATGTTACATTTTAAACTTTGGGAAAACTGAACAATTTTTCAAAATATTACTAACGATGGAAAACATATATTGAGAAAATCTATATTATAAAATATTAGTTGGATAATACCCTGTAGTAAAACTGGGATCATATGTCTCCATGTCAACACTTTGTGTAACATCAATTCCAATGTCCCCACTTTTAGTTCAGTACTGAAATAGTGAATATATAGAGACTACTATTCTAGTATATATAAGGTGACATTGTCAACGAATGTGTCAACATATATGTATATCAATAGGCCCCGATTTGATCCCAATGTCTCCATTTGGACCAAAAGAACTACAAAGTCAATACTAAGTAAATAGTGGTAATGTCTACTGGTAGATTTCGTAGGAACTCTAAATGTTAAATGTCAATAGTAGATAACATTGGATGGGGCAAAATAGGCAAGTAGTACTGGAGACATTGTCAGTAGCAAAACAGTATTGTTTCTCTGACGGCATTTACTGCAGGGTACTGTTGCTTAAGAGAAATGATAATGGACTGTTTAAAGAGAAATTCTATCTTTTTAACAATAAAGTCGGGTTTTATTTTGCTGATTCTCTTACGTTAGGGCAATAGTAAAGTTTTAACTCTGAAATTTTTTTTTATTCTATAAACGAAGTCAATAATTATATATAGTTTCTGTTTTTCTGACGCTCCTTTGCAGCAGAAATGTTTTTATATTTGAGAGACAAAAAGAGACACAGTCTTTTTTGCAATTTATTTTATTTTGAGGAAGGTTATAAGCAAAGGTACGTTAGAGTGGCTCAAAAAACAACTTGCCTTGGTCATCCCAAAAATTCAGTTTTTGGTTGATTTTTTTCCTTAAATAGCTAGAACATGTGAAAAAGCTATTGCCCTGAATTATATGTATGTTTTTTGTATCGTTGAAATAGACCTCTAGAGATGCATTTACAAATATTACAAATATAATCTAAACTAGATGATACTGTTCTATGGGATTAACTTCTAAAATTTGAAACAATATTTTATAGCTAATTTTTGTAACTGCTTATTAATCGTTTGCTATATTCTGCAAGAAAAGTCGATAATAAGGTTTTTTACTATTTTCACTCTTCTTTGCAGGAACAATGTCTTAATAAATAAGAGACAAATAAAGAGTAAATAAATATTCATATAGCGGCGAGAGTTCTCGCGTAAAGAGAAAAGATAAATGTCATTATAATACTAACTTAGTAACGGTCTGTAACATTATTTGTTGTAAACAAAGTCGATAATATTGTTTTTATGTTGGTTCATCTTAGCAGCAAGGATATACTTAATTATTAGTGAGAAACATATAAACAATTAAGGGAGTGTTTGTCTATTAAATGTGTAGACTTTTCGTGTAGAGTTTTCTCTTAAGAAAGGCAAACCTATACATTGTAGTGCCAAATACATATACAAAACTTAGTTTCATATTAATTCTTGACTGCATATTTTGTCGTAACGAAATTCTGACAAGCCTTTGCTTAGAGCCTAGAATTGAACTGAGAACAGCAGTCGACAGAATCAGTGTCAATGTGTCAACATATCTCAATATATGTGTACAAAATTCACAAACATACACTTAAGAATAAATTGATAAGTATGTTTGTATGTTTTTAAAGAGTACAACAACACTTGTTGACATTTTTATTAAAATGTAAATATTCAGCAGTTTCATATTAAAGGACTATATAAAAGGTCTATATTAGTAAAAATAAAAGTAACAGTCGTTTAACCCGCCATTAAAAAGAATGGAAAATTTAATTCTACACCATTTTCAATTGAAATTGAGAAATATTCAATTGAAATTGAGAATATTCAATTGAAATTGAGAAATTTTCAATTGAAATTGAGAATTTTCAATTGAAAATGAGAAATTTTCAATTGAAATTGAGAATTTTCATTTGAAATTGAGAAATTTTCAATTGAAATTGAGAATTTTCAATTAAAAATGAGAAATTTTCAATTAAAATTGAGAAAACCCTAATTGGAAATGAGAAACATTCAGTTCAAATTGAGAAATTTTCAATTGAAATTGGGAATTTTTGAATTGAAATTGAGAAAAGCCCAATTGAAAATGAGAAATTTTCAATTGAAATTGAGAATTTTTAAATTGAAATTGAGAATTTTTCAATTGAAATTGAGAAAAGCACAATTGAAAATGAGGTTGAATTTTTTAATTGAAATTGAGAATTTTTCAATTGAAAATGAGAAATTTTCAATTGAAATTGAGAAATTTTCAATTGAAATTGAGAAATTTTAAATTTAAATTGAGAATTTTTCAATTGAAATTGAGAACACCCCAAGTGGAATTTCAACCTCATTTTCAATTTAGGTTTTCTCAATTTCAATTCTAAAATTCTCAATTTCAATTGAAAATTTCTCATTTTATATGAAAATTTCTCATTTTCAATTGAAAATTTCCCATTTTCATTTGAAAATTTCTCAATTCCAATTGAAAATTTCTCAATTTCAATTAGAAAAATCAATCTCATTTTCAATTGAAAAATTCTCAATTTAAATTTACAAATTCTCAATTTCAGTTGAAAATTTCTCATTTCCAATTAGGATTTTCTCAATTTCAATTTACAAATTCTCATTTTCAATTGAAAAATTCTCAATTTTAATTGAAAATTTCTCAATTTAAATTGAAAATTTCTCATTTTCAACTGAAAATTCTCAATTTCAATTGAATATTCTCAATTTCAATTGAAAAGTCTCAATTTCAATTGAAAATTTCTCAATTTCAATTGAAAATTCTCAATTCCAATTGAATATTTCTCAATTTCAATTGAAAATTCTCAATTTCAATTGAAAATTTCTCAATTCAATTTGAAAATTTCTTAATTACAATTGAAAATGGTGTAGTACTTCCACGTACATAAGAGTAATGGGCAAAAAAATAAATGAAATTATTGGTCAGCACCTTGCGGAAAATCTTCAAATACTACAAATTATATCTGTGGCTTGGTGCTAAAAGGGCCAATGTCATAAAAACTAGTTTTGAGAAAATTAGAAATGAAATTCTTATAAGATTTTGTTTTTCTTACAGCTCAGCTAATTTGCAAGTTTCGCTCATAAAATTTGGGTTAGACATGTATTATGATCCTACAGAGGACAAGGTAAAATTAATTCTTTGAAAAAGATACAAATTAAGAAGAACAAGTTAGAGTGTTATATTCGGCTGTGCCGAATCTTATATACCCACCATCAAGTTGTGTTAAATTTAGAAATATATCTGATATATCTACGAGGGTGCAGCTAATTCAAAAGGTGGACCAAATTCGAAAAAAAGTTGTTACGCTTGGTTATTAAAATATTCGGTTGCAGGAGCTTTATAGTTCAACATTTAAAAGTACGTAAGCGATTTCCCTGGTATTTACTTTGAACAAAATTCGGTATCGTAACCATGTATGGTTTTACATTAATAAGTTGTTAAATGCTTTTCGTTTAGCTTAATATTTAGTTAAGACAAAGATACTGATAGTAATACGTAAATATATTTTGTTAGGAGTTCTGAATGCATCTGCCGTATATAAAGTCAGGACATTGGTGCAATCTTAATGCGCTGCTTGTACCTCCGAATCTTTTTAATTGTAGATGTAACAAGTAGGAGTGTTATATTCGGCTGTGCCGAATCTTATATACCCACCATCAAGTTGTGTTAAATCTAGAAACATATCTCATATATCTATGAGGGTGCAGCAAATTGAAAACTTGGACCAAATTGGAAAAAAGTTATTACGCTAGTTAGTATTTTTGGTAAAATATTTGGAATAACTTCGGTTGCAGTAGCTTTATAGTTCAACATTCAAAAGTATGTAAGTGGTTTCACTAGTATTTATTTACTTTGAAAAAAATTCGTTATCGTAACAGGGTATGGTTTTACATTAATAAGTTGTTAAATACTTTCGTTTAGCTTAATATTCAGTTAGGATAAAGTAGTTGATAGTAATACGACTGGTCCATATATTTTGCTAGGAGTTCCTAATGCATCTACCATATACATAATCTTAATATGCTGTTTGTACCTCAGAATCTTTTTGATTGTAGATATAAACAAGTAAGAGTGTTATATTCGGCTGTGCCGAATCTTATATACCCACCATCAAGTTGTACGAGAGTGCAGCTAATTCAAAATGTTGACCAAATGTGGTATTGTTGGTAATATATTTGGACTAAATTCGGTTGCAGTGGTATAGTTACTATAGTTTAATATCAGAAAGTATTTTAGTAGTTTCCCTAGTATTAACCTTGGAGAAAATGCTGTTCCATAACCGAATATAGTTTTACATTAATAAGTTGTCTCGTTGTGCCATAAACAGGTTGATAGCAACACGGCA
The DNA here is from genome assembly GCA_933228675.1 of Stomorhina lunata. Lineage (NCBI taxonomy): Eukaryota > Metazoa > Arthropoda > Insecta > Diptera > Rhiniidae > Stomorhina > Stomorhina lunata. The sequence continues at coordinate 51,101,679 of OW121743.1, read as the reverse complement.
GGTTCATATATTTGGTAAGGAGTTCCTGATGCTTCTACCGTGTATAAAGTCTGGACCTAACATTAATTGATAGCTATCTTATTTCGTAGACGCAATCTTAATATACTGAATGTACCTCCAAATCTTTTTGATTGTAGATATAAAAAGGGGATGTTATATATATAAGAACTATAGCCAAATGTTGACCGATTGTTACAAAATTTTACTTACTGGATGGTATTAATATAAATATTTGTGCAAAATTTAGTGGCCATAGCTGACATAGTTTATAATTTAATAGCTTTTAACTGGCGTTTTTGGCATTTTTGTGGTTACCGGGAGCGGTTTTTATATGAAAGCTATGGTCAAAAATGGACCGATTCCTATAAAATTTGACATACTGACTGAAAGTTGCATAAAACTTCTCTGTTCTAAATGTAGTAGTCATATATTTTACAATTTTATTCAATTTGTTAGCATAAATGTGATTCCCGGGGCAGGGTTATATAGGAGCTCTAACTAAATGTGAACCGATTTTACCCATTTTCAGCATACAATTTTTATAATATATCGAAAATATTATTGCTAAATTTTGTCTCTCTAGCTCTTGCAGTTAAGGAACTATCGCGCTTTTCTCTGACGGAGAGACGGACATAATCCGTGTTTCTTTTTGTATTTATGTGTTTCCATAAGTTTTTTATATGGGAGCTATGGTAAAATAGTTACCGATTGTAACAAAATTTTGCACACTGGCTGGCATTCACATAAGACTTCCTTTCGTAAAATTTTGTTGCTGTAACCCTATTCGTTAAGTCGCTATCGAGCTTTTATCTGACGGACAGACGGACATAAACCCCCCTTTCTTTTTGTATTTTTGTGTTTCCGTAAGTTTTTTATATGGGAGCTATGATCAAATGGTGACCGTTTGTGACACTGGTTGGCATTGACATAAGACCTCCTCGTGCTAAATTTAGTTGTTATATCGGTTATAGTTTTAGATTAATTGGCATTTAAGTGTATTTTAGGTGAAATTTTGGCTGTTTCCGTAAGTTTTTTGTATGGGAGCTATGACTAAATGTGAACCGATTTTGATGAAATTTTATATGCTATGCCTAGGGCTTATGCAAAACTTCTATATACCAAATTTTATCATCATAGCTATTATAGTTTGTCATTTATTAGCAAATAAGCGATTAGCGTAGGCGAGGTTATACGGGAGCTATGGTCAAATATTAACCGATTTTGCCCAATTTCAATACCAAAATTTTTTCAGTGATGAAGAATGTTTTTATTAAGTTTCATTGAGTTATCTCCTTTCGTTTAGGCGTTATCGTGATTTCAACAGACAGACGAACATCGCTCAATCGTCTTAGAATTTCATAAGGATTCAGAATATATATCGTTTTTGACTTTTGGGCCAATATTAAGGAAATCACAAACGGAATAACAATTCCAATATACCTCCATTTTTTTTGATGGTGGGTATAAAAAGGGGATGTTATATATATAAGAACCATAGCCAAATGTTGACCGATTGTCACAAAATTTTAAACATTGGCTAGTATTTACTTATATAAAGCTTATTCTTGTAAAATTTAATGGCCATAGATATCATAGTTTCTAATTTAATAGCTTTTAACTGGCCTTTGTATTATGTTTGACATAATACTTCCTTGTGTTAAATTTAGTGACCAAAGCTATTACATGTTATCATTTATTGTGTATTTTAGATAGAGCTTAGGCTGTTACCGATTTGGATGAAATTGTATATGCTGCCTAGTGTTTATGTACAAATTATATATACAAAATTTTATCATCATAGCTATTATAATTTGTCATTTATTAGCAAATAAGCAATTAGCCTAGACGAGGTTATATGGGAGCTATGGTCAAATGTGAACCGATTTTGTCTGATTTCAATACCAAAATTTTCCATGAAGTGAAGAATATTTATGCTAAATTTCAGTGACCTATATCCTTTCGTTATGGTTTTATCGTGCCGAAAACAGATAGACAGATATACGGATAGACGGACAGATAGATGGACATCGCTCAATCGTCTTAGAATTTTATAAGGATTCAATATCCCTTTTGGTTTTTGAGCCAATATTAAGGAAATTACAAACGGAATGACAATTTCAATATATCCCCCATTCTATTTGATGAGCCTAAAATCATGCAATACTTTTTATGTTTGATGTTTCTTTGAAATATTGAGCTGAAATTTCATGTGACTTTTTTTATAAAATTTATAACTTTGTTCAACAGTTTAAAATATTTTATTTATTAAATCGAAAGAATACATTTCCACCTTTTATTTGATTGTAACCAGAGCAAAAATCAAGACAAAGCTAACTTTCTTTTTTTCCAAGAAAATTAAAAAAACTGCACTTTTAAGTGCCATTATGAAAACTTAAAAATCTTGTGAACTGTTATAGGTTTCCAATATACTTATATATTTTTTTAAATTTATTTGGAAAAATCACATTTTTAGCATATTTTTACAGTAAACATATATCGCAAAAACAAATTATGTAACCGAACCATTGAAGTTCATGAAAATTTAAGGCAGTTTAAATATACAGAATTTCATTTAGGTGACTTTGCCACGTTACTCAGGGGAAAAAATAAAAAAAATAAAAAATCTATTGATGCATTCCCTTAACTAAGCAGTTCTCTACAAAAATGCATCATTATATTTTTGATATTTTATACTCGAAAATATATATTTTGCAAGCAAAATCCCAGTGTGAGACGAACAGGCAGACGGACAGACGGTCAATTGTTCAAGAATTTCATAAGGATTCAGAATTATTATCCCTTTTGATTTTTGAGCCAATATTAAGGAAGTTACAAACGGAATGACAATCTCAATATAACCCCAATTCTTTTTGATGGTGGGTATAAAAACAATATTTAAACTTGATGAATTTCATCTTTTGAACGAAACAAAGAGGAACCAAAATGCTATCGGATCGAATAAAAATACTAGGAAAAGTTTTATTTTCATACGTTCGTGACCTCAGGAAATGCCCATATGTCTATTTTTAACACATACCTTTACAGAGCATCGAATAATAAATGTCTATCATGTGTGGAGATATTTTGTATAAATAAATACAAATACACATATCGTCACCTGAAATGCAAGAGGGCGTAACTAACACCAAAATTACAATTGATTTTGTGATTGATTATGACACAGCAACCCAAAATACAAAAATTGTTTATGCATATGGTCAAAAATAGGTTTTGTTTTGTTCACTAAAAACCAAAGGTTTAAAATGTTGCTCAAAATTTGTATTGTAGTTAAGCCCTTTTGTTTTTTTTTTTCGGAATTACTTAAAAATTGCTCGTTTTTATGTCATTTAGGTTCTCAGAAATGTCTTTGCTGTTGCAATGTAGACTCAATTTCTAAATTTGGATTTAATGTGTCTTGTAGTTTAAAAGTTATAACGTTTTTGGCTTCTCCTGTAAAAAAAAAAACTAGAAGTGTAGTTACGCCCTTTTTCTTTTTAGTTGACGATATGTATTGCAGTATATTAGTATTAATTCTACGAAATTGTAAATAACTTTTGTAGTTTCATTGACATAATGTTAATATTCATTGACATCTGTAAACATACATATATTGACAGTTGATGTAATTGGCTCTGACACATTTTTTACAATGTTGATATAAATAGTGTATAAAAGGAAATCTAATATCATAATGTATGATTTTTTTTTTGAGGTTAATATTTTATTCCCAGAATAACTGAATACATACGTTTGTATGTGCATTATTAATTAATAAGAAAGAAAGAAAATAGTAGATACACTTTTAATTCTTGGGAAAAAATAAATCCATTGGGTTTTATTTATATCAAAGGGTAACGAAATTGATATTGGGACTTAACATTTTTATACCCTTCACCACCATAGGTGGAAAGGGTATTATAAGTTTGTGCTGATGTATGTAACGCATAGAAATATTTGTCTTAGACCCACCTTTTAGTAAACCAATAGGCTTAGAATCATTTTCTGAGTCGATTTAGCGATGTCCGTCCGTCTGGCTGGCTGGCTGGACCCCCATGTAAACCTTCTAATCAAGCTACAGGTCGCAATTCTAACGATAATTTGATGAAATTTGGCACAGATCCTTTTTTTGATAATGGAACCATGGCTATTGAAATAAGTCAAAATCGGTCCATTATTTCTGGTACCTCCCATAGGTCCCACTTCCCGGAATTGATATATTGGCCACAAATATAAATATTTTTTCATGAAATTTAAAACAAATACTAGTTATATAAACTTAAATCACTGTACCAAATTTACTTGAAATCGGTCCACATTTGACCATAGCTCCCATACAAACTTTTTTTTAAAAACGCACTAAATGAGACAAAAAACAAACTAAAACGCTCGTAAATCTAAAGATAATGAAAATTTTGAGTATATTTTTTGCATACATAACTTTTGTAACAACTGTCATATAAGTCCAAATGACGGAAACAGGTTAAATATATAAGTTTTGAGAAAATGTTTGTATGATGCCAAAATTTAGCAAATATTTGTCTTAATATAGGAAAAATAACATCTTTGACCTTAGTTTTGAAGGGTATCGTATGGTCGGGCTTGACCGACTATAGCGCTTACTTACTTGTTTTATATAGAAAAATAAAAAAAAATGTAGGAGAAAAACGAAATGGAACTAAATCGAAAAATTTTCTAAAAAATTTAAATGTTCCCATCGGGGTATATGTCGATCTAAAAAATAATTTCCCAAATTTTCGCAGTTTTTCATCATAATTTTTCTTACATTTCAATGTATGGAATGACAGCAAATGTGATACGATTTGGTCAAAATTTCATTTGGTTTGTAATATTTTTAAAATTTATATAAATTTACATATAAAATGATTTTTACAACATACGAATATTGAAAGCTCATGAGTTATTATTCCATTATTTTCAAAGTTCAAAGCTTAAAGTTCAACAAATTCACATTTTTCAAATACATTTACATATGAATGGACATACCCATTACAATCGCTTATTCATTTGTTGAATATGATATGATATCTATGTATTTGTGTGGATTAAATTCAATAAATTTACAAAAATTCCTTTCAATTTGACAAATTCCCGCTTTCAGAATCACTTAAGCAAATTATTTTTTTTTTTATGACAAAATTCGTCACTAAAACTATGATATAAAAAGTTTTCTTTTTTCTATTTTAATTTCATTCATTTTCATTTTATGAAAATTTTATGACAAAATCATAAATATGATGAAAAGAGCTGAAATGGTTTTATTTCATGCTTTTTTTTTGTAGCAAAAATGTGAAAATTTATTTACTATGTAGCTTTAGATGATGGTTTATTGTTTTTTGTGCGATTTTTTATTATCCAAATAATAAAAATTGATAGTTTAATGTTGTGGTTAAGTTTTTCGGTTAATAAATTGTTGCGGTTGTTAATAAATTTGTATTTGAAAGAGTATTAAATTTGGTTTTTGCAAGAAATAGATTCGAAGTGAAATTAATGATATTGCCTTAAGAATTGCTTAGTATACTTTTAGGAGGTCTTAAATTAACAAAAATATCAAAATATTTGAATTATCATTTGAAATTTTATTGAAAATTGTGTGGCATTACTTTAGGATCTTCAAAATAATGAAGAAATTTTTTGTTATTGTCTTTAACAATAGACTTATGTAGGAGGGCAGATCAAGACGTCCCACAGTGCTATCATCCCATACAACCAATTGACAAAAATCGAAGCAGTTGTCTTAGATGAATGAAATTTAATATGTGACTTGATATGGATTCAACATGATCGTGCCTACATATTTCTTAATATTCACAAAACTAAAAATATCTTATATATAAGTAACTTTAGGCAAATAAAATTTTGTTTGCAAAATTTCGACAAAGGTAGCCTAAGGATACGCTTAGGATGTACCATTCTTTAAATCTGGAAGAATCGACAAAAATCGCAATATAAAAATAAACGACAAATAAAATTTGGTGTGTAACGTGATGGCGAATAGGTAAATTTGTCAGCAAAATCTTAACAAAATCGGTCTAAAGACAGGCCTACCGCCCACATATTTATTATATTAAAAAATTCACTAAATTAAAAATATCTCCTATGTGATATACGTTAGACAAATAAAATTGGAGCATAATTTAATAAAGAGTTGGTATTTGTTTTTTGCAAACTTTTGACAAAATCGGACTAAGAATACATCTAGGATGCACAAATCCTTAAATATGGAACAATCGAAAAAATAACAAAATGAAAAATATATCTAAAAGCAGTTATACTATATAAATAAATGAAATTTGGTGTGTAACTTGATGCCAAATAGGTATATTTGTGTGCAAAATCTTAATAATCTTAATATACTTCAATATGTAAGAATTGACAAAAATCACAAACTCAAAATAAGTCTTAGAGTAGTTGTCGTTGTTGTCAAGGACCCGCTTATAACTCCTATTTTCCTAAATGTGTCAAATTTAACTAAAATCTTAAAAATAGCATTTATTGGATAAGATTGACTTATATCTTACATTTATATTTATTTCACAACATTTTTTGAGAAAGATTCTCCATCTATGAGAAAATTTTGATATTGAAATTGGGCACAATCGGTTAACATTTGGCCGTAGCTCCCGTATAACCTCGTTTAAGCTAATCGCTTATTTGCTTATAAGTGACAAACTATAACCGCTATGATTTGGTAACTAGAAGTTTTACATAAGTACTAGGCAGCATATAAAATTTCATTCAAATCGGTTCACATTTAACCATAGCTCCCATACAAAAAACTTACGGAAACAGCCTGAATTCCACCTAAAATACACTTAAATACCAATAAATGATAAACTGTGATAGCTTTGGCCACTAAATTTTGCATAAGGAAGCCTGATGTCAACGAGTGTGCAAAATTTTGTCACAATCGATCACCATTTGACCCTAGCTCCCATACAAAAAACTTACGGAAACACAAAAATACAAAAAGAAAAGGGGTTTATGTCCGTCTGTCCGTCAGATAAAAGTGCAATAGCGCCTTAACGAAAAGAGCTAGAAGGACAAAATTTTATAAGAAAAGATATCTTCTTGTAAAATTTTGTCCTTCTAGCTGTGTATTCAAAATGGACGAAATCGGTTCTCATTTAGTTAGAGCTCCCACATAACCTCAAAGTAAATACTTGGGAAATTTCATTAGATACTTTTAAATGTTGAACTTAAAAGCTACTGCAAGCGAATTTTGTCCAAATATTTTACCAACAACACCTACTATAAGACTCTTACTTGTTATACCCACCATCAAAAAGAATGGGGGCTATATTGAGATTGTCATTCCGTTTGTAATTTCCTTAATATTTTCCCAAAAATCAAAAACAATATATATTCTGAATCCTTATGAAATGAAACTTAGTAAATACATGAAACTTAGTAAAAACATTCTTTATCACTGAGATAAATTTGACCATAGCTCTCGTATAACCTCGCCTACGCTAATCGCTTATTTGCTTATAAATGACAAACTATAATAGCTATGATGATGGTATATAGAAGTTTTGCATAAGCCCTAGGCAGTATATAAAATTTCATAAAAATCGGTTCACATTTAGTCATAGCTCCCATACAAAAAACTTACGGAAACAGCCAAAATTTTTCCTAAAATACACTTAAATGCCAATAAATCTAAAACTATAATAGATATATCCACTAAATTTAGAACGAGGAGGTCTTATGTCAATGCCAACCAGTGTGCAAAATTTTGTCACAATCGGTCACCATTTGACCATAGCTTCCATATAAAAAACTTACGGAAACACAAAAATACAAAAAGAAAAGGGGGTTTATGTCCGTCTGTCTGTCAGATGAAAGCTCGATAGCGCCTTAATGAAAAGGGCTACAGTAACAAAATTTTACAAAAGGAAGTCTTATATGAATGCCAGCCAGTGTTACAATCGGCTACTATTTGACCAAAGCTTCCATGTAAAAAACTTACAGAAACACAAAAATACAATAAGAAAACACGGTTTATGTCCGTCTTTCCGCGATAGCTCCTTAACTACAAGAGCTAGAAAAAATTTAGCAATAATATTATCGATATCTTATAGAAATTATGTGCTAAAAATGGGTAAAATCGGTTCACATTTAGTTAGAGCTCCCATATAACCCTGCCCCGGGAATCACATTTATGCTAACAAATTGAATAAAATTGTAAAATCTATGACTACTACATTTAGAACAGAAAAGTTTTATGCAACTTTCAGTCAGTATGTCAAATTTTATAGGAATCGGTTCATTTTCGACCATAGCTTTCATATAAAAACTGCTCCCGGTAACTAATAAAATGCCAAAAACGCCAGTTAAAAGCTATAAACTGTAATTATAAACTATGTCAGCTATGGTCACTAAATTTTGCACAAATAAACTTTATATTAATACCAGCCAGTATGTAAAGTTTTGTAACATTTGGCTATAGTTCTTATATATATAACATCCCCTTTTTATATCCACAATCAAAGAGATTTGGAGGTACATTCAGTATATTAAGATTGCGTCTACGAAATAAGATAGCTATCAATTAATGTTAGGTCCAGACTTTATACACGGTAGATGCATCAGGAACTCCTTACCAAATATATGAACCTGCCGTGTTGCTATCAACCTGTTTATGGCACAACGAGACAACTTATTAATGTAAAACTATATTCGGTTATGGAACAGCATTTTCTCCAAGGTTAATACTAGGGAAACCACTAAAATACTTTCTAATATTAAACTATAGTAACTATACCACTGCAACCGAATTTAGTCCAGTACAGGGTTTAAATTTACTACGAGTTTTGAATAAAAATTGTTGAATATTTCATAATTTGAAATGAAAACTAAAAAAATATTTCACTTCAAATAATTTTCGGCAAAAAAAAACTATAAATATTGAAACTAAATCCATATTTCATAAATTTAAAATTCATTGGAAAAGCTATTTTTTTAGTTTTGCTATAAAAATTGCTAACAAAAAAATATTTTCTGATAGTAATATTTTTTTGTAGCAAGAATTTTTCATTTCAAAATATTTTACTAAAAAAAATATGAAAACTTAAAATTTATGAAACTAAAAAAATATGAGAAATTTTGAAATTGAAACTACCAATAGCAGACTAAAAATTTTTTAACTACAAAATATGAGGAATTCAAATATTACAACTTAAAATTTGTTTAAAGTATAATATTGAAACTTGATTGCAGGCTTTAAATTCTGAAACTTAGAAAATATAAGCATTCAAAATTTTAAAAATCCAAGATTTTAAACAAAAACTTCTTAAAATAAAAGAAATAATCAACTAAGTCAAACTAAAGCGCCAATTCTAATTTACGTCATACCTCTATTTCTTAATGAAAACTTGTATTCCGCAGAATATTTGCATTTTCTTTTATATTGAGTAAAGTCAAAATTGAATCAATACCCATAAGCCAACTTATGCGTCGAATGTCGTGTTTAATTTATATGGTCACACGAATTTCTAATCAATATAATTAGCCAATTCGCAGTCTCTGCTATTGTGTGCTATTGTCCTATTGTTATAAATATTTATGACTGTCATACAAATTTTGTTGGTATTTCCCATTAAAAAATATTATATGACAATATCACTTTGAAACCTATGTTTACTCACCGTGCTATTTAATTCAGTGATGCCACGCTCATATTTCAGCGTTTTTTGTTTGAAAAAATTGGCAAAATTAAAACAAAAACAATTACGATTTTTTTTTTTAACAAAAACATCGAAATCAAATACATAATACAAATTTGGAAATGGAATCTGACAATGTGGTAAGTTCTTGTTGTTTTTCTTTTTCTGTGTAGTAGTATGACGCATGATAAAAGAAATTAGTAAGGTATAACCGTTCTCTCTTTTGTCAGCCATATTAGCTTTCTGACGTTTGATCGAATTATTATTTTCTTTTCTCAAATTATGCTACCATACTACTTTTGAAAATCCCAGTTTCTGTTTACTATTATACTATAAACACAATCACGACTGCAGGCTACGGGCTACAACCTGTTTAAATTAGAATACATTCATTCAAATAGAAATCATTTTTTTAAGCGTCGACATAGCCACACGACTACCGACTACCGTTGTAGATATAGACAAAAGAAATATATACATTTTAAATATAATATAAAAATGTATATTTAATAAATAAAATTTTACTTCTATTGAGTTAGAGTTATATAAATATTATTTATATAACTCTAACTCAATAGAAGTAAAATTTTACGCTGCCATAACTAACACGCTACATACGCTTGAGCTAAGTAGTTTATGTTATATAAAAGCCCAGTATATCCTGTATAAAATTCATTATATAAAAGACCATACTTATATCTATATTATTTTAAGATATGCTCATTTTTATAAACAAAGTCGGTTGTAAAAATAAGTTTTGAGTATATGAGCTCTTAATCTTTATAAATCGGAAGAATGTATAATATATCATTTGAATGATACTTTCAGTAGCTTTTGTTTGATGTACCAGTTTATATTGGATATAAACTTCTAAAGTTTGCCGTATAATTTTTTTAAATTTAAAAAGCCTATAATTATCATACTATAAACGATCACACCAAAATCTATCTATAAGAACATATTTGAGGATACGTTTTTTTTTTTAAATTTTGGTGAAAATAAAATTTTCAATCCCAAAAAGAAGCTGAAGAAACTGTAACATAAATTATAAAAAAATATATTACACAAAAATACTTTAAATATATTATGACAAAATTGAATTGTCTCAAGTCTTTTTTCCTTGTGCAGGATCCGCTTAACTTTATAAAATAAGTTTTAACGAAATGTTTACAACATATTACACATTATACGTTAAAAATTTCTTGATAATAATATTCCCATTTTTCACATGTGGCAACGACATTTATAATTGTTTACAAACAACAAATTTCAAATATTTCGCATTTACTTCAAAAATTTTTTTTGTAAGAGAGAACGGTTATACCTTACAATTTTTTTGCCATGGTATGACGTCTATCAAAATATACAATGGTTAATATACGACAGGTGTTCACAGTAGTGCTATTTGACCCTAAATAGCACTTTAAGATTTAGCACTTTAGTAGACATAGTGAATTGGCTAAATATATCAGTTCATGGATGAAAATATTTTTAACTATTGACTTCAAACTTAGATTCGTGTTTTTAACAACTTATAAATAGTTGTACGTGTACCGGTTTGGTCCAGTTTCCGCGATGAAACGAAAAATGGTCAGTATAGCTTAATAAGATATTTTGCGGAATACAATGCTTCAGTTTTAAAATTTCATAATTAAGAATTAGAAACAATTAATGGTCATAAGCTCAAAATAAATGATTGAATACAAAATACAAATTTTGTTGTCGACAATCTTCTTTAAAAAAATATTGTTAAATTCTTATAGACAAATTTAAATTATTGATAATTTTATAAGAAGATTTTTGGTTATCCATAATTCTTTCTATAAATTTTATTGATATCGGTCACTTCTTTAAAAAATCTGTTTTTTCGTTTTGTCCACATAAGAAAATAAAAGTAAAAATTCATGTATTTGTGCTTTCTTTCTTTTAAAAGACTTTTGCGATTGTGTCTTGTATATTAAGTATGTATTGTCAAATATGAGCCAATTCCTACAAAATAAGGTATACTGATTTCTGTTACCATAGGTAATATTTTTACGCTGAACATTAATAAAATACAAATAATTTGTGGCTGTAAAGGGCCAAAAACTCTAATTCGGAAAGGCATCCCTATGGGAGGTAAGTATGAATCGATCGGTATAGGTGGTTCTCAGACCGATATTTTTATGCGTTACAAACATCAGCAGAATATACCGATTCCACCTATGGTGGTGACCGTTTTATCGTTATCGTTTATTATCGTTTTAGCTATGTCCATCTTTCTGTTGAAATCAACATTTTTCTTAATTGTATTCGCATCTTCAGCAAATAATACAAATATGAAGTATTTTTTTGTCTTAATCTTCCAAATTTCATTTGAGTTTCTTTTTGATGATCAATTTGTAATTTTAGTTTTTGGTTATTGAAACTTTTTATTCCTCATATTTTTTTCAATTCAAGAATTCTTCGTCTACAATTTTAATTTCAACAATTTAATTTGAAATTTTTAGATTCAATATTTGAAATTTTTTAGTTTCAATATTTGAATTCTTCATATTTTGTAGTTAAAAAATTTTTAGTCTGCTATTGGTAGTTTCAATTTCAAAATTTCTCATATTTTTTTAGTTCATAAATTTTAAGTTAAAATATTTTTTTAGAAAAATATTTTGAAATGAAAAATTCTTGCTACCAAAAAATATTACTACCAGAAAATATTTATTTTGTATGCTACTAACAATATGAAAATATTCGAAAACCCAAAATATTTTTAAAAAACTAACAAAAATTGCTCTATGAATGAAATATTTTTTGTTTATGATATTTGAAAAATGAAAAATTTTTCATATTTTTCCGTAGCCTAAATTTAATATGAAAAACTATTTTACCAAATATTAAACCCTGGTCCAGTATACCACATTTGATCAACATTTTGAATTAGCTGCACTCTTGTACAACTTGATAGTGGGTATACAAGATTCGGCACAGCCGAATATAACACTCTTACTTGTTATATCTACAATCAAAAAGATTTGGAGGTACATTCAGTATATATTAAGATTACACCTATGAAATTACATAGCTATCAATATTATGGAACAACATTTTGTGCAATTTAAATACTATGGAAACTACTTATTTGATCAAACGCAATTTAAATTTTGTTTTCATACCTAATACTATAAGGTTATAACGTTACAAAATTTTCCCCCTTGTTATCCCCTTATTTCAAAAAAGTTTCATATGGATATTTGGTACTAATTGAATTCGGTACATTTTAAGATTTTGTTTTTATTCATATTACTTTATGAGATGTTAAGTTACCATTTTATGCCTTTTTACACATTTTGTCTCCCGAAATAAAAAAAAACTACCATTATTTTTCCATATCTATTAATTACGGTACAAAGTTCCTTTCTATATTTTTTGCTTCAAAAAACAAAAGTTAAAAACTGTACAAAAAAAAAAAACAATTTTTACCCTTTTTTACCCCATACCGAGCATAGTCACAAAAAAAGTACCAAATACCTATCCGTTTATTTTTATAGTTGTTGAAATGTACACCTATTATTTTATTAAATGTTTGAGATTTTTTCCCCTTTTTACCCGTTTTTACCCCCTTTGCGATAAAATTTGCAAAAACTCCTAGCTATCAATTTTTAAACTAACGAAAGAATTAAAATTAAGGCAGTAGCCTTAATCAGCCATCTATGCATTATTAACTAGAGGATGGTTTCCTTTATATGAATATGGGAAGTCCCATATGAGGATTAATCTTTACATTAAACAATGTCGTCTTTAGCCACTTACTATACACTTGCCCCTCATCCTTTAGAAAAAACAAAATGTTGTTTATCGTCTAGATAGCCACTTGTAAAAGATAGTCGGTTGAAAATTCTAACTTTAAACAGGCAATATTAGCCTCCTACTTCCGCAATAGCAAATGGTTGCTGGGTTAAAAAAACAACAATTTTATATTGCAAACAAGTGTTTTTATACATACAGGGTGGCCCAAAAGTCGCGAAGGGATTTGAAAAATTAATAACTTCTCTAATTTAATTATTATTATTATTTTTCTTTTAAGGACTTGTAAAATCAATCTGGGAGATTAATTATGAAAGGTTACCACGTTATCCAGCGAACCAAAATCATAGAACTTTATTTTGAACATCATCAACGATCAATAATTCAAACTCAACGAGCCTATCGTCGTCATTTTAATGTGCGGAATTCACCATCCGAAACAATGATTCGACGCTTAGTGACACGTTTTCAGGAACAAGGCTCAGTGAGGAATCTTCCACGAAGCAAAAGACCACATTCTGTTATTAGTAAAGCAAATATTCAACGCGTTCTGGAGAGTGTTGGGGAGAATCCTGAAACATCAACTCGAAGGCGCTCTGCTGAGCTCGGCGGTTTTTACGCAAAATATTAAAGGGAATTTTACATCTTTTCACATACAAGGTGCAGTTAGTGCAAGAACTAAAGCCATGAGATTCCCAAGAACGATTAATTTATGCAGTTTTCTTTCCCCCCTTCGTCCTTTTTGGGCCACCCTGTATTTATTTACACTTGAATTTTCATTTGGATTTTTATTTTGGTAGGCGGCTTATAAAAAAAAACCAACAAATCATTTATTTAACCAAAAAATAAGCAATTGTTGTAGAGCTTTTTTATACAAACACATACGACTATAATAATTTGGCCACAACCATTTGCTGGCAGACACATCGTAAATATACAAGTGAGAATTTATAGGAAAATATTAAGCGGAAACGGATGTACATAAATAAATATACAATATATTAGGGAGGTTCTACTAAGAATAAAATAATAACTTGTAAAATAAATAACTGAAACTTTTATTACTTTAGAACCTCTCTATTAAAAATGTTTGAAATATAACAAATTTTTTATTACACCATGCAATACATTCACATGCCTAAGTAAGTACAAACACATACATACAAAAACAATATTAAATATGAAAATACTTATATACATATGTATGTATGTATATTAAAAATACACATTTTTAGCTAAAGGAAAATCAATTTTTTCCATTTCTCTATTATAACTTTAATTTAAAGTCATTTTCCGCAGGCATTATGAAAAAAGTAAACCGAATAAATGTTTGATTTTTTATTACAAATTTTTCTTTTGCATTTTGAGGCTTGGAATTGAATTTCTACACCCACATTAATTTATAGTTTTCGATTGGAAGCAGTAACAACAAATTGTTTGGAAATTTAGCGACAAAAAACAAAAAAAATCACGACCAAAACTGAAAAGTTTTTTATGTTTTTAATGGTTTCGAAAAAAGTTATTTAAAATTTATGGCCATTTTTAGAAAGTGAAAGTAGGACACGTATGCAAATTTTTTTTCAATATTAAAGTTTTAGGCTTTTTATTCTCATATGACCTTTATTCAATAACAAGAAAAATATTATATAGAACAAAAATTTTATTAAACATGGCTAAAAAAATAAATTTAGGATGACAAAAAAGCATGTTTTCTTTAAAAAAATACTCTAATAAATTATTTTTATTGAGATTGTCATTCCGTTTGCAATTTTCTTAATATTGGCTCAAAAATCAAAAACGATATATATTCTGAATCCTTATGAAATTCTAAGACGATTGAGCGATGTCCGTCTGTCTGTCTGTTAAAATCAAAATATTCTTCATTTCTGAGAAAATTTTGGTATTGACATCGGGCAAAATCGGTAAACATTTGACCATAGCTCCCGTATAACCTCGTCTAGGCTAATCGCTCGTTTGCTAATAAAATTTGGTATCTAGAAGTTTTACATAAGTATTAGGCAGCATGTAAAATTTCATCGAAATTGGTTTACATTTAACCATAGCTCCCATATTAAAAACTTACGGAAACAGCCTAAATTCCACCTGAAATTTACTTAAATGAAAATAAATGATAAACTGTAATAGCTTTGGCCACTAACTTTAGCACAAGGAAGTGTTATGTGAATGCAAGCCAGTGAGAAAAATTTTGTCACGATCGGTCACTATTTGACCATAGCTCCCATATAAAAAACTTACAGAAACTCAAAAATACAAAAAGAAAAGGAGGTTTATGTCCGTCTGTCCGTCAGATAAAAGTGCGTCAGCTGCTTAACTACAAAAGCGAGACGGACAATTCTACAAAAGTATTTTTGATATGTAAAAGAAGTTGTGTACTGAAAATGGGCGAAATCGGTTCACATTTAGTTAGAGCTCCTATATAACCCCTCCCCGGGAAACACATGAATGCTGATAAATTGAATACAATTGTAATAGCTATGACGACTAAAATTACAATAGAGAAGTTTTATGCAACTCTTGGTCAGTATATCAAATTTTATAGGAATCGGTCCATATTTGACTATAGTTTTCATATAAAAAACACTCCCGGAAACCAAAAAATATTTGACAAGACCAGTTAAAAGCTATTAAATAAGAAACTATGACAGCTATTGCGACTAAATTTTGTAAAAATAATAATCGGTCAACATTTGACTATATAATCGGTCAACATTTGACTATAATTCTTGTATATATATAACATCCCCTTTTTATACCCATCATTAAAAAGCATGGGGGGTATATTGAGATAGTCATTCTGTTTGTAATATCCTTAATATAACGCCTAAACGAAAACATTCTTCATCTCTGGGAAAATTTTGGTATTGAAACTGGGCAAGATCGGTTAACATTTGACCATAGCTCCAGTATAACCTCGCCTACGCTAATCGCTTATTTGCTAATAAATAACAAACTATAATAGCTATGATAATAAGATTTGGTATATAGAAGTCTTGCATAAGCCCTAGGCAGTATATAAAATTTCATCGAAATCGGTTCACATTTAACTATAGCACCCATATAAAAAACTTACGGAAACATCCTAAGTTCCACCTGAAATTAGTTTAAATGCCAATAAATGATAAACTATAATAGCTTTGGTCACTGAATTTAGCACAAGTCTTATGTGAATGCCAGTCAGTATGCAAAATTTTGTTACAATCGGTCACCATTTGACCATAGCTCCCATATAAAAAACTTACGGAAACACAAAAATACAAAAAGAAAAGACGGTTTATATCCGCCTTAACTCCAAGAGCTAGAGAGACAAAATTTAGCAAAAGTATTTTTGATATGTTATAGAAATTGTATGCTGAAAATGGGTAAAATCAGTTAATATTTAGTTAGAGCTCCCATATAACCCTGCCCCGGGAATCACATTAATGCTGATAAATTGAATAAAATTGTAAAATCTATGACTACTTAATTTGGAACAGAGAGTTTTTTGCAACTTTTGGTCAGTATGTCAAATTTTATAGGAATCGGTCCATATTTGACCATAGCTTTCATATAAAAACCGTTCCCGGAAACCACTAAAATGCCACAAACGTCAGTTAAAAGCTATTACATTACAAACTGTATCTGCCATGGCCACTAAATTTTGCTCAAATAAACTCTATATAAAGAGCAGCCAGTATATAACATTTTGTGACAATCAGTCAACATTTGTCTGTAGGTCTTATATATATATTTTTATATCTACAAACAAAAAGATTTGGAGGTACATTCAGCATGTATATATGACCCGGTCTATGAAAAAAGAAAAGGTTCATGAGTCGAAAACAAAATTTCGAAAAATTAGCTAAAAATTTCGAAATTTGAGTCATAAGCCACCTTTTCATAGACCGGGTCACATATTAAGATACCACTTACGAAATTAGATAGCTATCAATCAATGTCCAGACTTATATACGGTAGATGCTGTAGGAACTCCTAACAAAATATATGAACCTGCCGTGTTACTACCAATATGCTTATCTTAAGTATGTAGTATGAAGCACAACGAAAAGTATTTAACAGCTTATTAATGTTAAACTATACCCGGTTATGGGACAAAATTTTGTGCAAAGTAAATACCAGGGAAACTACTTAAGATACATTTAAATTTTGAACTATAAAGCTATTGCGAATGAATTTAGTCCAATTATTTTACCAACAATACCACATTTGACGCACATTTTGAATTAGCTGTACCCTCGTAGATATATGAGATACGTTTCCAAAATTTAACACAACTTAATGGTGCGTATACAAGATTCGGCACAGCCGAATATAACACCCTTACTTGTTTTCTTTGAAATCTAAAGAAAATATATGAAGCTTTATAACTGCATTTCAGAATGTAGCAAAATCGGCTTGACTTTTTATACCCTTCACCACCGAAGGTGGAAAGGGTATATTGGGTTTGTGCTGATGTATAGAAATATTGGTCTGAGACCTACCTATTAGTATACCAATCGTCTTAGTATCACTCCCTGAGTTGTTTTAACGATGTCCGTCCGGCTGGCTGGCTGGCCGGTTATCCATGTAAGCTTGTTATCACTCTACAGGTCGTAACTTTAAAGATAATTTGATAAAATTTGGCACAGGTTTTGGTCCAAGGACGATCCCTATACAGTTTTTGGTCCTTTACAGCCACAAATTTAGTTGTATTTTAATAATATTCAGCACAAACATTGCTTATCATAACCTTAATCAGTGTTCCTAATTTTGTAGAAATCGGCCCAAATTTGACCATACCTGCCATACAAGACACATTCTCAAAAGACGTTTATATACACATAAAAGTACAAAAACGTTAATAACTCTAAAGATAAATGCATTTGATTACTTAAACTTTGCACAGATAAATATTTTGTAAATATAAACCAATAATCAAAATTTGGTAACAATCGGTTCAAAATTGACCTTAGCTCCCATATCAGACCCTTGGCCGGAAACGATATAAATCTCCAAATTAGTATTATATATTCGGGCTTGACCGACTATAGCTTTTCTTACTTGTTTGATATATCTTCGAAAAAAGCTAAAATTTTCTTAAAAGTTGGACAAATTTCGGTCAATGCTGTACGTAGAGTGAATTTTGCACTGACTTAAACTTTGATTTGAAATTGTCCTACGATTCGATTCTCTACGAATAGTTTAGAAGATACAGATTTATTACCAATTTTTTTTTTGTTTCAAGTGAACAAAAAAGGAGATACAACCTTATGCGCCAATTATAGATGATTATAGTAACCATATCATGTTACAGGCTAAACCTCAAAGTTAATAACATAATTGGGACCTAATAGTGAGGACTAGGAAAATCTACCACTGTTCAGATCTTTACTCTAAATTCAAAAAATAAATAGACTGATATCACCTCTTAGTTGAATACAATGAGGCTTTTGACTGCGAAATATGAATGAAGCTGTTTATAGCAACGTCAGAGTTTGGCATTCGAAAAATCGCTCCTAGTGACCTCATATGTGCCCACACCTGGTATATAACGAAAACTTAATTACTAGAAATATTTAGGAAACAAAGTAGCGTTTTAGAATATTGAAATTTATTGCTTTGTTTGTTTGTATGTAAATATACTCCTTTAAATGTAAATTGCAATTGTCTGTTGTAACTAGAGTATTTTTACATCATTTTTAGGGTTTTAATTGCTATTGATGATTTGAATGATTTTATTTGGAAATTCATTTTTTTTTTTGATTTCGGTTTCATTTAGTTGGTATGTAGCTGTTGCATTTATGTTCTGAAATTTAATAGGGTTTTGTTATTTGAAAAAATATTTGATAATGTTTTTAGTCAGTTAATTTAATCATTTCATATGGATATTTAGATGTGTAAAAAATAACAAGGTTTTTATTTATAGACATTTGTTAATAAAAAAAAATCGTTGCTACAAAAATTTTTGAAGAAAATTTTGTTTTACAAAAATTTTGTTAGAAATTTTTTTCATATGGAACATTTTGTTTATAACAAGTAAAAGTGTTATATTCGGCTGTGCCGAATATTATATACCCACATACCCAATCAAGTTGTGTTAAATTTAGAAACATATCTAATATATCTACGAGGGTGCAGCAAGTTCAAAACGTGGATCAAATTGGAAAATAGTTGTTACGCTAGTTGGTATTGTTGGTAAAATATTTAGAATAACTTCGGTTGCAGTAGCTTTATAGCATTTCAAAAGTGTGTAAGTGGTTTCACTAGTATTTATTTACTTTGAAAAAAATTCGTTATCGTAACCGCATATGGTTTTACATTAATAAGTTGTTAAATACTTTTCGTTTAGCTTAATATTTAGTTAGGATAAAGAAGTTGATAGTTTTACGGCTGGTCCATATATTTTGCATCTACCATATACATAATCTTAATATGCTGCTTGTACCTCCGAATCTTTTTGATTGTAGATATAAACAAGTTAGAGTGTTATATTCGGCTGTGCCGAATCTTATATACCCACCATCAAGTTGTGTTAAATTTAGAAACATATCTCACATATCTACAAAAGTGCAGCTAATTCAAAATCTGGACTGAAAAAATCGCTAAGCTAATTGGACCTTTGGACTAAATTCGGTTGCCGTAGCTCTATGACGATGCCCTATGCTCCACTGGGAGTCAAGGATAACAGAAGAAGAAGAAGCTCTATGGTTCAACATTTAAAAATATTTTAGTGGTTTCCCCAGTATTTACTTTGATCAAAATTCGGTCTCATAACCGGGTATAGTTTTACATTAATAAGTTGTTAAATACTTTTCGTTAATATGTAGTTAGGCTAAACACGGCAGGTCCATATATTTCGTTATGAGTTCCTAGTGCATTCATCATATATAAAGTCTGGGCTGAACATTGATTGATGCCTATCTAATTTCATAGGTGCAATCTTAATATCATGAATGTACCTCCAAATATTTTTGATTGTAGATATAAAAAGGGGATGTTATATATATAAGAATTATAGCCAAATGTTGACCGATTGTAACACTCGCTGGAATATATATAGAGCTTATTCTTGCAAAATTTAGTGACCATAGCTATCATAGTTTCTAATTTAATAGCTTTTAACTGGCCTTTGCTAAAATTTTTGGTTTCCGTGGGTTTTTTTTATATGAAAGCTAAAGTCAACTATAGACTGATTCCTATAAAATTTGATAAACTGATCAAAAATTGCATAAAACTTCTCTATTTTAAATTTAATCGTCATAGCTATTACAATTGTATTCAATTTATCAGCATTAATGTGTTTCGCTGGGCGGGGTTATATGGGAGGTCTAACTAATTTTTAACCGATTTTGTCCATTTTCAACACACATATTTTAAAAGATATCCAAAATACTTTTGTAAAATTTTGTCCCTCTAGCTCTTTTTGTTAAGGCGCTATCGTGCTTTTATCTGACGGACAGACGGACATAAACAACCTTTTCTTTATGTATTTTTGTGTTTCCATAAGTTTTTTATATGGGAGCTATGGTCAAATGGAAATGGCACACTGGCTGGCATTGATATAAGACCTCCTCGTGCTAAATTTAGTGATTATATCTATTATAGTTTTAGATTAATTGGCATTTAAGTGTATTTTAGGTGAAATTTTGCCTGTTTCCGAAAGTTTTTTGTATGAGAGCTATGGCTAAATGTGAACCGATTTTGATGAAATTTTATACGCTGCTAGGGTTAATGTAAAACTTCTATATACCAAATTTTATCATCATAGCTGCTATAATTTGTTATTTATTAACAAATAAGCGATTAGTCCAGACGAGGTTATACTACGGGTCAAATGTGAACCGATTTTTCCCAATTTCAATACCAAAATTTTCTTAGAGATGAAGCATATTTCTACTAAGTTTCAGTGAGCTAGCTCCTTTTGTTTAGGCGTTATCGTGATTTCAGCAGACAGACGGACATTGCTCAATCGTTTTTGGTTTTTGATATTAAAGAAATTACAAACGGAATGACAATCTCAATATACCCCCCATTTTTTTGATGGTGGGTATAAAAAATGGATGTAAAATATAAATATATATATATATATATATATATAAATATATATATATATATATATATATATATATATATATATATATATATATATATATATATATATATATATATAAGAATTATAGCCAAATGTTGACCGATTGTAACAACATTTCACGCACTGACTGGTATTTATATAAAGCTTATTTTTGCAAAATTTAGAGGCAATAGCTGTCACAGTTTCTAATTTAATAGCTTTTAACTGGTCCTTGCTAAATATTTTTTGGTTTCCGGGAGTGTTTTTATATGAAAGCTATAGTCAAATATGGACCGATTCCTATAAAATTTGATATTCTGCATAAAAGTTGCATAAAATTTCTCTATTCTAAATTAAGTTGTCATAGCTATTACAATTGTATTCAATTTATCAGCATTCATGTGTTTCCCGGGGCGGGGTTATATGGGAGTTCTAACTTAATGAGAACCGATTATGCCCATTTTCAGTACAAAACTTTCGCTACATATTAAAAACACGTTTGTAAGATTTTGTCTCTCTAGCTTTTGTAGTTATGGAGCTGTCGCGCTTTTATCTGACGGAAACAAATCTCCTTTTCTTTTTGTATTTTTGTAAGTTTTTTATATGGGAGCTATAGTCAAATGGTGACCTATTGTAACAAAATTTTGCACACTTTCTGGCATTCACATAATACTTCCTTTTGTAAAATTTAGTTGCTGTATCCCTTTTATTTAAGGCGCTATCGCGCTTTTATCTATCGAACATAAACCCCCTTTCTTTTTGTATTTTGGTGTTTCCGTAAGTTTTTTATATGGGAGCTATGGTCAAATGGTGACCGATTGTAACAAAATTTTGCATACTGACTGGCATTCACATAAGACTTGTGCTAAATTCAGTGACCAAAGCTATTATAGTTTATCATTTATTGGCATTTAAACTAATTTCAGGTGGAACTTAGGATGTTTCCGTAAGTTTTTTATATGGGTGCTATAGTTAAATGTGAACCGATTTCGATGAAATTTTATATACTGCCTAGGGCTTATGCAAGACTTCTATATACCAAACTTTGTTATCATAGCTGTTATAGTTTGTCATTTATTTCCAAATAAGCGATTATCCTAGACGAGGTTATACGGGAGCTATGGTCAAATGTTAACCGATTTTGCCCAATTTCAATACCAAAATTTGCTCATAGATGAAGAATATTTTTACTAAGTTTAAGTGAGCTAGCTCCTTTCGTTTAGGCGTTATCGTGATTTCAACAGACCGACAGACAGACAAACAGGCGGACAGACAGGCGGACAGACAGACGGACGGACAGACAGACAGACGGACAGACAGACAGACAGACAGACAGACAGACAGACAGACAGACAGACAGACAGACAGACAGACAGACAGACAGACAGACAGACAGACAGACAGGCAGGCAGACAGGCAGACAGACAGACAGACAGACAGACAGACAGACAGACAGACAGACAGACAGACAGACAGACAGACAGACAGACAGACAGTCAGACAGACAGACAGACAGACAGACAGACAGACAGACAGACAGACAGACTGACAAACAGGCTGACAGACGGACAGACAGACACACATCGCTCAATCGTCTTAGAATTTCATAAGGATTCAGAATATAAATCGTTTTTGATTTTTGAGCCAATATTAAGGAAATTACAAACGGAATGACAATCTCAATATACCCCCCATTATTTTTGATGGTGGGTATAAAAATAGTTCGTGTGTATTTAAAAACGTTCCATTTTGTTTCAAAAATATTTTTTTCCACAATTTAAATTTTTTGGTTTTTCAATTTAAATATTAAATTTAAGCTAAATTATTCGAAAATCTTTAAAAATTGAAAAAGGGTGTTTATCGTTATGTTTTGTAAAGTATCAATATCAAAGATTAGTATTGCAACGTTTAAATAAATTCGTCGTGGTGCCTTTAAAATGACATCTGTAAATTTTTGTAAGTATTTTGAAAAATTAAAAATTTTATTGGCTCAAATAATCAAATGATTTTCATTTCAGCACCCCGCCATGATGCAGAGGCTGCAGATAATGAGGGGGACTTTGAAGATCAAATGAAACGCCAAGGATTTATAAGAAAGGTCTTTCTAATTTTCACCGCTCAACTGCTGATAACTCTAGGACTTATCTGTATCTTTGTTCTCAACCAAGACCTTCAAGACTTTGTCACCGAAAATCCTCAAATCTTAATAGTAGCTTTTGCTATTGTTTTTGTGACTATGATTACTCTGTCATGTTGCCCCAATGTAAGTCGTACTTTTCCCGGAAATTTTGTATGCATAGGCCTCTTTACACTCGCTGAAGGTTTTTTATTGGGTGTGACATGTTCCTATTGTGATCCAGTGATCGTGCTCTCAGCTGTTGGTATAACTGCAGCTGTTTGCTTTGCAATTACCGTTTTTGCCCTACAAACCAAAATAGATTTTACCCCGATGATTGGCTTCCTTCTCATGGTTTTAGTAGTTTTCTTAATATTTGCTATTCTAATAATCTTTATTCGTTCCAAAGTCATGATGTTGATCTATTGTTCGTGTGGGGTAGTGATATTTTCTCTTTATCTACTGGTGGACATTCAGTTGATGATGGGCGGTAAACATCGGTTTTCATTTAGTCCAGACGACTATGTTTTTGCTGCCTTATGTTTGTATACTGATGTTATACTTATATTTATGTATATACTACAATTGCTGAAACTTGATTTTTAATTCTAGAAGATTTCTATAGTTTTATAAAATTGTGTTGATCATATCAATAAATCATTACACACAAATAAACATTTAATAACGATGTATATATATTTATCAATCTACTTATAGTCAAGTCATAGTCTAGTCATAGTCTAGTCATAGTCTAGTCATAGTCTAGTCATAGTCTAGTCATAGTCTAGTCATAGTCTAGTCATAGTCTAGTCATAGTCTAGTCATAGTCTAGTCATAGTCTAGTCATAGTCTAGTCATAGTCTAGTCATAGTCTAGTCATAGTCTAGTCATAGTCTAGTCATAGTCTAGTCATAGTCTAGTCATAGTCTAGTCATAGTCTAGTCATAGTCTAGTCATAGTCTAGTCATAGTCCTAGTCATAGTCTAGTCATAGTCTAGTCATAGTCTAGTCATAGTCTAGTCATAGTCTAGTCATAGTCTAGTCATAGTCTAGTCATAGTCTAGTCATAGTCTAGTCATAGTCTAGTCATAGTCTAGTCATAGTCTAGTCATAGTCTAGTCATAGTCTAGTCATAGTCTAGTCATAGTCTAGTCATAGTCTAGTCATAGTCTAGTCATAGTCTAGTCATAGTCTAGTCATAGTCTAGTCATAGTCTAGTCATAGTCTAGTCATAGTCTAGTCATAGTCTAGTCATAGTCTAGTCATAGTCTAGTCATAGTCTAGTCATAGTCTAGTCATAGTCTAGTCATAGTCTAGTCATAGTCTAGTCATAGTCTAGTCATAGTCTAGTCATAGTCTAGTCATAGTCTAGTCATAGTCTAGTCATAGTCTAGTCATAGTCTAGTCATAGTCTAGTCATAGTCTAGTCATAGTCTAGTCATAGTCTAGTCATAGTCTAGTCATAGTCTAGTCATAGTCTAGTCATAGTCTAGTCATAGTCTAGTCATAGTCTAGTCATAGTCTAGTCATAGTCTAGTCATAGTCTAGTCATAGTCTAGTCATAGTCTAGTCATAGTCTAGTCATAGTCTAGTCATAGTCTAGTCATAGTCTAGTCATAGTCTAGTCATAGTCTAGTCATAGTCTAGTCATAGTCTAGTCATAGTCTAGTCATAGTCTAGTCATAGTCTAGTCATAGTCTAGTCATAGTCTAGTCATAGTCTAGTCATAGTCTAGTCATAGTCTAGTCATAGTTCATAGTCTAGTCATAGTCTAGTCATAGTCTAGTCATAGTCTAGTCATAGTCTAGTCATAGTCTAGTCATAGTCTAGTCATAGTCTAGTCATAGTCTAGTCATAGTCTAGTCATAGTCTAGTCATAGTCTAGTCATAGTCTAGTCATAGTCTAGTCATAGTCTAGTCATAGTCTAGTCATAGTCTAGTCATAGTCTAGTCATAGTCTAGTCATAGTCTAGTCATAGTCTAGTCATAGTCTAGTCATAGTCTAGTCATAGTCTAGTCATAGTCTAGTCATAGTCTAGTCATAGTCTAGTCATAGTCTAGTCATAGTCTAGTCATAGTCTAGTCATAGTCTAGTCATAGTCTAGTCATAGTCTAGTCATAGTCTAGTCATAGTCTAGTCATAGTCTAGTCATAGTCTAGTCATAGTCTAGTCATAGTCTAGTCATAGTCTAGTCATAGTCTAGTCATAGTCTAGTCATAGTCTAGTCATAGTCTAGTCATAGTCTAGTCATAGTCTAGTCATAGTCTAGTCATAGTCTAGTCATAGTCTAGTCATAGTCTAGTCATAGTCTAGTCATAGTCTAGTCATAGTCTAGTCATAGTCTAGTCATAGTCTAGTCATAGTCTAGTCATAGTCTAGTCATAGTCTAGTCATAGTCTAGTCATAGTCTAGTCATAGTCTAGTCATAGTCTAGTCATAGTCTAGTCATAGTCTAGTCATAGTCTAGTCATAGTCTAGTCATAGTCTAGTCATAGTCTAGTCATAGTCTAGTCATAGTCTAGTCATAGTCTAGTCATAGTCTAGTCATAGTCTAGTCATAGTCTAGTCATAGTCTAGTCATAGTCTAGTCATAGTCTAGTCATAGTCTAGTCATAGTCTAGTCATAGTCTAGTCATAGTCTAGTCATAGTCTAGTCATAGTCTAGTCATAGTCTAGTCATAGTCTAGTCATAGTCTAGTCATAGTCTAGTCATAGTCTAGTCATAGTCTAGTCATAGTCTAGTCATAGTCTAGTCATAGTCTAGTCATAGTCTAGTCATAGTCTAGTCATAGTCTAGTCATAGTCTAGTCATAGTCTAGTCATAGTCTAGTCATAGTCTAGTCATAGTCTAGTCATAGTCTAGTCATAGTCTAGTCATAGTCTAGTCTAGTCTAGTCATAGTCTAGTCATAGTCTAGTCGTAGTCATAGTCTAGTCATAGTCTAGTCATAGTCTAGTCATAGTCTAGTCATAGTCTAGTCATAGTCTAGTCATAGTCTAGTCATAGTCTAGTCATAGTCTAGTCATAGTCTAGTCATAGTCTAGTCATAGTCTAGTCATAGTCTAGTCATAGTCTAGTCATAGTCTAGTCATAGTCTAGTCATAGTCTAGTCATAGTCTAGTCATAGTCTAGTCATAGTCTAGTCATAGTCTAGTCATAGTCTAGTCATAGTCTAGTCATAGTCTAGTCATAGTCTAGTCATAGTCTAGTCATAGTCTAGTCATAGTCTAGTCATAGTCTAGTCATAGTCTAGTCATAGTCTAGTCATAGTCTAGTCATAGTCTAGTCATAGTCTAGTCATAGTCTAGTCATAGTCTAGTCATAGTCTAGTCATAGTCTAGTCATAGTCTAGTCATAGTCTAGTCATAGTCTAGTCATAGTCTAGTCATAGTCTAGTCATAGTCTAGTCATAGTCTAGTCATAGTCTAGTCATAGTCTAGTCATAGTCTAGTCATAGTCTAGTCATAGTCTAGTCATAGTCTAGTCATAGTCTAGTCATAGTCTAGTCATAGTCTAGTCATAGTCTAGTCATAGTCTAGTCATAGTCTAGTCATAGTCTAGTCATAGTCTAGTCATAGTCTAGTCATAGTCTAGTCATAGTCTAGTCATAGTCTAGTCATAGTCTAGTCATAGTCTAGTCATAGTCTAGTCATAGTCTAGTCATAGTCTAGTCATAGTCTAGTCATAGTCTAGTCATAGTCTAGTCATAGTCTAGTCATAGTCTAGTCATAGTCTAGTCATAGTCTAGTCATAGTCTAGTCATAGTCTAGTCATAGTCTAGTCATAGTCTAGTCATAGTCTAGTCATAGTCTAGTCATAGTCTAGTCATAGTCTAGTCATAGTCTAGTCATAGTCTAGTCATAGTCTAGTCATAGTCTAGTCATAGTCTAGTCATAGTCTAGTCATAGTCTAGTCATAGTCTAGTCATAGTCTAGTCATAGTCTAGTCATAGTCTAGTCATAGTCTAGTCATAGTCTAGTCATAGTCTAGTCATAGTCTAGTCATAGTCTAGTCATAGTCTAGTCATAGTCTAGTCATAGTCTAGTCATAGTCTAGTCATAGTCTAGTCATAGTCTAGTCATAGTCTAGTCATAGTCTAGTCATAGTCTAGTCATAGTCTAGTCATAGTCTAGTCATAGTCTAGTCATAGTCTAGTCATAGTCTAGTCATAGTCTAGTCATAGTCTAGTCATAGTCTAGTCATAGTCTAGTCATAGTCTAGTCATAGTCTAGTCATAGTCTAGTCATAGTCTAGTCATAGTCTAGTCATAGTCTAGTCATAGTCTAGTCATAGTCTAGTCATAGTCTAGTCATAGTCTAGTCATAGTCTAGTCATAGTCTAGTCATAGTCTAGTCATAGTCTAGTCATAGTCTAGTCATAGTCTAGTCATAGTCTAGTCATAGTCTAGTCATAGTCTAGTCATAGTCTAGTCATAGTCTAGTCATAGTCTAGTCTAGTCATAGTCTAGTCATAGTCTAGTCATAGTCTAGTCATAGTCTAGTCATAGTCTAGTCATAGTCTAGTCATAGTCTAGTCATAGTCTAGTCATAGTCTAGTCATAGTCTAGTCATAGTCTAGTCATAGTCTAGTCATAGTCTAGTCATAGTCTAGTCATAGTCTAGTCATAGTCTAGTCATAGTCTAGTCATAGTCTAGTCATAGTCTAGTCATAGTCTAGTCATAGTCTAGTCATAGTCTAGTCATAGTCTAGTCATAGTCTAGTCATAGTCTAGTCATAGTCTAGTCATAGTCTAGTCATAGTCTAGTCATAGTCTAGTCATAGTCTAGTCATAGTCTAGTCATAGTCTAGTCATAGTCTAGTCATAGTCTAGTCATAGTCTAGTCATAGTCTAGTCATAGTCTAGTCATAGTCTAGTCATAGTCTAGTCATAGTCTAGTCATAGTCTAGTCATAGTCTAGTCATAGTCTAGTCATAGTCTAGTCATAGTCTAGTCATAGTCTAGTCATAGTCTAGTCATAGTCTAGTCATAGTCTAGTCATAGTCTAGTCATAGTCTAGTCATAGTCTAGTCATAGTCTAGTCATAGTCTAGTCATAGTCTAGTCATAGTCTAGTCATAGTCTAGTCATAGTCTAGTCATAGTCTAGTCATAGTCTAGTCATAGTCTAGTCATAGTCTAGTCATAGTCTAGTCATAGTCTAGTCATAGTCTAGTCATAGTCTAGTCATAGTCTAGTCATAGTCTAGTCATAGTCTAGTCATAGTCTAGTCATAGTCTAGTCATAGTCTAGTCATAGTCTAGTCATAGTCTAGTCATAGTCTAGTCATAGTCTAGTCATAGTCTAGTCATAGTCTAGTCATAGTCTAGTCATAGTCTAGTCATAGTCTAGTCATAGTCTAGTCATAGTCTAGTCATAGTCTAGTCATAGTCTAGTCATAGTCTAGTCATAGTCTAGTCATAGTCTAGTCATAGTCTAGTCATAGTCTAGTCATAGTCTAGTCATAGTCTAGTCATAGTCTAGTCATAGTCTAGTCATAGTCTAGTCATAGTCTAGTCATAGTCTAGTCATAGTCTAGTCATAGTCTAGTCATAGTCTAGTCATAGTCTAGTCATAGTCTAGTCATAGTCTAGTCATAGTCTAGTCATAGTCTAGTCATAGTCTAGTCATAGTCTATTCATAGTCTAGTCATAGTCTAGTCATAGTCTAGTCATAGTCTAGTCATAGTCTAGTCATAGTCTAGTCATAGTCTAGTCATAGTCTAGTCATAGTCTAGTCATAGTCTAGTCATAGTCTAGTCATAGTCTAGTCATAGTCTAGTCATAGTCTAGTCATAGTCTAGTCATAGTCTAGTCATAGTCTAGTCATAGTCTAGTCATAGTCTAGTCATAGTCTAGTCATAGTCTAGTCATAGTCTAGTCATAGTCTAGTCATAGTCTAGTCATAGTCTAGTCATAGTCTAGTCATAGTCTAGTCGTAGTCTAGTCATAGTCTAGTCATAGTCTAGTCATAGTCTAGTCGTAGTCTAGTCGTAGTCTAGTCATAGTCTAGTCATAGTCTAGTCATAGTCTAGTCATAGTCTAGTCATAGTCTAGTCATAGTCTAGTCATAGTCTAGTCATAGTCTAGTCGTAGTCTAGTCATAGTCTAGTCATAGTCTAGTCATAGTCTAGTCATAGTCTAGTCATAGTCTAGTCATAGTCTAGTCATAGTCTAGTCATAGTCTAGTCATAGTCTAGTCATAGTCTAGTCATAGTCTAGTCGTAGTCTAGTCATAGTCTAGTCATAGTCTAGTCATAGTCTAGTCATAGTCTAGTCAGAAACTATGGCTCTATAGTGAAAGCTAAACTTGACTATATTTAAATAATTTATTTGCAGTCATTAAGATCTGCTAAAATTTATCAAGGATAAAATATGCAAAAATAAATTAATGATATCCAAATATAAAGTTAATGCTGCGAACACATATTCCTCAGGACTCAGAGCGTACTTGTGCCTGCCACCCATCATTATCTGAGTGTCGTAAATTAAAAAGAAACTGAAGAGAATGACACCTATTGAGCTCTGCACCAGCAACAGGGGGCGAACCGGAAAGAACATACAAAATATACCAAATATCAAGAATACCACCATTGAGGCTAACAGCACACCACCCAACACGGTATAGTCATATTTGGTTTGAAAAGCATATAGACTCAATGTAAGACAAACCCAAGCCGTGGCGGCGATGGCCAAAAGTATTTCAATTGCTCCAAATTGACATGTTGTAACGGCCAGCATCAATGATTGGGCCAGCGTAAAAATAGCCAAGAATATATAATTCAAAGGTGTTTGGCGACGCACTTCATCACAACAGGCCATTATCATCATAGTTAACATGAGGACAATGAATGATGGCCAAAATAAGATGGGATTTTGTTTGATGAATTCCTTTAGAAAATCATTAAGGAAGAAAATTGATACAACGGCAAAGGTAGTTAGTAGTTGAGCCATAAGTATTAAATAGACTTTGCGTATGAAGCTTTTGCGTATGCTGTGGTCATTGAAGAGAAGGCTTTTCTGTTGTGGTTCCATATCGTCGCAGGCTGAAATTAAGTAATTATAAGTATATTGAAAACATAAGGTCAAACATTTTATTTACGCTCAAAGTATTCCATTTGGTCTTTGCCGACATTATTATTCCAGGTCTTTTCGGTCATTTTGGCTAATGATAGGAATTGGAAGAAAATCTGGTTTTGATAGAAAAAAATAATGAATTTTAAAGATTTATTTTTTTCGGTTAGAGAATTTATTGTCAACTTTGTTAAGTTTTTTGTTGTTTTAATCGATAAAATATTTATCATTACACCATTTTCAAGCGTGGAATAATTTCTGTCATTGGTTTTGTACTTTCATCGCTACAAGCCGATTGTATTGTTTGCAAAATTAGACTTTAAATTTCTGTACAAGGTACATGTATAACTAACTAGATAAAATCACACACACTTCAAATATAAAAATTTGCCATTCTTTTATAAAATTCGATTTTCTGGATTCGTTTATGAATTCGCGCTACTTTTTTTTGTTTTCTCTCCAAGTTTATTCCAAAATGTAAAAAATCTACCATATTGGATCATAATTGAAAATGTTACACGGTACAAAACATTTTCGTACCCACCATCAAAAAGAATGGGGGATATATAGAGATTGTCATTCCGTTTCTCCGTCTGTCTGTCCGTCTGTCTGTTAAAATCACGAGAACGCCTAAACGAAAAGAGCTAGAGGGATACAATTTTAAAAAATTATTTTCGATATCTTGAGAAAGTTGTGTATTAAAAATGGACGAAATTTGTTCACATTTAGTTAGGGCTCCCATATAACCCCGCCTCGGGAATCACATTAATGCTGATAAATTTAATATAAAGGGTGGTTAAATTGTAAGGGCCGATGTTGAATGTGAACCATACCTAAACGCCAAGTTTTTTTTTCGAATTTTATTTGACATTTCTCTATTTCAGACTTACTCAATTTGAACCATGTAGATATACACAATCCAACAACGTGTTAAAGTTATCCAGACTTATTATGAAAATGGGCGTTCAAATCAAAATGCATATCGTGTACTTCGTGATTTTTTTGGTCAATTTGATCGTCCAAATGTGCGTAAAATCGCAAAAATCGTGGAAAAATTCGAGCAAACCGGGTCTGTAGAAGATGTGAGAACACCAGTGCATACCCATACAGCTCGTACTGCAGAAAATATTGCTGCTGTTCGCGATAGTGTGACTGAAGTGCCGTCCACCTCATCTCGTCGTCGTGCCCAACAATTGCACCTCTCATGCTCGTCGTTGATGAACATTGACTTGCATTTACACGCTTACAAGGTGCAATGGGCTCAAGAACTAAAGCCTCTTGACCGTTCCAAACGTCGTGAATGGGCAGAATGGTGGCAAGAAATGGTAACAGTGGATGATCAATTTTCGAAGAAAATCATCTTCAGTGATGAGGCAAATTTTCAACCCAGTGGATTCGTCAATAAACAGAATTGCAGCATTTGGCCGAATGAGAATTCAAGAGTGATTGTCGAAACACCAATGCACCCACAAAGAATGACTGTTTGGTGAGGTTTATGGGCTGGCGGCATCATCGGGCCGTATTTTTTCCAAAATGAGGCCGGTTAGGCAGTTACTGTGAATGGTGTTCGCTATCGTGAGATGATAACGAACTTTTTATTGCCCGAATTGGAAGATATGGATATGGACGATATGTGGTTTCAGCAGGATGGTGCAACTTGCCACCCAGCTAACGAAAGAATGGCTCTTTTGCGCAACAAATTCAATGGCCATGTTATCTCACTTAATGGCGATGTCAATTGGCCGCCAAGATCATGTGTTTTGACACCGTTGGACTTTTTTCTTTGGGTTTATTTGAAAGAAAAGGTGTACGTCGATAAGCCAGCAACAATTCAAGAGCTAAAGGATGAGATAATTCGGCACATTAACGGCATAGAACCTCTATTATGCCTCAGGGTCATCGACAATTTGGACCATCGGATGGAGGTGTGCCGTCGTGGTCGTGGCGCCCATTTGGCCGATATTTTGTTTTATACATAATTGAGTAGTACCAATATATCATTATAAAATAAAATTATAATAATTTCCTAAATAGTTTGTGTTTAATTCAAAATCAACATCGGCCCTTGAAATTTAACCACCTGATAATTAGTAATAGCTATGACGACTAAATTTAAAATAGAGAAGTTTAATGCAACTATTGGTCAGTATATGAAATTTTATAGGAATCGGCCCATATTTGACTATAGCTTTCATATAAAAACCACTCTTAGAAACGAAGATTTGGAGGTACATTCAGTATTTAAACTGGATAATGTTCAATCAATGTTTAGTCCAGACTTTATAACGGTGGATGCATTTGACCTGCCGTATTACTATCAATGTGTTTGACCTAACTATTAAGCATAACTATAAGTATTTGGCAGCTTATTAATGTTATGTGACTATACCCGGTTACGAGACCAAATTATGTTACGAGACCAAAATGTGATACTTTTAAATGTTAAGTTACGATCATGAATTTTATTCAAAGTAAATACCTGGAAAACCTCTTAGATACTTTTAAATGTTAAACTATAAAGCTACTGCAACCGAATTTAGTACAAATATTTTACCAACAAGTGTAACAAATTTTTTGAATTCGGTCCACTTTTTGAATTAGCTGCACCCTCGTAGAAATATGAGATAAATTTCTGAATTTAACACAACTGATGATGGGGTATAGACTTTAATACTCTTGCTTGTTATTGTGTAAGTTAAAAAAAACTTCAGGACTTAGTGAAGCTGGACAGGCTGTACAATTAAAAATGTGGAAGCTATGCAGTTGTGCCAACACGAGATCGGAATGGCTATGTCCGTTCAAGTCGGGAAGCTAATATGAACTCCGATCATTTGTATGTTATCAGGATACATGCGAAAATCTTTTGTAAAATGCCTTAAGTAGGAAATCCAACTGTATGATGGTAAGGTTTGAATGAATGCTTTGATGACATCCCAAAAGGAACTTTTGAGTAAACAAGATGTTCTCCTTTTCTGGAGGGACCTTGTTTTCTAATTATTATGACAAAGTATTTTAATTTCCGTCTTGTCTTGTACTTTAAACACCATGTTTCTACATCGCAACTTGTTTTAGACAGTCGAAAGTGACTCTATTGGTTTACGGTC